>JAUPFT010000012.1:34643906-35221406 GCA_036936625.1 Parnassius smintheus behrii | reverse complement strand
GATTTGAATATGTGACGGCGCCTGCACTATTGCACGTGCGGCAGCGCCTCTGTATCTTATCTGTATGTGCGTTGCACTTGCAGTGGCACTCATGTGGCTGCTTTTTTAGGGTTCCGTAGTCAACTAGGAACCCTTATAGTTTCGCCATGTCTGTCTGTCCGTCTGTCCGTCTTCGCTTAATCTCTGTGACCGATAGCACTAGAAAGCTGAAATTTGGTACCAATATGTGTATCAATCACGCCGACAAAGTGATAAAATAAAAATTGGAAAAAAATGTTTTATTAGGGTAGCCCCCATATATGTAAAGTAGGAAGTGATTTTTTTTAATTTTAACCCTAACGTGTAATATATTGTTGGAAAGGTATTTAAAAATGAATAGGGGTTTACTAAAATCATTTTTTGAAAATGTCAATAATTTCGGAAATAATCGCTCAAAAATTAAAAAAAACAATGTGTCCCCCCCCTCTAACTTTTGAACCATAAGTTTAGAAAATATGAAAAAAATCTGAAAAGTAGAACTTTATAAGGACTTTCTAGGAAAATTATTTTGAACTTGGATGGAAACAACAGTACCCACTACCGGGAGCAGTTGCAGGAGCGCGGAGCGCTGCTGGAGCGCGAACATAATGGATACCCACCTTGAAACTCATAAGTGGGAACACTTATTGTGACGGACGGGAAACTACGGAACCCTACACTGAGCGTGGCCCGAAACGCTCTTGGCCGCTTTTATTTGTTTGTATAAAACGGTCGGAGCTGCCGCCGTGAAGGTAGTATTGGCTCAGGCGTGACAAGGTGCATTTGTTGTTTTCCGTTACTAGCTCATCCTTGACTCTTCGGATAATTAATTTGTGAAAACGAATTTATTATTATTCTCAGCTATTAAATTAGTCTCGGGACAATTTTTAGTTGATTATCTGTGATCTGAGTATTTCAAAATTGTTTAAAGTAATAAATTGTAATAAGTTCTATTTAAAAGAAATATCCCGCGGGGTTTCTTGCTTGTCCTTCCCAGGACAGAGGTTTTCTCCGAACCAGTGCTCTTAGTACTAAATTGAATTAAAAATGATCCTATTCTATCACAAAAGCCTTTTCTGTAATAACCTTACATTACAATATAACTACCCTTCTACATATATAATCGTACATAACTAAGTAATAGACATATCTAGGGCTTAAAAACCAAATTAGCGGTACTCATTCTGCTCGTTCACCAAATTACCCGTAATGAGTTGGCTCATTTGGAGTCGAAACAGTAATTATCAACGGTAGTTATCTGTTTGGGCGTAACCTGACATAGGATTTTTCCGAATTTATTTGCATAAATTTTTCTCTTTTTCCTTCTCTAAATACAATAGAATATTGGAAGTCACAAACTTGTAAAATATTAGAAAATCTTAAGTTTAAAATATGAGAAACTTAACAACTAAACACAGAAGCATATAATGTATGATATATTCGCTAAAAATTTCCATGCCCCCCTAACATTATAAAGGGTAAAAAGAGCCTAGACTAGACTAGAGAATCGGAGAATCTTTTTATTGGTTGCGAGACATTCTTTCTGAGTCCTCATGGATAAAAACGTATTGACAGTTTGATTGTTAATCGAGGATTGATGTATGGGTCTTTGCGTCACAGCATCCTCTTACTTTTAGGTGAACTCTGTGGTCTCTTATCACTCTATAAAAAAAGCTACACACTTTCATACCTCGTCGGTGAGTGTTTTAATTAAAATTGTAAGTACCTATAAAATTATTTTATTGAGCTAACTCTAGTGGATAATAAAATAATATATTCATTTAAATTATTATATAGCTTATTTTGTCAATCAACATCTAATACGCTTGCTTAACTACGTAAGGATCTATATTATGTTTATACCCGCAAATAAACTAAAAACAAAATTACACTAAAGCAGGAAGGTTCTTTAATCTTAAGTAATATTTACAGTTAATGGAAACAATCAGAGTATTGTTTTCGTTAAAATACATTCAATTTTTTAACAAAATAATCCAACTCAATAAGTCACCAAAGAAGAAGTTGATAGCGGAAGTACGCACTAATTCTTGTTATTTACTTTATTTTTTTTTTATATTGAACTTCAAATAAAATGCTCCTTTTGAGTAACTTTTATTTTTGTATTAAGTGTTATGGAAAAGTTATTATTGGGCATTCAAACGCAAAACATTCATTATTTTTGCCTCTAGTGGAGAACGAAGTGTAAGCACTCAGAATTTATTTATTCTCCGCTTGCGTTAACTTTTGACATTAACGAACTATTACTACTTTGCACAGAAAATTTTTCTTTTCAGAATTAAGTACAATTAAACGGTAAAAAGATATTTATTACCATTTAGCTCATGAAACTCTAAACACGAACCTAGGTCGTTTTTGACAGCAATGATATAGTAAAAGTAAAGATATAACCTCTTTACGTCCAACTTTCAGAAGTTAGACGTAAAGAGTAGTCAGAAACATAGGCCTCCTCTCATTTTGAAAGGGTTTAGGGCAAGGAAACTCTATTGCGCTGCCCGAATACTTGTTGGCAAACTTCACATGTTTTTGAGAATACTTTAATTTTATTTTTCAGACATGCAGTTTTCCTCACGATGATTTCCTTAACCGTCGAGCACGGGATAAATCAACACTTAAAATTTAGATCAAAAATTTTATTGGTGGTAGTGGGAATCGATCCTTATCGATTGAGAGCTTAGCCCCTGAGCTACCACGGCTCTCACAATCAATTGTACTTTCATAGTATTGAATGTTTTTTTAGGTATTGTTTATGAAATATTAAAGATTTCAAATAATTGTCAGTTTTGTAGCATAAATTTAGTCAACATTGTGATACAAACCACTCGTTTCCACCCTCGTGTAGCTAAAACAATCTGATAGCTTTTTACTAACATTTGAATAAACTGTTGCACGCCATAATTAATGCCTAGTACTTGGTGGCTGTTACGAAAGCGAACGGCTGGAATAAGAGTCGAGCTATGACTGCTCTCACCCTAGGCCTACACGACCACGCCTTAACTGTTCTGGAAGCTCTCAGTAAGGAAGTGACTTACGAGTAGCTCTTTGAACCGTTGGAGGCGAAATATGGCGACGCTCACTTTGAACACGTCTTTCGTGTGCAGCTTAAAGATTGCAGGCAATGCAGCAACGAAAACCTGCAGCAGTGGACCTTGAGGTGGAGAAGCTGATTCGAAAAGCATATCGTTCTGTACTTGTGCTCATTGAAAAGGACCTAGTACAGACATTTATCGACAGCATCTGCGACCTTGAACCTTGTCAGGGCTGCTGTGAGGCTCGGGCACCACGAGACGCTTAGGGCTACATTGACCCGCACACAGGAGTTGGAAGCCGTGCGGCGAGAACGTCGTTCCCATCGCGTCAGGGAAGTTACAGCAGCTACAGTTTGTGACCGCAATAATGGCTACAGCCCTAGGTGCTATGGCTGTGGGGATAGGGGCCATCTATGTTCCAGCTGCCCGAAGGGAACTGTTGAACGGGAATGTGATCGAACTCGAGAGGGTAGTGCGGCTAACAGCACCACCGATCAGCGGCAGGATCATCGTTGAAATCACGTTAGGGAGGATGCAGCAGCTACATTTCACGACCGTAATATAAAATACAGCCAAAGATCCTACGGCTGTGGGGAAAGGGGCCATCTTCGATCTAGCTACCCTAATCCGCTACTCGAACTATAAAAATGGAAGGTGATCGATCTCGAGAGGGTAGTGCGGCTAACAGTACAACCCAGTAGCAGTAGGAGTGCGACTTTATGATCGAACATCACAGCGGGAAATCTCATGGCAACACAGATGCATTGTCAAGAAGACCCTGTCCTGAAGATTGCAAAAAGTGTTATATGCAAGAGGGTAGGAAAGTTGTATCTGTGAGACAGATTACCTCAGCAATGAGGAGAATGACAGCCTACAACATTCACAACAGTAAGATTCGGACATCAAGCCAATTATGGAATGGTTAAAGGCCAGTGCTCCCAAGCCCAAGTGGAGCGACATCTCAGCGATGAGTTCGACCACGAAAAGCTATTGGGACAAATGAGACAGCTTGCCGATTCAGTATGGAGTCGGAGTGAACGCTGTCATTTGCAAATGGTTGTCCCTTAAGCTAAAGTACGGGATGTTCTACAGCCGTACTATAATGGTTGTTGAGGAGGCCATCTGGGAGTTAAAAAAACTCTACTGAAGATCCGGAAATGGTTTTACTGGGTCACGACAGTGCGTGACGATGTCAAGGACTGGTGTCGCAAATGTTCAAGTTGTGCGGCTGTAAAGAGACCTCAGACTCGTAGTAGAGGTGCACTAAAATCTTACAATGTTGGTGCACCATGGGAGAAGATAGTGATAGATAGGATTGTGACAAGGTCAATGACATTACCTACCAGATACAGAAAGGTGCAAGAGGTACTCCTAAGATCATCCATGTGGATCGACTGGTGCGTTACTATGGGGTTGATAATGCCTTTAATCAAAGTCTATTTCTTAGAGAGCTACTACTAGCGCCATCTAGTATCGAGTAGCAGAACTAGAAGAGTCAAGACCTTTCTAGAAAATTCAATACTAGAACTTTTTACATCTAGCCAGTCGGGATTTGTGTGTAATCGAACATTCTAGATGTTTTAGCAGAAGAGGCCCTATATAAGGCCGGTAAGAACCGCGACCGAGGCTGTATTAAATTGGCGACACAAGTAAATACTTCAAAGCGATATAACTGCGGACTAAAATGATCAGTGGTACAATTGTGTTTTATTATTAGTGTGTTTTAAGTTATAATTGGTGGTCGGTAATTAAACAGTCAATTTTGGTAATTCAATCGGGGGTTTTTATTTTCACGAACCCCAAGCTCGTAACAATACGTTACTACTCCATAATCGTTTTCATAAACTCGCAAATTCGTGACTTTCTTTTGCTTTTTTACTAAATTTAGACTGGAATATTTTATCGAAGAACCTTTAATTAATGCTGATTTCGTTTGAATTGTTAATTTGGTAGATTTCTGCCATCGGAATATCAATGTCATTCGATTTTTCTATTCTTTGTCATTTCTGTTTTTACAATACTTCCTATAATAATGTACTACTCGCTAATTTCGTAACTCCTGGCAAATCTGGAATATTTTCGAATGCTATCAACTGTGCAAAAATATTACAGTTTTTCTCTTTCTTTATCAGCCTGTAAAGTCCACTGCCAGACATAGGTTTCTACCGTTTTAGATTATATGATTTTCCTTAATAGTTTTTAACGCTTGGCAGGCGAATAGACTACACATTATTTTATAAAATCTAAATGACAAATAAACCTAACGAATTCAAAGTTCACCTTATAGTAAGAGGCCACTGTAGTCCATGATGATGAGGAGGTTACAGACGCGTTAATACATTTGAGTACTAAGATATATTTTTTCACAGCCTGATATTATATTGGCTCTACACCCTGTTACAATAGTACAAGCACTACTATGTGGTGACAAAAATAGATTAGAAGGTGATGCCTACCTAGGTGGACTCCTAGGTCAGGCAATAAGAGTCCTACCACCTGATGTGATTAATTTATTTATAGAAAATAAGGGTGTAAGATGGAATGCTCCGATACCAGTAAATTTTATGTGGTTACACGCTGCAGCCATATTATGGTTGTAGCAGGAGTAGGTTCGATTTACCGGGGTAGGACCACGCTCTCACAGAATACCGGCGTGAAATAGCTGTAAGACAGGAAAACTTCAAATGCCCGAAACTTTTAACCGCTGCATTGGAAGAAGGTTTCAAGCTTTTGGACTGGAAAGGTATTGACATAAATAAAAAAAAACATCACTCACCTTCGATTTAATTACGTTAACAACCTCTCCAAATTACCAGACATTGGAATATCCAAGAATACGTCTGTATTGTTGTTGAATATCAATGAAAAAACGTGTTGCCTTTTGAATGCTTTTCATCTTACTTTTAAACAACTACAGATAGATTTTCCTTCTGAACCGCGTCTTCGTGCCGTTTTTCAGAGTCATTACGAATCGTCTCGCACGCAGACTCGACATCATTCAGCCCCCCTAATAAGCTGGTTTTCGAAAAGGCTTTAGTACCGTAGACCACATACATATCCATAGACAAATTGTACAAAAAACCGACGAGTGCAATCTGCCACTATGTCTTGAGCAAGTGAACTACGAGAAAGCCTTTGTTTCCTTCGAAATTTAGACGGTGCTGCAGTCCCTTTAGCGGTGCCAAGTTAACTGTCAGAATATCAAGGTGTAAAGTGCTTGTTCAGTAGGGCTACCATAGTTATCTGAGTACAGATCCAGAGTACAACACCTATCCAACCGTAGAGAGGTGTAAGACAAGGAGACGTTACATGTCCGAAACTCTTAACCGCTGCATTGGAAGAAGGTTTTGAGCTTCTGGACTGGAAAGGTATTAACATAAATAGCGAAAACATCACTCACCTTCGATTTGCTGGCAATATAGTCCTTATGGCAGAATGGCTGGAGGACCTAAGCACTATGCTCAATGACCTCAATAGTGTTTCCCAACGAACAGGTCTTAAGATGAACATTGACAAAACAAAGATCATGTGTAATTTCCACGTCACACCTATGCTGGTAATCGTTGGGAGCACTAAGCTCAAAGATGTTGACGTGGATGTTTACCTGGACCAAATATTCTGACTAGTAAATTCGATCTTCGACCTATAGGTCAGTTAACGGATTCAGCGTTCGGGTAATAACGACACATCTTCTCGTCAGGTATACCTCAAAATTTGAAGGTGAGATGGTACAACTACTGCGTGTTGCCAGTGATGACTTATGGATCTGAGACCTGGTCCTTCACTGCTGGTCGAGTGGAAGCTCAAGCTCTTGCTGGTGAAGACTTTGGAGCCCTGGTCCCACTTTATTGCTCCTTCAATACGAGTAGCATTGATGTTGCCTAAGTCCCGCATGCATTTAGAGATTTGTTTTATCATTTGTCTGTATGCTGTTAAATCTGCTGAAAACTGCAGCTTCATTTCTCGTCTAACGACTGTGAGATTGAAAATGTAATAAAAAAATCTGGTTTTCGTGTTTTACTCTGTAGTGGATCTTGCAGATCTTAGCTCTGCCAGCATGGATAGTTTCCACCAGCTTCACATTCATGTCGTTAACGGTATTGCAGTCTTCTAGGTACTCAAAACGATTTTGTAACTTGAGATGAGAGTTTACGGGACTAGATTAGATTTAAGCACAAAGTGGGCGGAGCATTTACTTCATTAGACGTGTCCCCTCACTAACTTAACGTTCAGGTTCAGTGTGCGTCTCACCATTCAGTAATCGCTGCCAGTTTTCACACTTGCATTCACTGAGACATCACTGAACAGTTGTCGTCTGGTCGTCTTGAAATGAAGTCAATACTCACTTTTTTCCAGATTCACTTTTTGTGGGGCCGCTTTTGGAAGAAAAAGTTCGTCATAAAAAGACCCCTTTCTCCATGAAGTCAGCCAGCTGCTGACCCCTTTTGTTTCATTTCTCTATTCTAAATTTCCCTTCTTTCTACTTACCGTTCTCTCTTGTGCCTATTTTTGCTTGAAGTCTCCCGGTAACAACGTATAGTGGGATTTGGAGGAATGCATGGCTCTAGAGATATCCTCAAACATTTCCTCCACCTCTTCATCGGGATGTGCCGAGGTTTTTGCGTAAGCTAGTGTGACTTTCAGAGAATACTGTTTGGTGATTCTGAGTATAAAGTACACAACCTTCGTCAACACACATTTTACAAAATTGTTAACGAGAGGCGAGTGGACGATAAATTTGACACCTCCTTTGGGACAAATGGTCCCTTTGATAGAACAAGTTGCCAGATTCTTGGATCATAGTAGCCTCCTCCTCTCTTCGGACCTCGGATAATCCCATAATATTCCAGCGCAATTTGTCTCATCTCTTCTTCTAGCTCTAGGATCTTCTCTTCAGTCTTCAGAGTGCGTACGTAGTATGTTGTCAGGTCTATCGATGCCAAGTGAACATATGAATTGAAAAATCCTCAATCGAGTACGGACCATGTATGTTTCAAACTTTAAGTAACCTTATTTAATAAATTTGCCAATTTTATATTATCTACGTGAAATGCTCATAGGGAATAATATCTATATGTTCATATGTGTCAATTTTTGATGAATTTTCTACGGAATATTTAAAACAAAGTAATATTTTTATGTCCATCTTTATATTACCATTCTCAAATTAAATATATTTACCATTAAAAAATTATGATTAACATGATTTGCTAAAAAGAGCAAGTATTAAATTTTTATGGCAGAGATAAGTCTCAATTTTACCATATTAACAATTTTTCAGATTTGTTATATTTTAGAATAGAATTTTATTTGCCCTCACCATTCAAACTAGAACCGGTAGTCTTGTGCGCTCACACTTGACGTTAGAAACAGCTAGAACTTAAAAGGTCGCCAAATAATAGCGTCCACGCTGCTTATTTTATTTTATTGAATAAGGTACACAAACAGAGAATAGTTAAATAAAGGTCTAAAATTAAAAGTATATTTCTGTTGATCTAAACTACAATCCAAAAAAGTGTACACAGCATAATAATATAACTACAGTATAATCTTAGTCTTAGCAAAAATAAAACAGATAACAAATACATTAAATGTTAAGAGAAACACGTAAATTTATTTTAAATCTAACCAGGCTACTATCGAATATATCTAGATGTACGTTACTATGCTTAATCTCGTCGTAATCACGGCACATTTTAACAACACGGTTGAAAAAGGAAGTGTTATTCTTGTGTACGTCTAAATTCTTTGAACAAGTTGTCGTATACCGGAAAATTCTTTGAACAAGTTGTCGTATACCGGAATTGAAGTTAATTAGCCTTAGTAACTCTGGGTACTATATACGAGAATGCATAATCTTGTGTAACTTTGTTCCGGTTCGCAGGGTAAAGAGAGCCGGTGTTGTCACAGGCTGTCATCTTAGTCCTCATAAGTGACAACGTATCCGTAGCCTTCTTTATGTGAAGTTGGCAGCTGCTGACCATGGATTGGAGCAGCCGCTTACAATCAGGTGATGTGTAAGCTTGTTTGTAAATGCAGTTTAATATGGAAAATAAAAATATAAGTGTGGTATTGGCCCAATTGGATTCCTAGGGGAAGCCGTATCATAAAGTAAAATTAATAAATTGAAATTTGTCCTTCGTAGTTAATAGACTAATAGCAAAATATTAGAAGTTACTTCCGTATTTTAACCATTGTAAGTTTAACTCTTTTTGTACCATTGTAATATTAGAAGGGATACATACTCGTATACATAAAAGGTAAAAAAATATTAAAATGTCTGGAGATTAACATTGTATTGGAGACATATTAGCCTGTTTACTTGTTTTTTTTACTACTTGTTTTCATGCCTAAACGACTGTTTATTATATGTATAATGTACAGATAAATCTCTGCAGAATAAGAAGAAAAATAAGAGTAGGTGCGTTTGTCTATGTGGATGTTTAGTTGGATATTATTTATGTAGAATAAAATTATTTTGGAAGTTTTATTTTATTTAGAAAAGGGGCTGACAGCGAATGCTTGCCTGGTGGTAAGTGACTAGCAACGCCCATATACATCTGCAACATAAATTGCCGAGCGCGTTGTCGGTTTTTAAAAGATGCAGACTGTTTTCTTGAGGTTCAAAATAAGGTGATTGCACAGAAAAGTCGCGCAAGAAAGAAAACTTCTGATAAATTGAGTAGTGGACCTACATGCATGCAAGTGGTATGTATTGTATCTGTAATTTTGTCGCGCTGTGCGATGGTGAAAGGGGAATGCCCACTCTTCATAGACACTTCGGCCATGAGTGCCCACATATAAAAGCATATAGATATGATAATATGCAATTAAAACAATGAAATGGTAAAGGAATTGCTTTAAAAAAAGTCGAGGTTTTGAAAATATTTGAAGTTTTTATTTTCACAAATGCAGTTTTTTTAACAACTATTTTTATCGATTTTATCGCGTTTTATTTCTTTGATTTTTAATTCCAGACATTTCGGGTGCTTTCCAGCTCCCATGGTTACGGCAGACTGAGGTGACCGACGTCCCAATGTCAGTGTTAACCCGGAGTACCTTCAGATTTTTAATTTTTATTTATGGTCCGATCTACAGAATGAACTTACTGTGTCTAGAAGTCTTGCAGTGGTATGCTTGGGTTTTTAATTTCATTAATTACAGGGTCCTAAGCAGGTGGTAGTACCAAGCCTCCTTCTCTATTGAAAAAAGAATTTATATATTAGATATTATATAGAATTTATATAATAAAATACACTTTACGACTAATAGTGATGACTTGCAATTCTAGCCCTAAGTAAAGAACAGCTAGGGCTTAACTTTATTCCTTCCATAATGCTGCTCCTCTGGTTATTACAGAGTTCTATCCGGTAGCAACCATTAAATCTTATATGCTCACCATAATAGTAGCGAACTTGCTTTAATTGGTATGTGACACAAGCAATTAATATTAAGTCACTGTAAGTTAAAACAGGAAATTCCCTAACATTTTAAAGTCTACATTTATATTTCTAAAGTCTGTCTGCCCTAGCTCTATTTAGATTGTTTTCCCTAGCATACTCAGAAAAATCATTATTTGTCTCCATATTTTGATGAACTATTTCAAGTATTTGAGCCGCATCTTCCCTGTCCCTTATTTTTGTGTGGAATTTATTAACTATAGCAGAAGCCACAGCAGTCTATCATCAAATGTGTAGAAGCCCTGTTAAAGTAATTTAGATGAAATATTTTAAATTCAGTTTTAAAAATGCCATTCACCACCTCTACTACCCATATCGACACATAGTCACGGCTCTGGATTTATTAGCATATCTTGTCATTAACTGAGATTCACCATCTGCTGGAGACATTGCTGCGACCCTTAGACATCCACATCTATCCTCGATTACAAATCAAAATGCAGATGCGTTGTCACCCATGAGGACTAAGATCATTTTCTCGTTTCCAGTAAAAAGGGTCTCCGGTTCTCTACACTCACCATACAAAACACAGCAGCATTAAGCTACTATTTCACGCTGGTATTCTGTGAGAGGGTGGTCCTTCCCCGGTCGAGCCGACCCATTCATGCTACAACTATACTTCTAATATAACTGCAGCATGGCTCTACCAAGTATAACACACATACATAGTACTTGTCACTATGTATGTTTGTTATCGCAAAATGTAGTTAATCACAAAAGAGACATACTTGCAATGCTGATGGAACTGTTACAACCTGGTAAAAAACATTGTGCTTTTATATAATTAGTTAGCAGTACACTGTGTGATGCATGATCTAAGCTTTGTTGTTCTGGGTGCAATACATTACTCACTTCAGATTGCAACGAGGACGGACTAGATGATTCAGATGGTTCCCGTTCTGCAGTTGAACATGATGCTGTTCTATCAGTTCATTGCCAGCAATTATGATATACACGGCATGACAACTGAAATAATGTAAAATACAAAAAATGAAGTCAAAGTGAAAAAATAAAAATAAAATAGATTTGTTTATTTCAAACTCAAATATAAATAAAATATTTATCAAGTTAAATGTTACTGCACAAGGACGGATTTAATGCCCTATATTATTTAATAATTAAGGCCTGACAGACTACCAGGAGTCCAAAAACAATGAAAAATCAACTGTCTCCTTTCTTGGTAGTTGATAAAACTGGTCAATCTCATAAATAAGCTAGTATGTTTGTCAGATATAGCTAGGGCAGATGTGAAAAAATAAAACAAGTTCTTGAGTTGATATACAATCAGTGTAAAAACATGTATAATTATCAGATATATGGATCACATTTAATAAATTGAAAATATTAAACACTTACCTCACGTAGCGCAAATAGTTCCTCACGTGGAAAATGGAACCCAAACAATGTGTGTGATCTTATTCTCATAAGTGTCAGTGCCACAGCTGATGTATACATGTTCAAGACGAACTATTGGTGCATTTTGCGAGTGCCACACTACACGTTCACTGTACTTGAAACTTGAACCTAATAAAGAAGCTACAATTATTATATTGATATTATTCAAGTAAACTCAGTTATAAAGCATTTCTTAGAGGAAGACATGCCACATCGTGATATGTACCAACTATTTACCTGCTGTGTTCGAACCAATTGTTGAGAGATCAACAATTGCATTTTACAACAAAACAATAACACGATAACACGTAATTTCATTCTTGTGACATAACAGTGACAGCGGCCTACCTGTCGGATATGATGTTGCCACTTAACTGTCATAAAATCTATGGAATGATATCGATTTTTATTCGATTAATAATATCATAAAAAGAATAATCTTTGACGCGTTTTAAGTTCTACACGCTTTTTAAAATATAATTTCCTTTATTTATTGAAACTCTATTTCAAATGTATTTTTAAGAACAGTTAGCTTGTGCTGTATTGTTTTGTTATGCTTTAGAGAATTCGTGGTAAATCAGCTGGAAATTAACTTCTTGAATTATCATAACATGATTCCATTTTAAATGTTATGTTAAAAACAGATAAGAATAACAGTTAACTTGTGAAGTAGCGTTTTGTTATACTCTAAAGAATTCTTGGTAAATCAGCTAGTAATTCGCTTGTTTAATTATCATAACTATAAATGTGAAGGTTGTTTTAGTTTTTAACGGTTGACTGCCACTTTTGATGACTTGAAATTAATAAAAACCTATTTTGCGCAATAAGTTTTTTCTCTTTGGTAATGAATAAACCACAGAAACCCCTATAATGTATAATAGTCCTTTTTTTGATACAAGTAGCACATTTTAAGCAACCGCAAAAACAACTTTGTTATTTATACAAACACTATGAAAAACAAAATAATTTGTTGCTGGCGATAATGATAGTGGTATTTTGACTCGATTTAAAATATATGCTTGTTACTACTGAACTCTTTATGGGCCTGCGAGTCCGACTCGCACTGAACCACTTTTTTTCAACATTTAGTTTTATTCTAATAAATAGTTTTTCGTTTAAGCGGAGCTCTTTTACTTTAGATTTATTACCTCTTTATCTATAATAATCAATCTGAGTAAGTAAAGTGTGTAAATACGATTCTTAAATTGTAAAAATAATAATTGGATTTGAACATCTTAGGTAGGTATTTAGTTTTATTTATTTAGAAAATATTAATCTCACAATTATTTATTGTAATAATATAATTTATCACACAGCTAACGCCCTCATTAGCAATGTAATGGTGAAAGAATTTTCAAAATCGGTCTAGTAATTTTTGAGATTAGCCAAAAAACGTATTCATTGAAAGTAGCGCCCTCTATAATAAAATTAACCCTATATTAGATATCTAAAATTATACATAACAATCTAGTGGTGAAAGAATTCTTAAAGTTGGTCAAGTACTTTACGAGTTTAGCGAATAAAATATTCTTTGATAGTAGCTCCCTCAATAATAAAATGCATCCAACGTTTTAAGCACCATAGCAAAAAACGATTCAACATAGCCTAATCCGCACACACAGTAAAAACATAACCATCCTTTTTCGTCTGTAGTCGGTAAACATTTGGTTAATAACGGTTGCGTATCGACTGCTTTGGATAAATATCCATTGTCAACGGTTATTTTAAACCTATATCATAACATCGTAATAATTATCGAAAAATCATATAAGCATTGTAATAATGACACCATAAGTAATCGATCGAAAAGGGGAATCGATTTTTTAATGATTTTTGTGATTGGCAACATTTTTTATTTTATTCACAGACTAATGAATTACGTATTTACCTAATTTTGTTTTTATCTTTTCGGTACTTTTAATTTGTGCAAAAATATTCCCATTGTTTTAGGATAAATGAATACCGCGATTAATAACCATAAATAAAGATATATTTTTTTAACAAATGCACATTGTTGGGCGTTCCATGGCCTAATATGGGCATCCCCCTTTAGTGATTGGAATCTGCCATCAAACAAAGTAAATGCGATAGAATATGCAAAAGGGATGTTACATCTCTTTACAGCGCCAGTGGCTCCAGCCAATCAGAAAAAAAACACTCGATTGTTGACGACTCGGGTCACCTTTTGCTAGATGCTGTCAAGCGGAACTACCTGGCTTGCTTCAAACCGGAGATGAAAAGTATTCCATGTGTGGCTAAACTTGTGCCTTATGAAGTTGCAGGCGGCTTGCCGGCATGAAATACTGTCCTACTCTACTAAGCACATTAGGCTTTTTAGTGAACAATTTGGCCTTCCCTTTCAAGTGACCACGGAACTGAACATCACTTGATATATAGACGTTTGCAAAATAAGGGAAAACGACAAAAAGATTATTCTTGACGCAAATCTGTATTTTCTGAGGATTTAACTGACCATGGTGCCCCCAATCCGAGACTCTGTTCAACAGTGACTCAACTACAAAGCAACGCCAGTGCTACAGTCTGCATAACAAGCACTGAAGCATCTTTTCTTTTACAAATGTGAAAACCTTTCATTTACCTTAAAACAAAATACACGAACAGCCTATAAATAGCTGTAGAATCGATCTTTGACGATCTATAAACGTAAAATGTACTAAAATAACTTTAAAAAATCGGACTTAGAGCCGGAGTATGCACATGTTTGCTCGGACAGCGGTTAATAACTCATCTTAGGGCGCCTTCAAATTAGAGGCGTGAGGAAGCGCTGCGGTGGTGCTACCAAAAAGAAGCGCTACAGTGGCGCGACTGTGTCGCAGTAGCCGCGCGTCAGTAATGCTTCGGTAAATTGTAGTGATGTTTGTCAGTTTTTGAAAAAATTGCAAATTTCAAAATACATACAAATAAAAACATGGTGTTTTTTTTTCAGGTATTAAGCATCAGGTTGTAGCCCGGTTGAATGTAATAACAAATCGCATGCACGCATGGGCCGGATCAAGCTGAGGGTGGTATCACGACCTCACATAGTACCGACATAAAGTGGAAGCTCTACTTTCGCGTTTTGTCTGGTGAGTACAGGTAGCCGGCGGAAAAGTCCCCCCCCCCCTCCATCAACATCTAAGCGGAATCAAATGTAAGACTACCCTAGGAGGGTACCAGAAAGTTAGGTTCAATTGTCAAAAGTAGGTCTATCCATAAGTTACGGAATGGATAATTATGGATGAAAAATATTGATAGCAATATACTCGTAATTAAAAAGTGTGACATAGGTAATAAAAATTATCGGAGGTTAGCAAATTATGCACATACAATCAGCCTGATCAGCTGAGAGTTTGAAAATCCTAATAATCGAATATTTTTTAAGGTTGTACAGATACTATTTTATTTATTTATTTATTTTTATTCTTTATTACATCCTTAACAAAAGAATACAAAGGGCGGACTTAATGCCTTGAGGCATTCTCTACCAGTCAACCCATGGAGTGGTGAGAGTTTGACGTAGGTGTGGCAATATAGAATAAGATAAAACAATACAAATGATAATTAACTACACAATAAATACAAACTACTAATAAATAAACTATACATATATGATCTATCCTTACAAATATACAAATATATAAATAAATGGATATAATAATAATAATAATAATAATAATAATAAAACATTTATTCATCACCACCAATATAGTTACAGTGAGCAGTATACACAGAAATAACCAAAATTACATAGTGTAGTAATGAATGGGCTCTAGCTCAGCATAAATGTTGCAGTTGCCTACAACGCTGTTATTCTGCCAGCGCCAGACAAATGAAGAGTACAGTACGCGCGCATCCCTGCTTATATTAAATTTAACAACTGTTCATATAAGAGTACATGTCGTGTTTTCCTAAGTATTAGCGAGTGTTTTTTTTTTTTGCGAGTATTGCGAGTATTACGAGTATTACGAGTATTTTTACGAGTATTAGCTAGTTCAAATTAATAATTAAGAAATATATAATATAATAATATAATATAAATTATCATAGATTTTTCCATAAAATTTATATTATTAATAATAATTGCAACAATACAACTAATAGTAATAACAACAAAGTATTAAATAATATGTATTTTACTGAGCCTAACTTATTTGAGCTTATAAATCTACTACCGCCTACTGGCAATATTTATTTATTTTATTTATAAAACTAAAATGTAAGAATAATGCGATTATGACAGTAATTGTTCGCTCAATAAGTGACGTCTATAATTCTTTTTAAAACTGTTTTTACTTGTACTTGTAGTGCGTAGAGGGGGTGGGAGATCATTCCAACACTTTGATGCCATAAACTTAAAACTGCCCCGGAAAGCCGATGTTTTGTGTTTAGGGACGCATAAAACTTTAGAGCATAGTCGAATTTTATATAAATGTTGGTCATTTCTCCAGTTAAGTTTTTTGTATAAATATTCTGGGTTCTTTGTATTTATTACGCCGAATAGCAAAGAAGCATAAAAAAGTTTGAGACGCCCCTGTATTTTTAACATATTCGAAGCATTAAGATATGACGTGACATGAGATCGTCTCGGGATGTAAAAACAATAGCGTGCACAAGCATTCTGTACCCTTTGGATTAATTTTTGAGATTTCTTAAGCAAACAAGGTCCATAAACAGTTATACAATAATTTAATTTAGCTAAAACTAGAGTTTCACAAAGTTTTACACGTAAATTAACTGTAATGAATTGTCTAAATTTGTATAGAACTTTTAACCTGTAAAAGCAGTTTTGTACCAAATTGGTTACATGGTTTTCAAACCTCAAATTGCTGTCAAAAAGAATGCCTAAATTACGTGCTTCGTGAACTTGTGCAATTGTCTCTCCATTAACACGTATATCGGGTTTAGCTATACCAATATCGCGTACCTGCTTTTTAGTGCCAATGATAAGGAATTTCGACTTTGAAGGATTAATTACCATAGAGTTATTTTGTGACCAATCGCAAATACGTTGAAGATCCTGATTTAACTTATTTACTAAAGCATTAATATTTTTTCGATCTATGGGTAAGTATACCTGTAAATCATCGGCGTATAGATGGTATTTACAGTTTTGGAGACAGTTTATTATATCAGCGCTGTAAATAATAAAAAGTAAAGGCCCTAACACGGAACCTTGAGGAACACCTCTATCAACAGGAAGAAGCTTCGAGACACAGTTTTTACCATTGTGCCTGTCTAAAACTGCTTGTTGATGACGGTCAATTAAATAGCTTTTGAACCACTTGAGTGTTTCTTTATCAAAGCCGTAATATGAAAGCTTACTAATCAGCAAATTTGTGTTAATTGAGTCAAAGGCCCTTGAAAAATCTAGTAAAGGGAGAATAGTACCTTCTCCAGAATCCGAAAAAGATAACAGATCATCCACGATATTAATCAGAGCTGTTGCTGTACCGTAATTTTTTTCTAAAACCTGATTGTAGGTTGGGTATTATTTGATTTTTTTCACAGAAATTTAAAACTTGTGAGTAAACAACCTTTTCAAGTATTTTCGATAAATAAGGCAGTATACTAATGGGTCTTAGGTCACCTACATTTGTTGGGTTACTTTTTTTTGGTATTGGACGAATAAGCGCAGTTTTCCAAGAAGAAGGGAAAACAGACTCTGTAATGGATTTATTAATTATTGTAGTTATAACATTTAAAGTTATCGGGAGCGTTAGAATTATCATATCCATATTAATGCGGTCAACGCCTTGAGCATTTGACTTAATTCCCATTATGATTTTTGCAACTACATTTTCATGAACTGGCATTAGCTTAAAAGTATCAGATATACGGTTTATACTTTCCAAATTAATTACATTAGGTGAATAGGCGATGTTTGTTCCCGGTATACTCAAAAAGTGACGGTTAATTTCGTCGGGATCACTAAAATATTCTGGTAATTCATTCGAACTTTTAAATGATGGTAACGCAAATGACTTCAAATTTTTCCATAGAACATTTGTGTTATGTAAATGTTGATTAATGTGGTAATCAAAATATGCCTTCTTCTCGGCATAGAGAGTGCTGTTTACCAGACTTTTAAGGGTCTTATATTGAATTTTATCTCTCTCAGTTTTAGTTTGACGATATTTATTGTGCGCGCTATCCCGGAGCTGCATAATGTACTTAACATTACTCGTGAACCATGGCAATTGTTTCTTACGCATAATTATTAGTTTCTCTGGAGCATGTTTATCAAACAACTCTAAAATGCGTTTGGAGAAAACAGAAACCATATCATTCACACAATTGTACCTAGTAATGCTATCCCAATTTATGGATTCAACTTCCGACTCAAAATCTGACCGATTGATATTTTTCATAGGTCTTATAATTTGCTGCCTTAGAGCTACCTTAGGTCGTTTAATCTTAAAATCAACTAATATGATAGCATGACCACCAAGTTCAGGAGTATATTTTACACTAGTATTAGTCACACCGGCGTCCGTCATTACCAAATCAATTAATGTAGCACTCTCTTGTGTAAAGTGGGTAGGTTGAAAAATACAGTTTTTCAACCTAGTATATTGCAAGAATTGATTAAGCTGTTGCGTTTTGTTGTCACTTTCATCCAAAATATTTATATTGAAATCTCCTAATAAAATTATATTATCGAAATTTGAATACGAAGTTAAAGTGTCTGTAAGAGAATCAAAGAACCTTTCTACATTTACCCATTGTGGTCGATAGGCCGTTCCGATTAAAAGCTTCACTTTGTTAATGGATAGCGATAGCCACTGCTGCTCGACCTCATCAAAGATAATATTATGGGCATAAGAACGAGCATTAATCCCTCGTTTGATGTAAAAACCAACACCACCACCACGTGTTCTAGATATGTTACAAGAACGGGGAATATGACTGAAGCGATAGCCGGGAACTAACGGAGCACAGGCATCTTCACCACCTCGTAGCCACGTTTCGTTTATCGCCATAATATCAGCAGACTCACGCAGCAGAGCTGCCTGAAACTCATCGTTTTTGGTTCTGATCGACCCAGCATTATAAAGTCCAACTCTTAAACTTTTACTTTTAGTAGTAGCCATATTGTAATAATATTTTTGTATGAATAATCATTTCATGTATATAATCGTCGATATGTTGAACACAAATAATTAAAGAGTATTTATAGTAACATATAATATTATAATTTGAACTGGCTAGCATCGGCATGCATATAAAATCTATAATTATTTTCAATATATCATCAAAAAATACATACAAACTAGCAAAAAAATTTACAAAGTACTCGCACAAAAATGAGAATAAAATAAGGTAAAAATAATTATTAAAAAAATATTTCTATACTTGTACTAGCTAACAAAAGAAAGTAAGTAAAACTAACTAAGTAAGTTAAAATAACATTAACCAATTCCAAAAAAATTAACAAAGTCATAAAAATGTTTACGCAATAATACAGATTCTGCAGGACAGAAGCTTTATTAGCACATAAGGTTAAAAATACTACCACACGTACAATATTACTACAGCAAACTACTGCAGAATATAGACGTAATGAAATATGGTATAAAAGATAGGAATTAAAAAGTAGGAAATAACATGTAATTAATAATAAAGTATAAGGTATAATAAAAAGCACAATATTATCTAATAAAATGAACAAAAATAAAATAGTAGGGAGCCCTAAAATACATTTAACATTATTTAGAAATTTTTGAATAGGGTACACCAAAAATACGTTCAATATCCGTTTCGGAGTTTATTATGCGCGCAGGAATATTGTGAGAGTCTTCACGCTTAACATAAACACGACCCCCCTTTGTCCATACAAATTTCCAATTTAAATTTCTAGCTATTTCACGTGTTTTAGCAAATAAAATGCGGTTTATTTTTGTTAAACGTTCATTAACATAAAAAGTAGTTGATTCGTGAGGTGGTAGTCCTAGGTCTCCAGTAGTAAGCGTACGGCGCACTCGAGCATTTTTTAATAAGTGATCGCGTAATGTACGACGCGTCAATCTTACAGCCAAGGGGCGCGCACTAATAGATAATGATGTGTTGTTTTGGTTACCTATTCGCGTATCCTTATGCAGCCAATTTAAACGGCGACCGACGCGCTCAGCGTAAACTATGTCTTGTTCCGTTAGAGATACTCCGAGTTTAGAGGCAACGGTCAACACAATATGCATTGTTGATTCGCCTGAAAATTCTGGTATTTCGACTATTTCGACATCATTTAGCAGGGCTTCTTGATCTTTGTAGGTTATTTGCTGCTGTAACTCCGTAATAATACTCTCCAAGTGTGCATTTGTTTGAGCAGTTTGACGAGATTCCATTTCTTTGTGGATGCACATGTTATACATACAAGTAAACATATTTAAATACATATATAATTAATATATACAAATGACTATGAATATATACGTCTGTTCGGCAATACATATTAAATAAATGAGTCATGTAGAATGCGTTGTCTTTAATAAATGATCACGGACCAACTTTTTAAAAGCTTACTTATTGGGAGCTTTTCTGATGTCATCGGGCAAGGAGTTCCAAAGGCGTGTAGCCTGAACTGTGAAGGAGTTACCATAGAACTCGGTGAAGTGAACTGGAGTACAGATTTTGTTGTTAGAAGAAGAGCGTAGGACCCTATCATGAGATGAGGAAAGATAATGAAATTTACTCTTAAGATAAGAAGGCGAAGATGGATCATTTAATATGGAAAAAAGTACAAGTAATATTCTGGAGTTGCGCCTCTGCCGGATTGTAAGCCAGTTTAGCTTAGATCTGTATTGCGAAATATGATCATACTTACGGAGCCCAAAGATAAATCTTATACAGTTATTGAAGAGGCGTTCCAGCTTGTTCAGAAGATCTTGGGACAGGTCTGGGTAACACACATCTGCATAATCAATTATGGGTAATATAAGTGAATGGACAAGCATGATCTTAGATTTTGTGGGGAGAAAATGCTTTAAACGATACTATTAAATGCGGGATGAGTTATAATGTATAGTTAAGGAGGGAATTGAGAATTTATTATGAATTGTATATGAATATGAGCTAAACTACTATAAATGTATAGAAGTGAATAAAATGATATTGGTTATCTTGAGCATGTAACGCGAGCCGTGTACGTGACACAAACACGAGAACGAGAGACGAGAAATGACACAAACATTTAATAAATAGCAAAATGCTGTTAATGCATTATGCTATTTGGTTAACTAAGAATGAAGCAAATATATGAGGTTTAATAAATAATTAATAGTATATATGTATCTTCAAATGTGAAAAAAATATGAAAATAAGAGTATTGTCCGGACAAGATAAAATGATTAAAGAGATTGAAGTAACTAAATGACTTAATAACTCACTGTATAAGTAAAAATGCACTACAACTAGCATGTGAATTTTTTAAAGAAAATATTTAAGCGTCCACATAAGTTTATCAATAATAAACTGTGACTAAATTATGTACAAGATTCTGATCTTGACATTAATAAAGGGCAGGGAGATCTGGCCACATGACCTACCCATAGAATATACTTGTTTATCATTTAGAACATACCCAATACATTTTTCAATAAACCATGGAATAAAATTAATTTTACGGATAAATTTAAGGCTTCACACACAATAGTTATTATTTACAGACAGGCCATTAAGATTATTCAGTAAATGTTATATATACAAATATATAAGTACAACAATTTACAACGTTTTAGGAACCACAAACAATTATTTTGAAATTGTATAGAGAACGTGCAAAGATAGGTGAAGGCGCGTTGATAAGCATTTACTACGGGGTTTAGTTTGAATTAAAAAATATTTTAATGTTAGTATTACGTGTTTATATTTGAAATGTTTTATATTTTGAGGCCTTAGCCGACCCTCCTGACCTTTTGGAGAGCAAATCCTTCCGTGATAATATCTCCATGAATGTTGGTTTCACATGTCCTCTTAATATTTATAACTGGATATGCTCGCGATTTCATTCATAAATAAACCTCATTTGGGATTTGGAATAATGAATAATAAGTTTCTATTAGGTTTAAATAACGCCCATACGCGGTGGAGCAGCGTGGTGGACAAATTGCTCTATAACATTAAGAAATGAATAAAGAGGCTCGTGTGCTGCATTGGGACAGAAAAAGGCGGTCACTTTTACGTTTACTATTTACCAAACTTATAACAAAAACGTCATAAATAAATTAACAAGCATCGGACTCTCCGTGTCTAAACAAAAAAAATCAGAACTTCTGTGGTTTTTTTGTGTTTTTTTTTTCAATTAACTAACTGCGAAAAACTGTCTAAACACTAAACCCAAATTTCACCAGTCCAAGCTGGGAGTAGCATTACCATCGCCATGATGTGCGATGGCAATAGCTACCACCTGCGTCATACTCGCTATGCTATCGGAGTCGCTATCGCTAACAGTTTTCGCTATGTACAAGTAAACTCACAATTATTAATCTAACTTATTTTATTGTATTATTATTCTACGCTATGTAATAAATCCCGTGGCTGTTCAACCTATTTATGGACAGCTGTTTGGAAAATTTGAAAGTTGAAGAATGCGGGGTAAGAATGGGTGAGTTAACCATCAAATGCCTTTTGTACGCTGATGATCAAGTCATACTTGCGTCGTCGGCGGCCGAGTTGCAAATGATGGTTACATTAATGAACAGGTCATTAAAAGAAAGGGGAATGAAAGTGAACGCAAGTAAGACGAAAGTGATGGTTTTTGAAAGAGATGAAAGCAAAACGGTATGTGAAATAAGAATAGAAGGAGAGTTAATTGAGCAAGTGGATGAGTTCGTATATTTGGGATGTGTATTCAGCAGGGATGGGAGATATGATAAGGACATTGAACGACGAGTGAATGCAGGAAATAAAGTAAATGGGGCTCTACACTCTATTGTGAAAAGTCTGAATGTGTCAAAAAAGGCACGTATGGCAATTCACAGTGCTGTATTAGTCCCTACTTTAACGTATGGTAGTGAAAGTTGGGTGTGGCAGAAGAAGCACGAGAGTAGAATAAATGCGGTAGAAATGCGGTCGCTAAGGAGTATGTTAGGGCTGAATCTGAGTGACAGGGTGAGAAACTGTGTGATAAAAGAAGAGTGTGGTTTGCAAGATGATGCGGTGACCAGGATTAAGAAAGGAATGCTTCGGTGGTTTGGTCATGTAGAAAGAATGAATGCGGAAAGACTGACAAAGCAAATATATGTTGCAGAAGTGAATGGAAGAGTCGGAAAGGGACGTCCTAGGCGGAAGTTTGTCGACCAAATTGGCGATATACTAAAAATGGGCCAAATTAAGAGTACCCTTAACCGACGAGCATGTATGCGTAGGTATATGAATGTGGAAGAGGCAAGAAAGGTATGTCAGGATCGTGCTAAATGGAAGTCTGTAGTCTCTGCCTACCCCTCTGGGTGACAGGCGTGAGTGTTTATGTTATGCTATGTAATAACAACTTTAAAAATAAAAACAAAAAGAATACCTACGGAGCTTCTTTCACCCTTTTTGTCCAGTCATAGAATCCATATACTTACTACAATTACGCTATGTAATGTACATTCTATATATTACAAGTACGCTATGTAATAACAACTTTGAAAATGAAAATAAAGGGTATATCTACGAAGCTCCTTTTACCGTTTTAACACGTCAAACGTTTTGTTTTTCCAAGCATTCTTTTTTGTAACGACAAAATTAAATGATTATAATGATATCATAAACTTTTAACAATATAAACTACTTTACTACTTTATACAAAACTATTCCTGCTATAAATATAAAATAAAGTAATATCAAAGATATTATTGCAAGATTTTGTAAAAGTAATCTAGACCTTACGTTTGCCTTTTCATGAAACAAAACGCAGTCACAAAGTGTTACCACACAGAAACAACCAGCAAGCGTCGAATGTTACTTGGGCATTTGTTTAAGTAGGTAACGTGTATTACTCAACTATAGAATGAGAATTTATAATTAAGAATTCTAACCTTAAGTAATGACTTAATTAGGAAATTACTTAGCAACAAGTAGTTACTTCTTTATAAACACGGGTGTAAGAGTAAATCCCAAATAATACAAGTCCTGTAGCATATTCTATAATCCCGTATCCTTCAATAAACTAAGAGTAACCGACTTATTCAGCGCGACATATGGTAAATTGTTTTACGTAGTTGAGCCATGCCGCAGCTTTGTTATAGCTACAGAACGAATGGGTCAACTCAACCGGGGTAAAACACAGAATATCAGCGTGAAACCGCGGGAAAATTCTGTAAATAAGCTTTTAATAAGGCTGGTAATACGCTTTAAAATATTTATAAAAATTAATTATAAGAAAAGTACCCGGATGACCGAGCTTTGCTCGATTTTTTTAAGTTACATACATACAACTTATTGACATAGTAGAAAAAACTGAACTGTTTATTTGAATAAAAAAACATGAGTGCAATTACTTTAATTAAAATTTTCGTATTTTTAAAAAAATACTAAAAAAAGGGGCCCGAAATAATAGATTTCTCACAAAAGAAGGGAACTTGAAAAAAAATTAAAAAAAAGTCGGACCCAAGACGGGACGCGCACCACGGAACTCCAATATCACGCCCGAACAACATCCCATCTGAGCTATTACGATCGTTGATGACCTGTCAAAATTTACCTTCTTATATTGTAGCTGTTTTTTATTGCCTAAAAACACGGACAAAAGGACATTTTCTAAAAGTAAAAACTAGCTAGATCGATTTATTGCCCCCGAAACTCTCTGGCACAAAATTTTATGAAAATCGTTGGAGCCGTTTCCGAGATTCCGATTGTATATATACAAGAATTGCTCGTTTAAAGGTATAGGATTAAAACGAAAATATTTGAAACAAAAGTCTTTTGCAAATTATAGCATAAATATAAATTTATAATATCATTATGCAAATCTAAAATATTCAACATAATATAATTTACAGTAAACTCTTAATATAAATCTGATTACATAATATATCAAATGGAAAAATATATTTTTATCTTATTGTGTTGTAACAGGAACATTCTGGATTCTTTAAATATTTACACATCATTTCGGAATGTACAGAATTTTATGAATAGTACACGAAGCAAAATAAACAAATATCAGAAAAAGGAAAAATGAACCGAATTGTAGGAGTTGTATAAATAAATTCACATAAGATATTTTTCGTAGACTCATAAGGTAAGGAAAAATGTGTTATTATTATTTGTTATTGTCAAATTATGTCATTACAAATTATATAACATTTACGTTTCCAGTTCGTTTGCATGTAGTTATATTAATTAAAGAATCGTATAATCGGTACCTACACTTTTTTTCAGTCCGTAATCAAGCAGGGCAGCTTTTTTTTGTCACACTATGCGGTAGATTTTTGACAAAAAAAGACATTCAAAAGTCCTTAGAGGTGACAACGCATCTTAAGCCTCATTTGTTTGAAGTTGACTGCAGTTATCCATTGACTGCAATAGCCACTCACTACGAGTGATGTGTACGTTCGTCTGTCTTTCTGTTTTATAAAAAATGATCTTGTAGTGTCCTCCTATTAAAGGTGTATTTATTACACATAATGGTATACCATCTCGTTTACACCAGATGTTAATTACTCAAACCGGCGACCGGGACTAGGAGCAGCCTTATATCGTGACAGTGAACTGTAACGACAGATAAAGTATATAAATACTATGTATGGTATAACCAGGCCACGGTGTTACACTACTGCATCACTGCGGTACGAACGGATCAGACAGTAAATACCAGCACAAAATGCGGATAACATGGGATCTTGATATTTAATTTAAAAAATATCAAAATATCTATGGGCCAAGGCATCAACTCACGTCAGATGTTTGTTTATCAACCTCTCATGCAACACGTAGCAGAACCATATTGCGGCTATATTATAGTTCATCCTTATTCTTTAAACAATAAATAAATTTTAGTAAAAAGTTTAAACTACATAGTAAAAAATTCCTACCTTCCTTTGAATTTAATTTAAATAAACATCCCTCATCATAATGTTCTATCTTCAAGTGAGTTAAATTCGTTAATTTTGAAGAACGCTATTGACCTACATTGCCGCTCCCTATAAAGCAAATGGCGTAAAGTATCATATTATTACCATAATTTTGAGATTAACATTTCAATTTAATTTAATTTATACTCAAGACTTATTTAAATTTTTAAAGATTTTTTAATAATATAAAATCTTTTCAACTGTAAGTACGTTTAATATATTGGTTTTTAAGTTCTTTTAGAAAAGATTTTATTAGAACGTACCCAATTAAATTTTTCAATAAATCATTAAATAAAATTAACATTACGGTTTAATTTTATTCGGTAGATATTTAATAAACACTAGTGACGTTATTTGTACGATTTTTTTTTCAATGTGTGAAAAAAAGCCATACTGCAGCTCTATCGCAGCTGCAGTGCGAACGAGTCGACTCGACAAATGAAAAACCACGCTCTCACAGAATCCCAGCGTGAACCAGCGGCACAATATGGCTGCTGTTCCTTGCGGTGCGACGAGAACCGGTGACCTTTTCTAGTGAAGAATTGAACGAAGAATTCCATATTAGTCTTAAGGAATAACAACGTATCTGCTTTATATTACAATCCACTTACTATTATATGGACTATGAGCCGTTGATCAGACATTACACACAAACAGACGAATGAATTTATAATTATGTATCATTTACGCGTATATATATATATATATATATGTATATATGTATGTATATATATGTATATATATATATGTATATATATATATGTATATATATATATATATATATATATATATATATATATATATATATATATATATATACATCCCGTAACTTATTGTACGTCCACTATGGCCAATTTTGCATATAATGTGGCGTCAACCTGCTTACTACGTCCCACATAGTACATTACTACGTCCAATATACGGACGTCAAATAGGAGACTTATAGTCAACCAAATCTAAGAAATACCTTTTGACGTTTCACATTAATCATTCAGCAATAACTTTTCACAAGCGTACTCGCACGATTTAAAATAACCATTAACGTCAATCTGAAGAAATATAAAGTTATCTATATTTCATTAAAACGTGTATAGTTTTTTATCACGAATTTAAATTTTAATCTTTCAAACAAAGCAAAATATTAAAAAATAACCAGTATCAATTTTTGTACTGGACGTCGTTTCAATGATATGTCGCTATGTACATTACCGTTGTGTTTGGATGATTTAAATTAATTGTTAGGCAATTGGCAAAAATATTCGAATAATCGGTAAAAATATTCAAATAATCGAATAATTAATTTTTTTATGTATTATTTGTTTAATTTAATTTTTATTTTTCAAATTCCTTAAATTACATGAATCATGAATAAAACAAGTTTTTTTTTATTTGTCAACGTCAATTTGTGTAGGCAAAAAACTCATATATAAGGCCGCGATATAAAAACCATAACGTGATTTCAATATCCCGCCATTTCTGGAGCTTACTGTGCGTAATTTTATGTTTGTCTTCTTATTTTGTGACTCGGCTTCAACTATTTGGACTGCTTCTTCAATATTCGTTGAAGCATGTGCCCTTCTCACAAAGGACCATTGGGCAAAAGTGGTAGAAAAAACAAAAAAACATTATTATTGATGACTTTGACTTTGAAAGAGACATTAATTTTGACTGTATTATTGAAATTGAATAAAACTATTATTTACGGATTTTATCGCGTTTAATTACATTAATTTATTTTTATTATTATCCCGACGTTTCGGGTGCTTTACAGCGCCCATGTTCACGGGGGGACTGAGATGTTTGACGTCCCAATGTCATAGTTAGTCCGGCTACCTTCAGTTTTTTAATATTAATTTTTGGTCCGATTTACGCAAAACGAGCTTATAGTATCATGAAGTCTTGCAGTGGTATGCTTGGGTTTGGGTTTAATTTTGTTAATTATAGGATCCCAAGCAGATGGTAGCACCCAACCATCTTCTCTATTGAAATTTGGATGTTTTTTAATTTCAATAGCCTCGCGTATCATCCTTGGTAGCAATCGGTGTTCTTTTGCGAGAATTTGTGGTTTATCAAATCTAATGTAATGGTGAGGACGATCTTGAACATGTTCGCAGACTGCAGACTTCCCGGAGCGTCGGTGCTTCACATCAGCTATATGTTCCTTCACGCGGGTTTTTATAGATCTCTTTGTTTGACCTATGTAAGAGAGACCACATTCACAATCTAGCTTGTACACACCTGCATCTTGTAGAGGAATATTACATTTGATGGATGGTAAAAATTGACTAATCTTCTTCAGCGGCTTGTAGTATGTCTTAATGGACGCTCGCTTCAAGATGTAGCCAATCTTGTCCGTGACTCCTCTAACATATGGTAGTAGAGCAGGCGCGCGCTTGACTGTGGCCGGCTTCACTCGTTCACTGTGACGTAGGCGCGGGACCCGAAGCTTGTTGTCTTGCAATACTTGCTTGACATGCTGAAGCTCCGCAGCCAGATGTTTTCTGTCACAGATCCCTCGTGCTCTCTGAAACAAAGATTTACCCACGGTAGCTAACTGTGAAGGATGATGGTGAGATTCATCGTAAATCGGACCAAAAATTAATATTAAAAAACTGAAGGTAGCCGGACTAACTATGACATTGGGACGTCAAACATCTCAGTCCCCCCCGTGACCATGGGCGCTGTAAAGCACCCGAAACGTCGGGATAATAATAAAAATAAATTAATGTAATTAAACGCGATAAAATCCGTAAATAATAGTTTTATTCAATGTGTAGTGTTCGCGTAAATTTAAGAAATCATTATGTATTATTGAAAGTCAAACAACGATAGCTCAACTAGTTGTACTGAAAGTGATTGAATAAATTTATTTTTGATTTTCCAATCACAAACTTAATGTGCTTGTGAACAGACATCGAGTTTTCGCTACTAACATGCCAGTCATTTATCCGCCTGGACATTTAACTGGTAAAGATAAAGATAAAGATAAAGATAAAGATCATTTTATTTGTTTAAACATGAGTATACATACATATGCATGCAAGATGTTAAAAGAAATATCTCGACAGTCATGTTTAGCCTCTACGGCGTACAAAATGTTAAAAAATAAATAAAAAAAGTTACAATTCTAATTGGCCTTCTCCTTATTTAGTATTAATAAATTATACAATAATCATTAAAACTGAAAACAAACATCATTAGAGAAGAGAATCTATATATTTAAATATACTAGTACTTAAAACATACCATTATTTATCCAAATGATTGTACAGATTCTTAGTGTTTAATTTCTTACATTAGTAATTTCGTATATTATTACTTTCGTTATTTTATGAATTCTACTTTATTATGTTCAATTAGCAGTAAAATAATGTGTAATAATTTATATAAATGTAGATATTATATGTCATAGCAGTTAGTGGTCAATGTTGTCTTGCAGAAAGTCATTAATGTTGTAGTAGGCTTTATTTGCAAGGAAATTATTTAATTTATTTTTAAATATGTTATTATTATGTTCTTTCCAGCGTTTAGGAATTTTATTATATATTTTTGGGCCCATGCAAAATATGCTGTTATTCATTAAAGAAGTTTTTGATTTATGTAGACGAAGTTTACTGTTATCACGTCTATTACGAACGACCGTATCAGACATGCGTGGGAATAGGTTAGGATTGCTCTTAACGAAAATTGCGCTTTCCAAAATATAAAGTGAGGGTAATGTCAATAATTTATATTGTATGAAAAATGGTTTACAGCTCTCCGTGACCTTTAGTTTGAAAATGGTCCTTATGCATTGCTTCTGGGCTTTAAATGCTAATTCTTTATTCGTAGAGTTACCCCAAAAGATAATGCCGTATCTAAGAATGGAGGAAACTAAACCATGGTACGCTGTAAGAAGGGCATCGATATTGAGCATTGGTACTAATTTATAGAGTGCGTAAGAAGATTTACTGATTTTTTTTATTAAGACTTCTGTGTGTGTTTTCCAATTGAGTTTTTTGTCAATAATTACACCAAGAAACTTCGCATTATCTACCTCATTAATCATTTTATTATTGTAGTGTGTATGTAGGTTTGACATAGTAGATCCTCTTTGTGTAAAGTGCATAATATTAGTTTTTTCCAAATTGATTTTTAAATTATTATTTTCTAGCCATTTTATCATTGATATTAGGGAATTATTAATGTCATTATTATAGGTATCATTATTTTTATAAGGTATAGTTATGGTACTGTCATCGGCAAATAGTGTCACGTATTGGTTAATGCTTTTAGGTAAGTCATTGATATATATAATAAACAATAGAGGTCCCAAGACACTGCCTTGAGGCACACCATATTTAACTACTCGACCTGATGATCGATAAGTTTCTTCATGTTTGGTGTGTGTATTTACTGATGTTATTTCTGTATATTGCTTTCTATTCGTAATATATGATTCTATGAGACGCGAAACGTTACCTCGGATACCATAAGCTTCTAACTTCCTAATCAAAATGTTATGAGAGACGTAGTCAAACGCCTGCGTCATATCACAAAATATGGTGCTAACAGGAATGTTTTTGTCTACATTTATCATGACTTTATACAAGAAGTCATAAATAGCCATATTTATTGTTTTATTATTACGAAAGCCTTTCTGTTCCTGAGTTAGTATATTATTCTTCTCAAGATAAGTGTATAATTGTTTATATATATGTTTCTCAAATATTTTAGAGATAACACTTATGAGAGAAATCGGTCGGTAGTATTGCATAAGTTGCTTATCTTCTTTTTTAAATATCGGCTTTACAATCGATATTTTCAGTGCCTCCGGAAAAATACCAGTATCGATGCTTAGATTTAAAATATAACTCAAATGTGCACTAATTTCTCCAGCAACAGCTTTGACGACTTTCGTTGAAAGACCATCATAACCCACACTATTTGTATTTCTTAGCGAGTTTATTATTTTGTATATTTCCGCAGGGTTACACGGGGCTAAAAAGAAGGAGTTTAATCTGTTTTCTATTAAAGATGTAACATTTTTAAAAGAATTATTAATGGGGATTATTTTTTCAATAAAGTATGTATTAAATTCATTAGCTATGTCTTTAGGTTTAGTGATTATATTATTGTTGATTTTAATTTTTCTAATAATGTCTCTGGGTAAATTTAGTTTTGAACTATTAATTATCTTCCAAGTTGCTTTAGATTTACACGCGGAGGTCTTTATTGTATAGTTATTTTGCGCTTTCCGAGTAAGCTTAATTATAATTTTTAGTCTTTTAGAGTAATTAGAAAAAATATTTTTGTTTATTTCAGTTGGTTTATGCCTATATTGCCATAATAATTGGCGCTTCTTTTTGCTACATATTTTTATGCCGCGAGATATCCATTTGGGTTTTTTGACAATAGCATGGTAGCAAAGGTTATGTCTAACACTTCTTGCCTAGCACGCGTTACAAAGGTTGGTGTACAACCTAAGTTTAGGCTTACCAGGCGGTTGGAGATGAGAAAATCATAAAGTAACTCACCTCTTTCGTTGATGTTGGTGCTTCCCCGGGCTGTGTGGTGAGCATTAGCATCAGAACCCACCACAAGTTCGGCGTTGTGTTTTCGGGCGAACTCCGCCACTCGCTCTAACTCGATAGTAGGATCTGCGTTCTCGCCGGGAAGATAGGCTGAGCAAATGATTACTCTGGCCCCTGTGCATCCCTTGAGATTTATGAAGGCCGATTTACTACCAAGTCATCGTTGCAGTACTCTGGAATAGCTAAAAGTTCAATATTTTTATTATAAATTATACAAGCTCTGGGTCTACTGCCTTTGGTATTGACAAGAATCTTACCGGTAGCCGCAAATACCAGAATTTGACCGTTGGCAACCCAAGGCTTTTGTATAAGGGCGAGGTCAATGTTGTCCTCTGCAAAGTAAACCTCCACTACGGCAGAAGCAGCAGCTGCATGGTGAAGATTTACTTGGAGGACCCTCGTCTTACCCTTGGGTTTAGCCATTTATGGGCGTGGGGGGCAGGGGTCTTTTCCGCCTGTTGAGGACGAGGACGTCCTTTTCCTGCGAACTTGACCCCGGCCTTACCTTTCTTCGAACCGCTCCCACCTCCCCTCGCCCCCGGCCTGGACGACACTAGCGGAGGCCGTCGGACCGAGGCGAAATCTGCGCCTTGGGTCTTCGTCACTCTCACCGGTGGCGTTTCAGCCTCATCCCGACAGGTGGAGGGCTGAGGGAATTGGGGTTGGGGTTGGGGCGGTTCGGGCTCCATTGTCGCGTCAGAGCCTCCCTTGACTTTAAAAGTTATCATCTTAAAGCTAAGGATGACTCTGCCACCTGCCTTCCGAAGAGCCTCCTCCGATAGGTCGTCCACAGAAAAGGTTACTAGGAACCCATTCACCTCATGCCTACGGTGGAGGATTCTCCAGAGCTCGGTATGGAGCCCTTCATTTTGTGCCCTCAACAACACAGCCTCCTCCTCTGGAGAGTCGGCTTCGCTGCGGGGAAAGTAGGTAATGCACAGCGTAGGCTTAGGCAGTTCGCCCTCGGGTATTACCGAGAGCTCTGCCTCCGGCCAGGGCTTTAGTTTTCCGATTTCACCCACGATCCAGTCCTGGCTTGCCTTATTCAGGCACGTTACCAGAATCCAACCTGGCTTGTGTGTGAAACCGGAAAATTTTGGGCCCATTCCCGGTTGCGAACGACAGGCCGTCTTAGCGATGGCCTGTGTTAGTGCCCGGTGGACCTGTGCCTACATTATGTTTAATCAATATTTAATCAGTATCAATTTGTGTATCATAATAAACACACGTATATCGGGCTCCTGAAGTTTTATTGATACTCTCCCAATTAGTACGCAACCATTCGTGTACAGTCACGTCGGGGTCACCACTGTACACGAATGGTTGCGTACTAATTGGGAGAGTATCAATAAAACTTCAGGAGCCCGATATACGTGTGTTTATTATGATACACAAATTGATACTGATTAAATATTGATTAAACATAATGTAGGCACAGTACACCCCCCTTTATAAAAAAAATAATAGCTATATGCTATAAAATTAAATGTATTTATTCTATCCCCTTTATAAAAAAGAGAAATATAGAAAAAAATAGTTACATGAAAAATATTACTATCTATAATGCCGTATGACGCACTATTCTTTTTTTACTTTCACCACACTATCACTTTATCACTACACTATAATGTGCTGTGGGGGGCGGCTGTCGAAGCCCGGCTCCCCCGCGCCGCCCGCGCGCAGCTCCAGCCGCGGCAGCTCCATCAGCTCCCGCCGCAGGTACCTGGCGTACCCCGACTTACAGTAGCGCCACACTATGTACAGTATGGCCAGCAGGATGCATGTAATTATTATGAGGAGGTATGTCGCCTGCCGCACATGCACCGGTAAGTGAGTCTCGCTCTGCGCCGTGGCGGCGCTATTCCCGGCGCCGCTCTGCACGATGATCATCTCTTCAACTTTTTTGCTCTGCGGTGTACCCATCTTAGCAGTTAATTGACTGTCACACACACGTATTTACACAGCGAAACAAACAACAGGTTTAATTACTCGTCCGAATCTCGACACCTTGCTATTACTGCTTACGTTCGGAGTTTCCTTATTAGGAGCATCTGTGCATTCTTGTCATATGATCGTATACGCTGGCTTTAGCCGATCGATGCTTACAACTTTCGGCGTATCCGATTGCATAATTTTAAAATATTTCTCTGTCTTGTTAATTACTTTGAAGGGACCCATGTATGGTTGAGTAAGTGGTTTGGACACCTTGTCAACCCGTACAAATACATGTGTGCAGTCTTTTAAGTCAGGGTGTATGAAAATTTTTCCTTGATGTAACTCTTTTCTTGGAACGGAAGCCAAATGCGATATTTTTCTACGCAGCTCTTGCACAAACAAAATATTGTCGGAGGTTTCTAGCCTTAGCGGCTGAAAAAAATCTCCAGGCAATCGTAGTGCTTCTCCTAATACCATCTCTGCAGCGCTGGTTTGCGTATCGTCTCTCTGACATGCTCTTAATCCCAATAAGACTGTTGGTAACTCCGAAACCCATTGGTCAGTGTTGCCTCTGCACATAAGCGCAGCCTTCAAGGATCGATGCCATCTCTCCACGATGCCATTCGACTGGGGGTGATAAGCCGTTGTTCTAAATTTTCAGATACCCATCCTCTTGGCTAAGTGCCTAAACAATTGTGATAAGAAAGTAGAGCCTTGATCTGTAGTTAAATTTAAAGGACATCCGAATCGTGATATCCACCCAGAGTACATGATATCCGCTACTGTCTCGGCTGTGATATCCTTGACTGGGTAGGCTTCCGGCCATCCAGTTTTCCTATCCACCATTGTCACAACATATCGATGGCCTTGACAATATGTAAGTGGTCCAACTATATCCATATGTAGATGATCAAATCGGTCGCTATTTACAAAATGTCCATGGGGTGACATCGTATGTCTTTGTATTTTTGATTTTTGGCAGCCTACACAACCTTTGACCCATTCAGTCACGTCTTTGTTCATGCCATGCCATATCTTGCATCATTTTTCTCGTTGCACGCGTGCCCGGGTGACTAATTCCGTGCACCGCGTTGAAAGCTGATACGCGAAATTCCTTAGGCAAATATGGGCGTGCTCGGTTCAAAGAGTCATCGCAATGAATTGCTTTGTTACAATTTGGTACTAATATTTTCTTAAAAGATAATGACTTTGATTTCAATAGATTATGCAGCTCAAAATCATTATTCTGTGCTTCGGCTAACTTTTCATAATCTAGCGGTGATGGCATGTCAATTTCTGATATTCTTGATAAACAGTCAGCAGCAGTATTTTCCAAGCCTGAAATATGCCTTATTTCTGTACAAAATTGCATTATGAAGTCAAGTTGCCGTATTCTGCGTGGTGTGTCATTTTTACTAACTGTGTTTTTACGTAACGAGTAAACTATTGGTTTGTGATCGGTGTATACTGTAAGAGGTCTGCCTTCAATAAAAGGTCGAAAATGCTTATTAGCAATATAAATGGCCAACAACTCTCTATCATACGTTGAGTAACGTTGTTGTGTTTCACTCAATTTCGATGAAAAAAATCCTAATGGTTTCCATGCCTCGCCTTCTTTTTGCTGCAACACAGCACCTGCACATGTGCTGGAGCAGTCCGTCGTGAGAGCAATCGGTGCATCCGGCGACGGGAATGACAGTGTAACTGCGCTTTTAAGGCTTTGTTTACACTTTTCAAACGCCTCAATACTTTCATCCGTCCATGGAATCGAACTCTTGTCTTTCTTTTTACAATTATGGAGAAATACGTTTAATTTCGCTTGGATTCCGGCGGCCTTCGGTAAATGTCTTCTATAAAAGTTGATCATTCCGAGAAAACGACGAAGTTCTTCCACTGTCTTTGGCCTTGGATATTCAGAAATGACCTTGACTTGATCGTCCAATGGCTTTATGCCTTCCTTTGACATCCGGAATCCCAAAAAATCTATTTCAGTCTTGCCAAATTCGCACTTTGCTAAATTTATTGTAATACCATATTTATCCAATCTCTGTAATACCTCTCTTATGTGTTGCCTATGCTCATTTTTCGTTGATGACGCTATAATAACGTCGTCAATATATATAAATACAAAGTTAAGATTCCGTAACACTTCGTCTTGCATGAAACGTTGAAATGTTTGCGCCACCGTACGGAACCCGAAACCAAGGCGTAAAAATTCAAACAAACCGAATGGCGTTGTTATAGCCGTCTTCGGAATATCGTCCTTATGTATAGGAATGTTATGGTAGGCCCGTTGAATATCAATTTTCGTAAATATACTTTTCCCGTGAAATAAATAACTACAATCTTGGATGCGCGGTATCGGATATCGATCCGGCTTGCTGATCGCGTTCAATGCTCGATAATCGCCGCACGGTCTTAGCTCGCCGTTCTTTTTCGTAACGACATGAAGAGGACTCGCCCAGTTGCTCTTAGAGGGTCTACATATTCCCATCTCTTGCATGCGTTGGAACTCAGCTTTAACCTTATAGTATTTATCGGGTGGTAAAGGCCTTGGACGTGCGAATACAGCGGGGCCCGAAGTCTCTATACTATGTACCACCGAGTGACAAGGAAGCTCCTTAAAACACATTGGCTTCGTTACGTTGGGAAATTCGCCTAATATATCGCTATATTCATTCATACAGTCAATTGTTCTCACGGACGGTTCATTTTGCACAGTCACAGACGCAATAGTTTTTAGACTAGTCACTGAGTCGATAAGTTTTTTTTTGTTCACATCCACTAATAGTTTATAATGGGCTAAGAAATCAGCACCGAGTATTGGTTGCTTGACGTCTGCCACCACAAATGACCAACGCAATGGTCGTCGTTACTTAAGATCTAAGTCCAATGTTTTAACACCAAAAGTCTTAATTTCACTCCCGTTCGCAGCGTACAGTTTATAGTCTTCACATTTTGCACTTGATACGCGATTTTTATTTACCGGCGGCACTGAAATGTTCGCACCAGTGTCCACTAAAAATCGGAGTCCACTGCTATTGTCCGTGATACATAATCGGGGAACAGGAGCTATGGTGCAAATCTCCACCTGCGATTGCACCAGATCTAGTTTTCCTTCTTGTCTGTTTTAGGCCAGGCGCACGGTTCTACACATTTCGTAGCTCTATGGTGATATTTATAATGATAACTACACAGCCAGTCCGGACTATCAGGTGAGCGCCGTGTCGTATTACGAGTACGGCCGCGTGAGTTAGATCGCGATCTGGAGCGATATTGATAATTATTTCTACGATAATCACGATGTCTATCTCTCTCCAAATCCCTGATTTTTAGACTTAATTTGGCAATCTCCGCCAGAATTAATGCAGTCTCTGTGTTCGTACTACTTTGTGTAGCTTGCACTTCTGTCACTTGTAAGGGTCGCGCAGTCTCCACAACCTTGTCCGCGATTCGAGGTCTTTTACTTCACACACTGCTAATACACTTCTCACAGACGACGGCAGATGACCTTGCCACATTATCCGAAGTGTTTCGTCGGGTATCTTTTCTCGAGCCAAATCCCTCATCCGTCTAAGGAGTTGAGAGGGTTTTTGATCTCCCAACTCCATCTCACTCAAAAGTTTTTGAAACTGTCGAATCTCGGACTCTTCGTAGACCTTTAACAATCGCTCTTTCAAAGTATCGAATTTCCTTCCCTCGGGCGGCTTGATAAGGATGTCGCTGACTTGCTAGATTACATCCTTCCCCAATTTAGTGACTACCATGTTGTATCTCGCTTCATCGCTCATCTTCTGCGGTGCAAGGACAGCTTCGCACTGGATGAACCAGAGCCGCGGCTGATCGGCCCAAAATTCGGGTATTCTCGAGGAAACACTAACAACTGCTACTTCTGCTGACCCGCTCGTACTTGCTTTATTTTGGCCGTCTTGCTGCGAAGTTATTGTGGTTTCTCTTTCCTTTGTCAGGTTAGTGATACGCACTTTGATTCTCGAACGTGTTCGCGTAACTTGAGATCGGGGTCACCACTGTACACGAATGGTTGCGTACTAATTGGGAGAGTATCAATAAAACTTCAGGAGCCCGATATACGTGTGTTTGTTATGATACACAAATTGATACTGATTAAATATTATGATTTCTTATATTTACGCGAACACTACACATGATTAAAACTACTTTTACGGATTTTATCGCGTTTATTTTTACTTTTTATTTTTAATTCCCGACGTTTCGGGCGCTTTCCAGCACCCATGGTCACGGGGGACTGAGATGACTGACGTCCCGATGTCATTGTTAAACCCGGAGTACCTTCAGCTTTTTTAATTATTGTTTATGGTCCGATCTAGTTAGTTAGTTAGTTCATTTTGCATAGATCGGACCATAAACAATAATTAAAAAAGCTGAAGGTACTCCGGGTTTAACAATGACATCGGGACGTCAGTCATCTCAGTCCCCCGTGACCATGGGTGCTGGAAAGCGCCCGAAACGTCGGGAATTAAAAATAAAAAGTAAAAATAAACGCGATAAAATCCGTAAACGTAGTTTTAATCACTGATTAAATATTGATTAAACATAATGTAGGCACAGACCAGCCGCATCTGCTCCACACTCATAGGATTCGAATTGCGAATTCCTATACGCGCGGAGCCAGCTACGGCACTGAATTTGAGCTTCTTCTCCTCCGTTGCCAGCTTCACAGTCTTCCTGGGCTGGTCTTTGGGGGACTCTTCCTCCTTCGGAACTGGGGGAGGCTTGGGCAGAGGAATTTCGTCCTAAGGCTTCTGGCAGAGAGAGAGGGCCTCTTCGGCTCCAATCTCATCAGCCTTCGGTACCTTTTCCTCGCAGCCCCACTAAGCTTATAGGGCCTAGCGAACTTTTTCTTTTCCCCTCCCTGGTTCGTTTCCGATTGTGGTTCAGCTGCAAACGTGCCCTCCACTTCACGGCTCGTCCCAGGTTGGGGCTCACTGTTGCAGGGTATTGGTGAGGCTAAAAGAGCCTCTTCCAAACCTGCAGCTAATTCCATTAAAGGAGACTTCTCACTGTCTTTAACAAAATGTCGGTTTTCATCCATTTTGTTCCCACGAGTAGCTTGGGAAATACTTGGTCACCCCCGGCAGAGCCCCGCACGCCGAGGGAGGGGCTAAAATACTACCCGGATCGTCCTAGTCTCGGGGAGGCACCGTTTGCGACTGGATTCCCTACAGCCACGCATCCATCGGCACGTTACACTTTACACTTTGAATCGGGTTAGGATAAGAAAAGGGGGAGGTATAAAAGAAAAGAAAAAGAGGATCGTTCGAGTGTTTCTGTTCTGTCTGTTTCCTATTGAACCACCATATAACAGGCGGCAACCACGTGAAGGAGAACTTCTCAGACTTGCCCTGGGGATCAACACGACCTGCGCTCTCCCCCAGAGCCATACGCCAAACTGCTCGCCGGACAGGAGAGCAGAATAGGTGTTAATCTAGTCCTATTTATATCATCAAAAGTTAGGAGTAGACTAACCCCCGCTCGTGATATATGGTTATGACTGCCTCGTTGGTCTAGCGGTTGTAGTAGTGCAACTGCTGATCATGAGTTCGTGAGGTCCTGGGTTCGAATCCCGGGTCAGGCCAAAAAATCAGTTATTGAGTTTTTCTGTCAAGAAATTATCAATAGTTGGTGGTGTATCACACCTTCGCTCGGAAAGCACGTAAAGCCGTTGTTCCAGCGCCTGATCTCTCTCCGGTCGTGTTGGTTTACCGTCCCATCGGATTATGAGAGTGAGGGAATAGAGAGTGCACCTGTGGTTTCGCATATACTTCTATCCTGGCACTATAATCCTGTCCTGTACCGATAGCTAGTCTCCGTTGAGGCAGACCGCCGTGACCGTAATTCGGTCTGCAGAACATTATTATATGGTTTATACTGCGCTTGGTACTAGTAATTTTACTTTTAAACTTGTTTTCTTATCCTTACATTTACCTACACATAATATGGACGCCCGAATATCCTAAAACTTTCATACTGAATGATATTTGACACCCGTATTTTTGAATTTAGTTATATTTTTATAAACTAAATATATTTTCGGAGTAATTCATGTCAGCAACAATACACCACGGTCTATTGTAGAAATTATCAACCCATTGGCAGTTAATGCAGTAAAACCTTATATTAAAATGAGTTTCTTCCCAATGTCATATTAGGTTATTAGTCACAATATAAGAAAATGAACTTTTATTAAACCTGTCAATATCTACAATTAGTACTTATTTACAATAGTAAAATAAATAATAATATCGTCAATCTATAATGTATCACGGCTGGGCAATCCCAGATATTTTTTCGTATTTAGTAAACGAATAACTAGTTGGTAAATTAATCATGATATCTATCTGTTTTTTTTTTCGCCGGAAACAAAAATGATATTGCGTATTTTTCGTAACTGTACATTCTGTGGATTTATTTCATTATTTTGAACAATATACGAAACTTAAGTGACTAAAATTAAATTTAATCTAAACTAGAATCATAAAAACTGTATTATTCGAGCTAAACGAATCTAATAACGATCTATTATTCTTGTCTCCTGCGAAAAAACAGACTATAGGAATCTATCGTATTCCTACGTAAACAAAATATCACTTATAAATAAAATATTACATAGTGGAATAACTAATAAGAGTGGCAACGTCGCACCATACAAAGGAATTGCGTTAAGCAGGAGAATGAATTAAAAACTATGTATATTATGGGGATTCTGGATAATTTGTAATATGGAAGGGAGTCCTGATTGGTTTCCCTCCGTCTGGCAATATACGAATATTTGTATATCGACGTATGGTAAATTTTCAAAGAAATGAGTTAAACACTATCTTTGAAATTGTTTAATGGACCAATATACACTGTCATAATGTATAACAAATTCCTTCAAGTGGTGGACGCTACAATAATGCGAAATGAAAGGACGTAGAATCAATATTGTGATATATATATATATATATATATATATATATATATATATATATATATATATATATATAGCATCGTTTCCGGGACACCTGAGATTTTGAGTGATATTGAGAGGTTCTATGGGCAGTTGTACACATCATCGTTGGAGCCACACGCAAGTGTGAGTAACGATCCAAGAGCAAGTCTTATCCGACACTATTCCGATGATATCCCGGACGTCAGTCTGAGTGAGATTAGAATGGCTCTCCAGCATCTTAAAAACGGCAGGGCCCCAGGCAAGGATGAAATTACAGCAGAGCTTCTGAAAGCGGGTAGAACACCGGTTCTTGAAGTCCTTCAGAAGCTTTTCAATTCCGTACTCCATGGTGGCACTACTCCGGAGGCGTGGAGCAGAAGTGCGGTGGTCTTGTTCTTCAAGAAAGGTGACAACGCCCTCTTGAAGAACTACAGACCGATTTCCCTTCTGAGCCGCGTCTACGTGCTGTATTCGAGAGTCATTACGAATCTCCCAAATTTCATTCCCAAAATCATAATAGTCTCCCGAACAAGCCGGTTTCCGAAAAGGCTTCAGTACCATAGACCACAAACATACCCTGCGGCTGATTGTACAGAAGTCCGAAGAGTACAATCTGCCACTTTGCCTGGCGTATGTGGACTATGAGAAAGCCTTTGATTCCGTCGAAATTTGGGCTGTGCTACAGTCCCTTCAGCGGTGCCAAGTTGACTATCGTTATATCGAAGTACTGAAGTGCTTGTACAGTAGTGCTACGATGGCTATCCGAGTACAGAACCAGAGTTCGAGATCTATCCAACTGCAGAGAGGTATAAGACAGAGTGACGTTATATCCCCGAAACTCTTCACCGCTGCGTTAGAAGACGTCTTCAAGCTACTAGACTGGAAAGGATATGGTATTAACATCAATGGCGAGTACATCACTCATCTTCGATTAGTAGCCGACGATATAGTCCTTATAGCAGAATCGCTGGAGGACCTAAGCACTATACTCAATGACCTCAATGGTGTCTCGAAACGGATAGGTCTTAAGATGAACATGGACAAAACAAAGATCATGTCTAATGTCCATGTCACACCTATGCTAGTAGTTGTTGAGAGCACTATGCTCGAAGTTGCTGACAAATACGTTTACCTGGGACAAATATTCCGACTAGGTAAGTCCAACTTCGACCGAGAGGTCAATCGACGGATTCAACTCGGCTGGGCAGCGTTCGGGAAATTACGACACATCTTCTCGTCAGGTATTCCTCAATCTCTGAAAGCTAAAGTGTACAACCAGTGCGTGTTGCCAGTGATGACTTACGGATCTGAGACGTAGTCCTTCACTGCTGGCCGTATGATGACGCTCAAGGTCGCTCAGCGAGCTATGTAGAGGGCTATGCTCGGAGTTTCTTTGTGTGATAGACTCAGAAATGAGGATATCCGCAGTAAAACCAGAGTGACCGACGTAGCCCAACGGATTAGTAAGCTGAAGTGGCAATGGGCCGGCCATATAGCTCGAAGAACCGATAACCGATGGGGAAAAAAGGTTCTCGAGTGGCAGCCTCGTACCGGTAGGCGTAGTGTAGGGCGACCCCCCACTAGATGGAGTGACGACCTGGTAAAATATGCAGAAAGTCGATGGATGCAGGTGGATCAGGACCGTGGTTTGTGGCATTACTTGAGGGAGGCCTATGTTCAGCAGTGGACTTGTGAAGGGCTGTAATGATGATGATGATTAGGATATAGGGAGGCGACAGAGGGAAACTATAAAAGATGACGGTCGGTGGCAACTTCCTAATAGTAATTCAAAATAATTAAAAAAAACTGCAGTCACGAAGCTTGGCAAGTACTACCAATATTTCCCCTATGAGGCAGTTTATAAGGCAGGCCTATCTTCGGAAAGTCAGATTTACTTTGTTTATTTTCGTCTCTTCGTGTACACGCTAATGGATAAATAAATCCATTGATTAAATGCGAAAAACTATTCAAAGCCAGTCCCATGATGTGCGATGGCAATAGCTTCTTCTTACGTCATACTTGTGAACACGCGCTGCTTATGGTGGTTTGCTATGCACCACTAAGCTCAAAATTAATAATCTACCTTTTTTGGGTACACCATAGAACATGAATTTGTAATGAATTAAATCGGTTTGCAATAGTTTTTCGATCTATATTATATCATAATATGCTATGTAATAATAACTTTAAAAATAAAAATAAACAGGATATCTACGGCGCTCCTTTCACGATTTTTCTCATATCATAAAATCTTATATCGAAACAGTTTTTAAATAAATAACATTTTGAAAACGAAATTTAATTTTGTTTCATCGTACCTTTCAACTTTAGCGCAAGTTCTGCGCTTGCTAGTCCTTCTTGTAGTAAATCGCAAGTAATGCAGGCCCTGTGGTAGATTCCAGAAAATATCCATGTACATCAATAAACATAGAATAACCGACATAATATTCAGCATATGTTTATTTGTTTTACGTGGTAGAGCCATGCTGCAGTTATAATATAGCTACAGAACAAATATGTTGCTCATGGAATCGGGAACTATTTCAGACAAAACTAGTACGAAAGGCAACCTACTGAGAGAGACAATAACATCCGTAGGTGAGTGGAGGACCCACCAGAAACAGTATATGATTAATGAAATCACGGACTGCTTACAGGGATTGATTGAATTATAATGTTTATGGTACGACAATAAATAATAAGAATATTGATGAGAATAGTATAAAAAGAATTTAAGTGAGAAGATTTTAAATTTTGCTTGATACATTGACTGGATTACCGTACTCCTTTTCTACCAAGAAGTTTGTCAGGGTAGGTACCACCCTCTTAACTAATTTTCTTGCACTGCTGTGCTCCGGTCGGAAAGGTATATAGAGGTGGTATAATTACAAGCACCGAGGTATTCTCAGAGGTGAGAACGTATCTGCAGCCCTCTTTATTTGAAATTAACTGTAGGTGACCATGGACCGCAGTAGCTACTTACTATTAGGAATACTACTATTAGGTCTCTTGTATAGTGGAGAAGACGAGTTAGTAAGTTGCAGTTAATGCAATATAAAACAATAATAAGCATACATATGTAACAAAGAGTTTCTTTTAAAGCTTCCCGAGAAATTGCGGAACTTGATTACCAGTTTTCTAAATGTTCGGAGCATCAAAGTCGGTGTAGACGGTGCATGCTCCGATCACAAGCCTAATAATGCAGGCGGTTCACAAGCTTTTGTATCATCATCAACCCTGTTTTCTGTATATCAATGATATGTTGCAAACCAGTTACTTTCATTACTCTGCGGACGACAGCACTGGTGATACTTTATATAACGGCCGTGCCAATATTTCTCGATAAAACGTTCCCAAATACCGGAACAAACTTGTATCTGAAGTCTAGACTTTGTTGAACAAAGTTTAGTATTGGGGGCGACTATATTTACGCCAGATTAATCCCCAGAAGCTGTTTGAATCGTCGCCGACTGAATTCCTACCGATCGGCTTGACATATTTTATCGCATCTACCACGTAGAGTGCTATAAGTAATTGTTCGGATTAATTGCAGCCACACATCGTAACAAAACTCGCGATACCATCCATACTATCTGGGTGATTGGCGATCCACCACTGTGCGATTTACAAGAAGTATTCTTCCTCGCATAAGTTTTGTATAGAATTGTCTACCACCAACGGTTTTTTCAGACCGATACAACTTGGGTATCATTAAGGGACCAATCCAGTTTAACCCTCCGAAGACACAAATTTGCGCGTTAACCGCTTAAAAGAACCCCTTTATCGTATTTCCCCGGTTTCAAGGCACTCCCCTCGTTGCCTCAGCCAGTATCGGAATCCTCGTCGTCGACATTTCGAGTGACGTGCAGTTTCGTGGTAACTTGGAGGAGAAGGCCAAATTGGCCTCTAAAAGCTTGGCGTACCCAGCAGAGTGGGACAGTATTTCATACCGGCACACCGCCTGCAACTTTACAAGGTGTAGATTCGGCTGCACATGGAATACTGTTCCCATCTTTGGGCTCGGGCTCTACAGTGCCAGCTCCTTCCACTTGACTGCATCCAGTGCAGAGCGGCTCGAATCGTCGACGACCAAGTGCTTTCCGATTGGCTCGATTCACTGGCGCTGCGGAGAGATGTTGCATATCTTTGTGTATTTTATCGCATCTATCACGGGGAATGCTGAATTGTTAGGATTAATTTCAGCCACTCAATTTCAAAATCACACATCGTAACAAAACTGGCGATACCATCCATACTATCTGGGTGATTGGCGGTCCACCACTGTGCGATTTATAAGAAGCCAGATCACCAGCTTTCTTGCAGATTGAAGCATAAAAATTGTTGTAGATGGTGCAAGCTCCGATTACAAACCTAACAATGCTGGTGTTCCACAAGGCTGCGTGCTTTCACCAACGCTGTTTCTTTTGCATATTAATGATATGTTGCAAACCGGCAACATTCATTGCTATGCAGATGGCAGCACGGGTGATGCTCTGTACCCCGGCCGTGCCAATATTTCACTAAATTTCATGAACACAAAACCTCCCGATACCATCTACACCATCTGGATGCTTGGAGGTCCACCACTGTACGTTTAACTAGGAGTTTTCTTCCGCGTACGACTTCTCTGTGGAATAGTTTACCACCGGCAATTTTTGTGGACCGATACGAACTGGGGACCTTCAAGAAAAGAGCTTACTCATTTTTAAAGGGCTGGCATGTTCATGGGTGGCGGTAGTTACTTAACATCAGGTGAACCGTATGCTCATTTGCCCCCTCTTCTAGAAATGTTACGAGCGGTGGGCATGTTAGAAAATGGTTGTATTCAACGCGTGGTTGCTGAAACCCTACATACCAGCCAAAACGTGATATCAAGATTGTGGTCACGTTATCACATAACTGGGATTGAGGCTAAACGCCACACAGTTAGATATCGTGTTACTACGCAGAGACAGGATCGATTTCTCCAAATGACCACCAGAAGACAACCCTATATAACAACGATGCACCTACTACAAAGGCCGCCGAAGTTGACGATGGAAAAATTTCCCGCCAAAGTTGACAATGGAAAAACTACTTTACGGACACTTTCAAAGAAGATGGGATCTGATACCGCTGCAAAGATATTGGAAATTTAATTTTAATTATGAAAAATCGATGTCGATGTGTAATTAATGTAAGAGGTAGCAACACTGATTATTATTAACTATTAGAATTTATAAGAATTTCTTAATTTTAATTGAATTGATTAAAAATTAAAATATTTATTTAAAACAAAAAATTTACGATTTTTATTTTTTATCTAATACCTTGTAATAACCTATCATTCTTCCATTATCCACATCAAAAAATTCTTCAGAAAGTTTTCATCTAGAAAATGAACAACGGGTATATTTCAATGAAGAAAACGCGGGGTAACGCGGGATACAGGGGTATGTCCACTATCGACCACATTGACAAGTTTCTTCTCAATTTGTCAAACAGATGTTTTTGCTCGTAATTTGCTTTATACTATACCTATAAACGAGCAATTCTTGTATATATATACAAGGTGTTAATGTAAACACCGTTGTCCTTAAAACCAGTGGTTTGGTTTCACTTATAGAACGTAAATTCAATGAATTTAAAAAAATAAACGCTATTTTTTCATAAAATTTAAAAAGTTTCTGTCTGACACTGTCCGTAAATTAATGGATACCCTAGGTGCCCGAGTGACGAAATCACTGTAAAGATCACCGCACGCGCTAGCTACCTACAACATACAACATTCAACATAAAAGCACAATAAGTACACATAACCTGTGATATAAATTTTTCTTCATACTGTTACGAGCTTGCGGTTCGTGACAATAAAAATTGCCGATAAAATTACCTAAATTAACACTTTAATTCTCTTTACACAAATTAAAACTTAAAACAATAATAATTAATCTCACTAATTCACTTTATTTCGCTCCGAAGCTTCGCTTATCTCGCCGAATTCAATACTTCCACGATCGCATCTTGCAGCGCCTATTTATATAAATTAGCAGCGAAATATCCAGAATATTCTAGTAAACACGCGCAAGGTACCGAGAGTTCGTGTTTCAACTTCAAGAAGTTTAGTTCTTCGGTTCGAGACTAGATGGCGCTAGAGACGTCGACTTGAGCGCGTAACAATACTTTCATCCTGGCTTAGGATAGGCAAAAATTAAGGAATTAAGGAAAATTTAGATTTTACTAAAAAAGTTGTTATTTTTCATTGAATTTACGTTCTATAAGTGAAACCAAACCACTGGTTTCAAGGACAACGGTGTTTACACTAACACCCTGTATAAACGGAATCTCGGAAACGGCTCCAACGATTTTCATAAAATTTAGTGTCCAGGGAGTTTCGGGGGCAATAAATCGATCTGGCTAGGATTTATTTTTAGAAAATTTTTTTGTCCATGTTTTCAGGCAATGAAAAACTGTTACAATATAAGAAGGTAAATTTTGACATCGTGGTAATGATCGTAATAGCTCAATTGGATATAGAGCGGTCGCGAAATCGTAATGCCTTGGTTCGCGTCCAGTCTCCGGTTCGTTTTTTTTCCTTTTTTTTAAGTTACCTTCTTTTGTGAGAAAATCTATTATTTCGAGCCTTTTTTTAGTATTTTTTAAAAATACGAAAATTTTAATTAAACTTGCACTCATAGTTTTTTATTCAAATAACCAGTTCACTTTTTTCTAATATGTCAATAAGATCAAAAAATATTATTCATCAGTATGTAACTTGTATCTAAATGTAATTTAAAAAAAACCGAGCAAAGCTCGGTCATCCGGGTACTTTATTTTTTATAGGATAGGGTGACAAATCGGCAGACAGTTCACCTGATGGTAAGTGGTTGCTGTGGCCCATAGACATTTACGTCTATTCTCGATTACAAATCAAAATGCAGATGTGTTCTCACTCGTGAGGACTAAGATGAAATGCCTCGTTTCCAGTAAAAAGGGTCTCCGGTTCTCTACACTCACCATACGAAACACAGCAGCATTAAGCTACTAAAGGGTATATTGCATCGTGTGCGTAGTGAAAATTTGAATTATACACTAACAATTACCACAAAAATTTTCAATGAGACCCTTGATCATGAAAGGAGATATGTGTTTATTGATGGTAAACAAAGTATTGTTGTGTTTGGGCATGATAGCACATAATCGTCCCGTGCACGATGCATTTAACCGCGAGTTGCAAAGAGAACAACAACACGATACTAAAGTATTGGCCGAGATAGTTCGTTCAAATGTTCTGCAATTGAACGAACAACAAATAATTGTTTAGGATACTTTGATGGAAGCTATGAACAGTAGATTAGGTAAAATTTACTGCAAATAATTGCAACAACCACAAATTAATCGTTTGGGATGAATGTGCAAAGGCCCATAGGAGGTCATTGCAATGCAATAGACAGAACGTAAAAATATCTTCGTGACAACCAAAACATATTTGGTGGAGCTATTCTGTTGAGGTGATTTTTGTCAGACTCTTCCAAAAGTCTTTCCTCTTTTCTTATTCCCCGATCAACTGTTGGTGACAAACTAAACGTATGCTTAAAATCATCTAATTTGTGGAGTCATGTAAAGAGACTTCAATTAACGTTTAACTTGAGAGTAATTTTGCAACAAGATCTAACTGCGATTATGTTTTCAAAGATTAGATATTGGAAATGGTAAGGTCAAAGTTGACAACTTGACCAGATTAATTACACTACCAATGGATTTTTATCACTTCGTCGACTCAAAAGAGTGTTTTTACGGACATAGAACAACAGTTCAAAGACCATAACTGGCTGAGTGAACGAGCAATATTGGTGTCCAAAAACAAAGACATCGATGATGTCAATGCGATCATTCAAAATTTTCTTCCAGGAGAAATGTTTTCTTACAAATCAGTTGACACAGTTATAAATCAGATGACGTAATCAACTATCCCACAGAGTACTTAACTTACACAGAGTATTTAAATTACCTGGATTTTCCTGAACTACCTTCCTACAATTTACAACTAAAAGTGGGATCCGTTGTGATTATGCTGTGCAACATTAATCAACCTCGACTTTACAACGGAACGGTACTTACTGGCTGTGAAAATGTTAATGAAAAACGTCATCGAGCCCAAGATTATCAAAGGAAATTATAAAGGAGAGGATGTCTTGATCCTACGTATCCTACCCATCCTATCTACGGATCCTACCCATGATTCCAATGGTTTTGCCATTATATTTTAAGCGTGTACAATTTCCCGTGTAACAAGCCTTTGCGAAGACCATAAATAAATCGTAAAGCCAGTCGTTGAAACTTTGCGGAATCAACTTGGAGTTTACCTGTTTCGCGCATGGGCAATTATCCGTCGCATGGTCGCGAGTCGGAAAACCATCATCTTTATCTTACGCACCGCAAAAACGTCAAAATTAAAGTACATCAGAAAGCTTTAAATTAGTTTTGTGTATAACCGCGTTGTTGCATTTAATGTAAATAAATATTTTGTATTAGGTTTTAACCATACTTTTCACAAAATATGTAGGTGGTACGAAGTTCACCGAGTCGTCTAGTATTTGATAAAATATATAGTATCCCTAGATTCTGTTGATGTGTTTATAAACATTATTACTTATTTTATCATGATTTTATGTTTATAACATGAAGTCATGATAAAATCAGAAAAGGAAAGCCGATTACTCTAAGTTATTGTGCTTTATCATCATCATAGTCATATGATAATCAACATAGTCATCGGTTTATGGCAAATTCAAAAAAGGATTTTTAGTTGATATTTGTTTATAGTACAGCTCTTATTTAAAATAAATGCCTCTATAGTGTACACGTCCATATACCATTCGCATAAAAGTATAATGTCACGTTCGTGGTGATTGTTGCTCATTATGAGCCGAAATGTTTGCACGAGTGACATTCATTATTTTGCGCAGTCGAGAATATGAAATGTAAACACTTTACCTGTTACCTGGTAGGGCGTGATTGACGTTGGTGACGTAGATGGGACACACTACTATTTGTTAAACAAAACTAGTAAAAATAAGTAAAAATGTTTTAGCTGTTGTTAGCTATCACTTTTATTATAAGGACATCAGGTCCCAAAATTAATAATTTAAACTTACATGCCAACATTTAGCAATGTATTTTTTGTTGAAAGTTATTTTTTTGTTATGTTGTATTGTTTACAAAAAATTTATGCCGACCTGCACCAACAAGAAACCTAGTTGGACACTTTTTTATAACAATTTATAATAAGTCACCATATAATCTAATTAAATTATGCATTAAAACAGCAATTCCAGGAGTTATTATCAATATTATTTTGAAAAAAAAAAGTTAATTCTTAGTTTTAGATTATGTTTTTTTTAGCTCTATTAGTGCTCAAATATTGTTTTCACATGTTTTTTTTTAAATAACGGTGATGAACGAGCACACAATTTGGATGCTGTGGCCCATAAACATCTATATTTAACCTCCATCAACAATTAAAATGCAGACGCGTTGTCATCCGTGAGGACTTAGATGCAATGCCTTGTTTCCAGTAAAGAGGATATTCGGTTATCTACACTCACCATACGAAACACAGCTTAAGGCTGCCTTAATCTACGCGGGTTATATTTGTGAGAGTGTGGACCTACCCCGATCGAGCCAACCCATTCGTGTTACAAATATAATAGTTGCAGCATGGCTCTACCACGTACATATGCTAAAATATAAATTGATTGTGTAGGAGATTCCACTATTCCATAACATCCTGTGGGTAGCGTAAGAAAAATTGAAATAAGGGATGGGCAGTAGCATCTTTGTGATAGGAACTCAAAAATCATAGCAAAAAAATTAAGATAACCTAACCAGCGTGGCAACTTTGGCAAACATCTCCCCTATGAGGAAATCTACGGGAAGGTATATCTACAGGTAGGTATTCAATATAAAAAATAAAATATATCAATCAAAATGAAAATAAATTAAAAAAAAAAGACGTGTGGCACTCGGGGACTGCCGCGGTAAAGTTATTGCATAGCATTTTGTATCAACTTATGCAATTATAATTATTTATTTATTTTATTTATGCAGTATTTCTTTTTCTTTGATATTAATTCAAGTTACACTTTTTGAGCGCGGTGACCGATAAGAAAACAATTTTTTTCTTTTATTAAAAAAACGGATAAGAATACTTTTTAAACAACATATAATCAATAAACGATAATCGCGTATAGTGAATTTCGAGGTAAATTATTATATGTAAACGTTTTTGAATCGTAGTAATGATACATATTTCCTAAAGAAAATATCTCCACAATTAATTTGATGTAAAATAACATTAGAAATAACGTATAAAAACGGAGAAATTATCAAATTTTTGATCGAGTTCCTAACCAGTACACAAACAAAAATGGCGAAATGTCATTTTCACATTTTTTTCTATATAGTTATGTGTTACAGAGTACACAGATAAAATTCACTCTCATAGATGACAAATTTCAAACACCACAATCTCTAATTTTTTACTCTGCTATTGTTACGGCCTCTAGTTACCCGGGCAAAGGTCGTAGAACCCGGGCCCACTAGGGGTACAACTCGAAGAGTAACAGGATGTCGGCCTAAATGGCTTGTGGAATATGAGACAAGAGCGGTTAAAAAGGAACCAAACAAGACTTACCTATTTCGTCGACGTAGGGTCAAACCTAGGAAGATTCAGGTGTAAGTATATGTGTGTGATAGTGTTATGCTCAGTACGTGTTATATTATGTAACCTGACTTCCCGCTGGTTGCCGAACAGCAGATCCCAAGGCTTCACCTCTATTCCAGTATGGGATCCATCGAAGGGGCAAGCCGTCACAGAAACTTCAGAGTCTAGGAAATTACGCTCGTTTATCACTCATTAATTATAGTTAAGTCAATTGTCATTAGGTTAATCCAATCAAATTCAACCAGATTTAACCGAACCCGCGTTATAACGAACTCACTATTTGTGAAAAATACTGTATCACCGGACCGCGTCACAAAAAACTCAGGTTCGCGCAGTAAATACGTCAGGGCGGCCGTACGGCAATTATATTAACAAGACGCGCAACTACTCAGTTCCACGCTCCACGGCAAGATTTGTCACTTATTATTTATTGTCCAATTAATTGTCTTTAAATTCAAATGGCACGCTCTATTAAAATCAATAAACGATAATCGCGTATAGTGAATTTCGAGGTAAATTATTATATGTAAACGTTTTTGTATCGTCGTAATGAAACATATTTCCTAAAGAAAATATCTTCACAATTAATTTGATGTAAAATAACATTAGAAATAACGTATAAAAACAGAAAAATTATCAAATGTTTGATCGAGTTCCTAACCAGTACACAAACAAAAATGGCGAAATATCATTTTCAGATTTTTTTTTCTATATAGTTATTTGTTACAGAGAACACAGATAAAATTCACTCTCACAGATGACAAATTTCAAACACCACAATCTCTAATTTTGACGTGACAACGTCTTATAAATAGGTTTGCGGGTGACACTTCAAGAAACTGCGTTACGCTCCGCTCACGTTATGCGCTCACAATGAGAGCGAGTGAGAGGCACGCGTCCCTTCCACTCGGGCATGGTTAGCCCGCCTAAGAGCGAGAGAGACAGACATAAAAAGTGTTATTTCATCCTTCTTCCTACTATACGAATGAATATTCACATTAAAATTATTTTACCACTCAAAGTCGTTGTCACGTAAAACTTTCGCCCGTATACCGACTTTACAGGCAACCAATTTTTTTACTCTGCTATCTTCAGCGCTGTACACGAACAGAACGATGTCGTTGAGAGCCGTGGTAGCTCACATGGTTAGCGCTCGTTATAGGTATCACAGTACGGGAGCAACCCGGGTTCGATCCCCACTGGCGGCAATGAAATTGTTGCGTGCTGATTTAGCTGTCAGTTGCAAAGTCTGTTTTTCTGGGCTGTTTTGTTTTGTTACACTGACATCTCGCAAGTCACCTAGGGACCTAGGAGGTTGTCGGTTGCTTATTTTTTATTTTTCTTTAAAATTTTCGTCGGTAAAATAACATATTTATAAAAGTAAAAAGAAGTAAATTTACAGCCTATATACGTCCCACTGCTGGGCACAGGCCTCCTCTAATTTCTGAGAGGGTTTTAAGGCAAGGAAATGTCCGCCACGCTGCCTCAATGCGTGTTGACGAACTTCACATTTCTTCGAAATATATATTTTTTAATTTCTCAGACATGCGCTACCAGCATGTGACGACGCGGCCCGCGCCTTGCCGCCACTTGCGTTTGCCGCGCTTTGTATCGTCACAGAGTGGCGAAATCACAGTAATGTAGGTATTTTATAAACAGCACCTGTCTAATATTATGAAATATGTAGATAAAACTTAAAACTTACCTTGATAAATGTATACCCTTTTGTTTGTAATATTTTTTTAGACCTCTCTTCAATCGTTTCTGCTTATTCCCCATGGTTTACAAACTAAACTTAAACATTAATAAAACTGTACAATTAATATAACTATAAAACACTACTATTAAACAAGAATCAGAAAAAACCTACTCCACTAAAATTAAATTTTTGCAGTAATATTTTACGATTTTATTTCGTAGTGCTGAGCTCACGCAAAGCAGCGTACGTCCACCTAGCAACACGATGCGCCCCGCACTGAATTTGTGGACGAATGCGGAGTTGATATAGACGCAGTATTTAATCGGAACGCATTTTTAATTTATTATCATAAAAATAATACATATTTCTAAAAAGTAACCAAACCAAATTATTTTATTTTGTATTGCAAAGCAGTAGATATTTTTTTTATATTCCTTTGATAAACAATGAAGGAGTAATGTGGTTTCATCTCAACGATTTGGAGGTGATTTGGGTATTTTTTCATTTATTATATGACACTGATAGAAAAATTATGGCTAAACCAAAATACGTATCAGATCATGTAGATTACTAGCTATTTTTTTCATATGTTATTTCTCTGTAAGTGTCGACGAAAAGTTGGTTCATCTGCACGCTTTTTTCAAGCTTTTTGCGAGAGAGCAGCCTTAATAATAAATGCACTTTGTTCATTCATATTCAAAATTTCAAAACTCTTCGACAAAGACAACAAAGACTGAGGAAAAGAAACGACGTTAGACCATCGTTAGACAATGCACGGCCTTCATGCCACACCTCCGTGCCCGTCGGAGAGCGTGAGGTTTTTTCGTTAAGAAATTTCTGGATTTTCCTGCACTCAAGGCCCGCGATAGAAGCTATGCAATAGCTTAAAAATAATAAATTTTAAAACACTATAAGAAAGCTGACTTTAATCACGGATACGTTGAAACGCAATTTTTCTCATCTCCACAAAATGCCGGACATTCGAGCTTTTATCTGCAATTATCGCACTTGAAATAATTGCAGCGGTGCATTTTTTGAAATACTGAAATAACTATTGAGCTTCTCATCAGGTAAAGAAAAAAATAAAATAATTCTTATTCTTGAAATGTAACTTTGGATAAAACTACGTTTACTAAACATTAAACACTTATGTAAATTTTAAACAGAAATGATGTAGGCTGGGTGGTCTGTGATCCTAAATATAGTGTATTATTACTCTGATAGATGAAATTTAGGACTTTTTAGGGTTCCGTAGTCAACTAGGAACCCTTATAGTTTCGCCATGTCTGTCTGTCCGTTTGTCCGTCCTCGCATAATCTCTGTGACCATTAGCACTAGAAAGCTGAAATTTGGTACCAATATGTGTATCAATCACGCCGACAAAGTGGTAAAATAAAAATTGGAAAAAAATTTATTAGGGTAACCCCCCTATATGTAAAGTGGGAAGTGATTTTTTTTTATTTCAACCCAAACGTGTGATATATTGTTGGAAAGGTATTTAAAAATGAATAGGGGTTTACTGCAATCATTTTTTGATAAGTTCAATAATTTCGGAAATAATCGCTCCAAAAGTAAAAAACAATGTATCCCCCCCCCCTCTAACTTTTGAACCATAAGTTTAGAAAATATGATAAAAATCTGAAAAGTAGAACTTTATAAGGACTTTCTAGGAAAATCATTTTGAACTTGGATGAAAACAACAGTACCCACTACCTGGAGCAGTTGCAAGAGCGCGGAACGCTGCTGGAGCGCGAACATAATGGATACCTTTAAACTCATAAGTGGGAACACTTATTGTGACGGACGGGAAACTACGGAACCCTACTCTGAGCGTGGCCCGACACGCTCTTGGCCGGTTTTTACAATTTTTTATAGCGTAACGAGTATTTCATGAACAGTGTAGGCAATACATGTCCGCTGATGTACGAGTATTGTATAATATTATTTTATAGTCATCTTTGACTTTTTTGTGCTGCCATTTTATATCAATATGATCTCATATTGATCATACCTCCTTGAGATACAATAGTTTACACATTTGCTTAACAAAAAACGACTTTGAATCTAGAAATGAAGTGCCATATTATGCAGTTGTATCTATATGTAAAATATGGCGACATATAAATTCTTGTGCTAGATTTGTACTGAAAATAAATTTATCACTTATTTTTTTAAAAATACTTTGAATGCTTGCAAAATTACAAACATTTAAAGTCTTCAATCTGCCTGCCAAGTATAGCGACTGTAGCAAATATCCCAGTAATATGTGAGGCAATCTATTTAAGAGGTCTATATTCAGCAGAGGATTTTTGATAGGCTGTAATGAATGAATAAATGAATATATTGAGATTGCCGTAATATTGTTTTAAAAAGGATGTTTTCATGTACCTACTTTCGTTCCTAATTTTATTCGTAGGTAAATAAACTTTTCTGTCTCGGTTTTTAAGAAGAAACGATAATATTGAATTGAAACCAATTTCATTCGCCTCATTTTATTGTTACGTGTATTTATTTAAAGAAATTATTGGACGAGCGAAAAAAACATTTGTTGCGAAGTTATAGTGATATTCTGTAATATATTGAGCAGCGTTTCATTACTTTTGCAAAAAAAAAACTGAATTGCTTGCTCACAATTGCTACTTACTCTCTATTGCCCATAACACGAATGTACTACGGGTACAGGCCTAAGCCACCTGTGTCCATAGTACATTCGTGTTCCTCATCAGACCGTCATTACATCGACCATATGTTGATGCTAACACTATTAGGCTTTAACTTTGTCAATTGATTTCGCGAGGTAGAAAGGTGTACGGCGATGATTTTCGAGCCATCGTCCCGCTCAATTTCTTCTTCAATACTTTTTTTTTATGGAGACTACTATTAGGCTTTAACTTTGTCAATTGAATTCGCGAGGTAGAAAGGTTTTTGGCGATGATTTTCGAGCCATCGTCCCGCTCAATTACTTCTTCAATACGTTTTTTATGGATACCGCATAAGTATTGCTACAAACATTTCGAGATCTGTCTGTTCAATATCTTGTATCATTTGAAAACTGCAATATCGCCACTTCCTGTCTAGTATCTATTAGGCTTAGCACGCACTGCGATTAAACCCACGCGTTTAACTGCACAACTGAAATTAATTATGAGGCTTTCATTTGATTGTCTTAGTTTAAAAAATACCTACTATTTGTTTGGAATATTGCTAAAAATATTGCTAAACCTTGATTTTTATATGGGCCGAGTACTCGGTTAATACTCGGTACTCGGCGTACTCAGCGAGTTTTCTATACAAGCGCACGCATTAGCGACTTTTTCCAGTGACTGATATTAAAAACGTAACCTGTTACTAAGTAATGTAACTATAACTATAATAAGAGCTTTGTGCCTGTAACTATAATAAGAATTTTGTGCTTCTTTTAATTATTACCAGTTTACTTAAAGATAAAAAATGAATACCTACTAAAACCTTTTATAGATTAGTAAATTAACTCAAAAACATCCATTTTATGATTTTCGATAGATGTAACTATTATCTACTTAAGTAGTAATTAGGTACTATAAAATTCATTTATATCTTCTAAAATTAAATAACAAAAATTAAAAAATACACGTTTGAATTTTCAAATCAATTATAATTTAATTAAATAACTGTATAAATGTAAGTTATTTATGTTATTTAATTTATTAGTAACTGAAGATAAAATATCACTACTTTTTGTATTTTACGTTAGATGGCACTGTCTTGAAAAAGTGAATACAACAATTCTATCGTTGATGGTCGTCGTAGGTCAATTTATTATGCAACGGCTTAAACTAAGTTTAGGCCTTATTTATAAAATATAAATATTTTATTTGTTTCAATAAAACTATAAAATAGAAATGAACATCTAAAGGAAGGAAAATACTAAACCCACCTTTTTTGAAGTTCCGTAATCGGATAAAAACTCGCTTATAACTAGCCGCGGGTCTTCGTCGTGTCGTCGTAGTTCAATTTTTATGCAACGGCTAAAACTAATTTTAGGCCTTATATAAAAAAATATAATTATTTTATTTGTTTTAATAAAACACATCAATCGTAAAAATAGAAATGAACATTAAAGGAAAGAAAATATTTAACCCTCCTTTTTTGAAGTTCCGTAATCGGATAAAAACTCGCTTATAACTAGCCCCGAGTCCCACAAAATTTCATGGAAACCTGTTCAGCAGTTTTTGTGTAAATTTTGAACACACAGACAGACAGACGGAGCATGTAAAAGCCACTACTTTGGCTTCAGTGTCCTTTATTTAGTCCTCTGGACTCGTTTTTTCCAGAAAATATTATAATTGCAGACACGACTTTACTACAGAGGTTTCTATGAATACTATATCGTCATACATACTAATGAATTCAAAAAAACAATTAAAAATACTTTTTTAGATCATACTTTTTTATAAAAATGTTTAATAATATAACTCTGTTTCATATCCACCCCCTTTAACTTTTTGATTTAACTGTGATGTAATTCATATATAAGAGTACTATCAAATCAAATTTCTAGTATTTTATCTAGTTATGGCTTATTCTAAAAACACTACAGTGACATATTAAAAATGAGATCTCTATACCTCTGCTCTTCACATTGTTGCCAACAAAACGTTATCTAAAATCCCATAAGGCGCCACATGCTGTATCAAATTTCAAACGTTCTAGCAAAGCCAACAATTTCAAATATAAATATAGATGCCGATCCACTTTTATCGTATTTATGATTTAGTTTATTTTTTCACTTTGTATATTTCTTAATCTATCTTACAAACAACACCACCAAAAACCAAAATTTTATTAGTATTCAACAAAATTACTTTTATAGTTTAAATTGTTATAGTCCAGTTTTCGCAAAGAAACATGCATTTCTGAAAAATAAGAAAAAAATATTTCGAAGACATCTGAAGTTCTTCATCACACATTGGGGCAAGGTGGCGAATATTTCCTTGCCCTTAAACTCTTTCAGAAATGAGAGGAAGCCTGTGCCCAGCAGTGGGACGTAGTCTGTTACATTTACTTACTAATATTCGCATATGATACTTCTATTTGTTCAAAGTAGTACAGCTATGACTTATTTATCTTAAGACTTTATAGACATAACCCCACTAATATTAAACGTAATATTATAGATAAATTTTTTTTTGGTAGATAAAATTTAACTTATGTGCTAGAAGTTCATGTGAGTATTGCGATTTTATTCACTGTTATTACATCGGGCTCTTTCAATCTCGTTTTAATGTGATTCCTTTCTCTCTTTATCTCGTTACTAATTCAACGCCAATCTATGCACTAGAAAAGCTCCTGCCCGATCGATTGAATCCTAATCCGTTTACGGTCAGAATTTGTTAGTCGCAACATTTTCCTCAAAGCGACTTAATTTATTTTTGTCCACCTTTGTTACTATTACTAAATCAGAAAAAACTTACTTATATTTTTAAGATAAGTTGAGGTCATTGAGCATAGTGCTAAGGTCCTACAACAACTTTGCCGTAATAACTATATCGTCAGCAAATTGAAAGTGAAACTATGCACTCATTATTAATGATGATACTAAATCCTTTCCAGTCCAGTAGCTCGAAAAAAAATTGGAGATATTAGGTCAACAAGTCTCGCATCTCTCTACAGTTGAATAGGTTTCGTACTCTGGCTCTGCACTCGGATAGCCTTCGAAGCTTTGCGTAAGCACTTCAGTACTTTGATACACTCGACAGTAGACCTGGCACCAGCAAAGGAGTAAATTTTGACGGAATCAATGATTTTTTCATAGTCTATATAAGCAAGACATAGTTGCAGATTATACTCTTAAGTCTTTTGTACAATTTCTCAGTGTTACGAATATGGTCTGTCGTATTAAAGCCTTTTTGGAAACCAGCTTAATTAGAAGGCTGGCAGTCATCAAGACTGAGTGCGAGACATTTCAAAATGACTCTCGTAAATATTACGTAGGCGTAGCTTGGAAGGGAAATTAGTATGTAATTCTTCACGTCTGCTTCACACCTCCGGAGTAATGCCACCATGGTGATCGCAATTAAAGAGCTTCTGAAGGATGATTATCCACCCGCTTTCGGAAGTTCCGTTATAATTCCATCCTAACCAGAAGATTTGCTATTTTTAAATTCATCATCATCATCATTACAGCCCTTCACAAGTCCACTGCTGAACATAGGCCTCCCCCAAGTAATGCCACAAAGCACGGTCCTGAGCCACCTGCATCCATCAACTTCCTGCATATCTTACCAGGTCGTCACTCCATCTATTGGGGGGTCGCCCTACACTACGCCTACCGTTACGAGGCTGCCACTCGAGAACCTTTCTTCCCCATCGGTTATCGGTTCTTCGAGTTATATGGCCGGCCCATTGCCACTTCAGCTTACTAATCCGTTGGGCTATGTCGGTCACTCTGGTTTTACTGCGGATATCCTCATTTCTGAGTTTATCACGCAGAGAAACTCCGAGCATAGCCCTCTCCATAGCTCGCTGAGCGACCTTGAGCGTCCTCATACGGCCAGCGGAATGAATTTTTAAATTATGCTATTCTAATCTTTCTCAAACTGTAATTCGAGTAATCATCTGAATATGTCAGATGAGACTCAATCGAGAGAATTTGTGATGAAAATACTATGGTTCAAGTCTAGTTTAGTCAATTAACTAATATTTTTTTTTAATTGGTACTTTCAGTCCACTACCATATTTTTATTATAAAAATATTTGCCGCAACGGCATTGACCGAGCTTATCCCGAGTCAATTATTTCAGGCAGTACACACTTTTTACAAAATGCTTGCAACTTTGTTAACATATTCAAAATCCAAAATTTGTCGTCTTTGTAGATTTTTAGCACTTTTACTGCATAATCTCTGGCTAGTCCATTAGGCAAGTGTTCACATATTTTTATTCTCCATTATTATTTCTCCAGAGATAGGATATTTTTTTTCCTTTTAGTGACACATTGCTACTTGTATTTACTTATTTTTCCCATTCTGACTGCAAAGAAGCCCAGCTACAATCAAAATAACTATGATGAAAAACACTTAACTATCTGGTATAATAATAATGTGCTTGCAAACTTTATACTAATTGTAATATACTGTACGAAAGTAAATACTTGCAACTATCAAAAACTGCGACCGTAGTTGAGTTCTATTTCGGAAATCAGGCCAAAACAGTAACGCCTATAATGACAATCGACGCACACTACTATAATATCAAAACGAGACGGATCTCGCGAAATCAAGTGATACAAGTCCAAACTAGACAACCGCTCGCGCGGTAATGATTCCAGATGGTCGGCGCAGGGAATTATATTGTAGTTTTATTTAATTAATTAAAAAATAAAAGTAACTATTTAAAAAGTAAAAATCATATTATAGTTTAGGCAAGTATTTTTTTTTTGGTATAAATTTTATGTCAAAATGATGTAGAACTTTGGAGATACTGGGGCTTGTATTGAATCATTATCGGTGATCAATTGATTATGTCGAGTTTTTTCCTTACGTGAGAGGCATATAACGAAAATGTATTCTATCATTATTAATGTATAGGATACTAGGAAGATAAAAATATTTTTGTTGATGGTTGATATTCAATAAAATCTACAAATTAGAAATCCCAAATCATGTCTCTCTGAGTTTTGGCCTAAACATGCAGCGGGAGAATGATCATTACTAAATAAATAAATAAGTTATCTAAAATTTGCTCTTGAAATCTTGTAATTTCGCATTTTTTGTAATACTCCTCTTAAGCTAATGCCGTGTAGCTCGCCGTAAGTTTTCATAGCACAGAAACAAAAAGTGTACGATTCCCACGAAGAACAATGAAACTGGTGACGAAATTATCTTATTTTCCTTGTGCTCAGTGACGTGGTAAAAATAACTTCGCAGGAAAATCTTGATGTCTGAGTAGTTTTAAAAAAGATGCGTGAATAAGTGAAAACCACTATTTTACATTATAGGTAATAAGGAGCCCTGTGTATAGTCGAAAGACGTATGTAAGGTGCTTCTTTACTTTTTGCTATTTAAGTGACTTTTATATCAGTTTGCCATAAATATATTAAGATAGCTTTCATATTGATTTCTTATATTTACGCGAACACTGCACATGATTAAAACTACTTTTACGGATTTTATCGCGTTTATTTTTACTTTTTATTTTTAATTCCCGACGTTTGGGGCGCTTTCCAGCACCCATGGTCACCGGGGACTGAGATGACTGACGTCCCGATGTCATTGTTAAAGCCGGAGTACCTTCAGCTTTTTTAATTGCATAGATCGGACCATAAACAATAATTAAAAAAGCTGAAGGTACTCCGGGTTTAACAATAACATCGGGACGTCAGTCATCTCAGTCCCCCGTGACCATGGGTGCTGGAAAGCGCCCGAAACGTCGTGAATTAAAAATAAAAAGTAAAAATAAACGCGATAAAATCCGTAAAAGTAGTTTTAATCAGCTTTCATATTTTCAGAGATACATATGATTTTTACACCGGTTTCATAGTTGAGCTAAACCGGTATGAATGAGTTAATGAAGTACTATTAATATCAAAGGAAGCAAATATGAAACACAGGTTTATTTTTATTTTAATTTTCTGTCAAGTGCATTGATAGAATCTTGAAAGTCGTGTGTAAAAGCCGGTATTCGAACCGATCGAAACGTAAATGACATAGTACATGAGCAACCCAAATTCGATCTACGCTGACACCGTTCATATTTTAATTGCAATTTAAAGTTTTTATTTACCACTTGAACTCTAAACTTGCTTATCTGAGGATATATAAGTTTCCTCGCGATTATAGGATATTTTAGGTATATAGTAGTATATAAGAGCCGTGGTAGCTCGGATGGTTAGCATAGTAGTAAATTTCACAGTACGTGAGCAACCCGAGTTCGATCCCCACCGGCACCAACGAAATTGCTAATTTCTGCATGAATTACAACGTACTTAGCGGTGAAGGAAAACATCGTGACAAAACCTACATGTCTCAGAAATAACAAAAAAAGTAGTTTGAAGATATGTGAAGTTTGGAAATATGCATTGGGCAGAGCGGCGGATGCTTCGTTGCCCTAAAATCCTTTCAGAAAGGAGAGGAAGCTTAGGCCCAGCAGTAGGACCTATAAAGGCTGTAAATAGTAAGTTAACTTTTTTGGGGTTATTCGGGGTATATGGGTTATTATAGGTTTATTAGTCAGTCGTTTCACGTTGGAGTCAACACACTCAACTATTTTTTGTCCTAAAACTCGCTACGGCCTGTACCCGTGTGTGTGTGTAGTAGTGAAGATGTGGATCTATGTAGGCTGCCATTTTTTACATTTTAATATGGCTATTCACGGCCGTTTATAAGCTTCCCCCATTGCTTGTCAACTGGCCGAATATTTGCAGTGGTAGCCACGCTTGGCAAGCGGGCTGGCAACCGCAGCCTTTTATTACTTTCCGCTATTATCAAGTACATGCCGTCATTCATCTCCTGTTTCAGTGTTCCTCCGTCGCCTCTTACGACACCCACGAACAATGGAACAAAATTTATGAACTTTTTAATTCTACTCGAACGTAAATAAATACTGATACGTATTTTATTGTGCCAATCATTATTCAATGGGACAAATTATTTGAATCAATAAAGTATATTAAAAAGATGCCGTGTATTAATAAAGCACTTTGAAATTCATAAGAAATATAATATAATATGAGGCAACCGTTCGTCCTCCGGGCTACAATGATACGATAGCTGCTGTGTTTCATATATTGAGTATGGAGAAACGGAGGCTGTTATACCGGAAACGACGCATTTCATCTTAGCCTTCAGGGGTAACGACGCATCTGCACTTTGATTCTTAACCAAAGATAACGACTACTTCTAAATACGAACGAATATGTCTATAGACCACCGGGTCCATTTACGAACAGGTGAACTAAGTGCTCGATCGGCACCTTTATTCCATAAAAAAGTCTTTGGATGTGGAATTGCGGATTACTGCTTGAGTTTTATGATTGAAATATATAATATATTAGATATTTTAGTTATATTTATTATTTAATTAAATATATTTTATCATTGAATGAGTCTGTCAGTCAAAGTCAAAACTTTTATTTCCGTTTAGGTTTGTTTAAAACTCCTATACACGTCAAAATTTACATCGATTCGGAAAAAACCCTCTGAGAACCGGAAAAAAACTAGGGTCTTTTTCAAACGCTATGTTACAGTTTTATTTAAAATAAACATTATACAAAAATTTTATAGCCACGTGCAAGTACAGATTGAGTAATTCCACGTAAATGATTGTTCTTGACAGTAAATTATTTTTATAGTAGGTCATTTTTAAAGAATCTAACAGGATTCTCAAATGCTATTTTAGATTGTTGTACTACACTTTTAAATATTTTATTATAAAATTTATTTAATGCTTTTACTCAGAAAAGACTCCTTTTGACTCGTTCCATAGAAGACAATCCTTTTTTTTAATAAATTCATACTTTCTCGTGCGTAAATAAATAAATAATGCTTTCATAAATAAATAGCGGCGGAATTAAGGTCGCGCCAACCGGATTGCTCGTATCGTTTGCTTTTGCAAAATGAATATTGTTTTTAATCCGGCTCCAGATATCCACAGAATATCTCCATAGAATAAGGACATCTGTATAGCCTGCCAATAGTTTTAAGTATCTGGATAATTTTCCACATATAATTTATTAAGTACTCAAAACTGCTGTGTTCCAATCACAACAGAAGTTGTGTATTATTACAGATTGTGAGACATATCACTTTAGGTTTCAAAGGTGGCAATGCATCTATGAACTCCTTTGTATTAAAGTTACTACATGCGTCCATGGATTACAGTAGCCACTAACCATCAGATGAAATGTTTGTGCGTTTGTTACTTCAGTTTTGTAAAAAAAAACATAACAAAAGAGATATTTTAGCGCGGGAGTAACGTTTTTAATAAAGAAATATTTTGGATTTTTCAGAACTTTGGTCGTTAGTTAGAACACTTAAGGAAAACAAATAAAAGAGTACACAACTATCGCCATTACATCTATCTTATACTACCCAGGCCAAAAAGTTTCATATTTTACTCAATTCGCGTTTTCTTGTATTTTATGGGAATAATGAGGCACCTAAGTTCATATTATAGTTAATGATCAAACGAATTTACTAAGTGAAGTTCGGTCCTAATTATGCGAACAGCTTCACTCTAGAGATTTATGTTAACATATCTTAGCTTCAATTCTAAGCTTCCAGCCTTGCATCGTATTTAAAGGGAGGAAAAAATAAGTGCAACACTGACCTCGCCACTCAATCCTGCATATCCCGCGATACCCGATTCATTCGGTTAAAGGAATAAAAATAGGATTGCTGCTGATTAATTCGTGATTATTTTATCATTATAGGGAAAACGAGAGAAGTCTCGTTTTCCCTATAATGATTTCGTAAAAATAAAACTGAAGAGTTTTATTTTTACGAATTTTAGAGAGGGTTTGTATTAACCAATAGAGAAAACACAGTATAAAAAAAAGGAAGGGAGGGCTCTCCTAAATTGCTCATGTTTAAACTAGAATAAATTAATTTCTAGGAGCACACAAAACCCACCTAGCTTAGGATTCCTCCCAGCATGACACACTATGAACCACTTCAGCCAGTAGTGATGCAGCCCGTTGAGCCCCGGACTTTACGTGATAGGGCCCTTGGGACTGCCTCAGCTACGTAATTCGGCGTTATGATGATGGGATTCATGGACATAACACTCGCACACTGACTCACCATAACTTCCGCCCAAGGGCCTTTGCTGTGGTTTTCGTGCTCTGATCACAGGCAGCGCCAGAATGTGAAAGTGTCGGCCTAATTCGGTATTGGGACCGTTCCACGTGCCGTTGGCTGCTCCAATGATTTATAGAGCCTCTTCTGATCACTCTGGGAGAGATAATTTTGGTTGAACGAACCGCCTCAACCTCTCGGTGTATCGCCGAATCCGCTTCCCTCAAGCAGCGATTCTTTGCGTGATATCCGACTGGGACAAACTGATATTTGTATCATAAAATGCCATTCTAACGATGTGCACAACTCCTCGCCTTATTGTTACCCGGTTTAAAGCTTGTCACTCTGCCGATGAGGGCCCTTGGCTTTGCGATACATTCCTCTATTCTTTTTCTCCAAGTAGAGATAGCACCACTTTGTCCATACGCGCCTTTCCGTGGAAATCTTGGCGCCAATAATATGGCAGCCTGCCAGTGCGGCGCCGAACAGAATTGAGTCTGTCTCGCAATTTCAAGAGGAGTACTGCTCATTATGATTTCTTATATTTACGCGAACACTACACATTGAAATAATACTAGTTTTTTACGGATTTTATCGCGTATATTTAACTATAAATACCCGACGTTTCGAGCGCTTTACAGCACCCATGGTCACGGGGGGGACTGAGATGTTCAACGTCCAAACGTCATAGTTAACAGCGGTTACCATAGTTAAAAATTTTAACTTTTGTTCCGATCTACACAGTATGAACTTATGGTATCTTGAAGTCTTGCAGTTGTATGCTTGGGTTGGGATTTAATTTTATTTGTTATAGAATCCCAAGTAGATGGTAGCACCCAGCCATTCTTCTCTATTGCGATTAGGATGTTTTTTGATTTCAATAGATCATCCTTGAAAACACCAACTCCTTCCAAGGATGATTCGCGAGGCTATTGAAATCAAAAAACATCCTAATTTCAATAGAGAAGATGGCTGGGTGCTACCATCTGACATTTGGACGTTGAATATCTCAGTCCTCCCCCCCCCCCCCCCCCCGTGACCATAGGTGCTGTAAAGCGCTCGAAATGTCGGGTATTTATAGTTAAATATACGCGATAAAATCCGTAAAAACTAGTATTATTTCAAAGTACTGCTCATTTCCGGAATCGTCTCTTCCAACGTGCTCCTTATTTGCTCTTGTTCATGGGCGACTATTCATCGTCGTCTGAATCAACCACAACTGGAAGATTTTTCTTTCTTTTTTTCTGTGCAATTGCTGACTCCGCTGGGTGCCATCAAATATTTTTGAGTGCAAGATGTACCGAACTCGTTGTGCCAGGTTTCAGTGCTGAGGCTCCAGCTCAGCAAAAAAGCGATGCATCCTAGCCTGGTATGCAAACCCTTCAACTTCTCCCCCTTGTGCCCTAAAGTACGACCGCATGACGTTGCTGTTTATTTGAATTGTCCATCGCATGCGGCGTACTCCACCACTGATGAGAGCCAATTGCTGGATCCGCGAAGACCCTGCTGACACCAAGAAAGCTGGTGGGGATTGTAGATGCGACGGTCTGCTGGGTGGTCTCAGTTGGTGGTTTGCATGAAGTCGTGTCCAGTGTCAGCTCCAGACGAGCTCTGGCGACCTCCAAGCAACAACCTTTTCCACGTATTCCTAATTTCTATCATCCATTTAATAGGCGTCAGTTAACGGGAGACGCCCAGAAGCGGCAATGTTTCATGGTGAGGCCATATGCACAAGCCGGCCTCTGCACTCACAATTTTGCCAAGGCACGGCAAAGTGCTAACTGACTGCGTTGACGTAGCAGTTTTGTCACTTAACTGTTAAGTCAGCAGACGATGGAGTCGTCACTTCCCTACGCCTTTTTATTATTTTTTTATTATTAATATATTATACCACCATAGATATTATGAGATGTATTTCATCTTTAAACGAGGCATAACTTTGTGATAATAACCACTTAATTGGATCCCAACTAATTAATGAAAAAATACTTAATAATCTACCAACTAATTGATTTTCTCCACTTTAATTTTACAGATGCCTTCAACAACAATGAGAACAATTTATTTGTTACATTAAATACATAATATTATGTGTATAGACATGATGCAATAGCTGTCGGTCACTTTGTTCACTAATTTCATTATTTATTACGAACAAACCGTATTAGCATCTGGCTCTCAGTTCTATATAAGCGTAAGGCTTAGTGAAATAACTTTTACAAATACGAGGGCTGTGTTAGGTAAGATTAAATGGTTTGACAAATCTCCTGCCTTACTCTGGTGCTCAATTAGCGAAAAGCTTTAGCTCTAATTGTGGCTCGCCTTACTTCATCACTGTGTATTAAATTGGACAGAAATGAGAAACTAGACATTGATTTGTATTTTCATGCTACATAGAAAAAAATGGGAACAACTGTAGCTCAGTGGCTAATTATTCGCTATAAATTTTATAGTACGAGAGAAAAACCGGGACCGATCTCCACTGACAACAATGACATTGTTAATTGCAATTTTAGTATTATTTAAGGCCTCTGCCCAACAGTAGGACGTATATGATAGTCAAAGTTCGATATGTGGTCTCTTCCCGGGATGACTAGTTTCTCCTAGGTTTGACCAAGGCCTTTCGGCGAACCCCAAAATAAATTTCAATTTCGGCCTTTGACTGAAGTATTTTTAGTCAAACCTAAAAGTACCTAACTTTTTAGTCAGATGTCGAAAGTAAAATAATCTGTTTCGGGTTCTGCCTAGTCGATCCTACGAGTAGTAGTGACTAAGGCAAATTCTGAAAAATTTTAAAAAATCATATACAACGAATTGAGACGCAGTAAAGAGCAGTCATTTTTTTAAATAAAACCAAGTTATAACAATTCCCATAACATTGTTTTATTTACCACTATCATTGTAGTGTTTAGGGCAATCTGAATTTATCGATAGGATAGGTCGTTAAGTCCGCCCTTTATATCCCTTAGTTTAAGGTGTATAATAAAGATTAAATAAATAAATAAATCTGTTCTAAAAGTAACCAACAAGCCCCGACTCCACGTAGTTTTGCCTGCCCTGCTCCTAGAGTGTTTACGTAAAGCCGTAGGCGCGTAGGGAATGCAGCCCCTGCTCTCCGTAGCAAATCATAGGCACTTGTGTGAGCTGTAGCGGCTGAGGCTATTCACCGAAGGCTAACAATAAGCCAAAGCTGCGGAGATGAGTGCGAAAACCGTTGCGTAAGTAACTTTTGGTCAATATATATGCGTAAAAAAATGAGTAGAGATTCTTATAATATTAAAACAATAATCATTTAAATAAATGTCCTTTTATTATACCGTATCTGACAAACTAACACATCCCCTTTATAGAGGTCTGATTGGTCAAACCCCGATTTCATGAAATTGAGTTTCGGTGTTTGACTGTCCAAATTAGTCTTTCCTAGATTTGACAAAAATCTGTTACTCAAAGGCAGAAAAACGTCATTTATTTGGATTTTCACTTAGACCTTATGTCAGACCTGACAAATCAAGTCTAGGAGCGGCGGAGCTTCGACGTTTGATTATGTAACATACAAATTAAATAATGACAATCATATCTAGGACTAGAACTAGGATTAGTAATATACTGGTACAAGAGCAGTACTGTAGTCCGAGTTCAATAAACTAAGAGATTCTTCGACGCTTACACTGTTTTTATTTGTGTGTGTTCACAGAATTTTTGGACCAGCTGAACCAATTTAAGTGTTTCTTTTTTTACCAGACTATGCGTTACATAGGAGAATATTGTGTTCATCAACCTATATATGTGTGCATGTATGTATGGTTGTTCATATGTGGCAATGTAAAGATCAAACGCATGGGCAGATTTTGATGATTCTTCGTCAATATATTTGGCTTCTAAGTGTGTTGTTAGTTTAATTAAATACATAACAGTAATCATAATTCAATATGGTGACAACCAGATGCCATATTGTGAGAAAGAAAAAATGAAAGTCGACGAATTAACTATGTCAAGTAGGTCATCATTGAATAGGTCTTTCATGATAATCTATAACGATTTAAAGTTGGTTAGCAACGATTCTCACTTAAATGTTTAAAACTTATAATCTTATTAACTCTTAAGGTTTTCTTAACGTTATTCGTTAACATTTATTCACTTTTCAGTAAACTGTTTTACGTACTGGAGTTATTTTAATCATTTGTTGTATTTGTTTTAACCATTAAGCTTGTTTAAATAGTCCCATATTAATTTTAAGAGAAAATTCCATTCCATCCCTAAGGGTAGAAAAAAGAGAATTTAGATGACATTCTAGCTATCTTTTAAAGTTTGCTTATACAATTTATTAAGACTGAATCGTTATTCAATTCAACAACTAGGGATCTTTGAAACCACGATAACAGTAATAATAATAATAATAATAAATGATGACCCCATCGCCCACTGACGAAACAGTTAAGTGACAAAACTGCTACGTCGGTGCAGTCAGTCAGCGTCTTGCCAAGAGGTGTGAGCGCCGTGCCTCGGCAGTACTCAGGGTGCAAAGGCCCGTTTGTGCTTACGGCCGTACAATGATACAATGAAACGGTGCCGGGCCTGGGCGTCTCCCGTTAATTGACGCCCAATAATGGATGATGGATTTGAGTAGAAAGAGTATAGGGCCGCTGCCTGGGGGTCGCCGGGGCGCGTCTGGAGCTGGCGCTGGACGCGGCAGCATGCGGGCCGCCAGCCGAGCGCGAGGAGCCGCAAGATCACCTAACAGCCCCCCGCATCCATCATCCCCACCAGACGGCTTGATGTCGGCAGGGTCCTCTCGGACTCGGCAAGCGGCATCCGCCGCTGGTGGAGTGCGCCGCATGCGTTGGACAAGGGATATGAACGCAAACGCATTGCGGGCGTACTATAGGGCGAAAGGGGAGGAAACTGCGGGGATAGCGTATCGGGCTCGGATGCACTGCTTTTTTGCTGAGCTGGAGCCGTCTATTCCCGTCACGGAACAAAACCTGGCAGACCGAGTTCGGTACATCATGCGCTCGAAAATATTTGATGATGCCGAGCTCGAACGACTACGACGTGAGGCTATTCCCTCATCGAATGAATTGGCTACGGCTGGGGATGCGGCTCCTCAGGCGACAGACCAGCTGCCACGCGTAGAAGCCGCCATGGATCTTCCAGTTGTGGTTGATTCAGACGATGATGAAATGGTCTCCCACGAACTAGAGCAAATGAGGAGTATATTGGAAGAGGCGATTTTGGAAACGCGCAGCATGCCTCTCGAAAATCGACCGCGACTTCCCCGCATACCCCTAAGCAAGCGAAATCGGGCTGTCGTGAGGGCTCTTAACCCAATTCTGGTAACCTATTTGGAAGCCAGCCGGGACCTTTGCGAGACGGACTCAGTTCTTTTTGGCGCCGCAGTGGCAGCTTGCCGTATTATTGGCGCCAAACTTCCCATGGCTGGACGCGCTACTAAACAAAGTAGCGCCATCCCAGCCTGGAGAAAAAAAATTGAGGACCGTATCGCAAAGGCAAGGGCCCTTATCGGCAGACTGATGGTCGGGTAATAATAGACCAAGGGTTGTGCGCACCGTTAGAATGGCGTTTGCTGGGACAAATATCAGTTTGTCCCAGCCGGACATCACGCAGAAACTAACGGAGCGCATAGACGACCTGAAGCAAAAGATTGCTGCTTGGGGGAAGCGGATTCGCCGATTTACCGAGAGGTCAAGGCGGTTCAACCAGAATCGTCTCTTCCAGAGTGATCAGAAGAGGCTCTACAAATCATTGGAGCGACCAGAGGTATGTGGAGCGGGCCCAGGACCGGATCAGGCTAACACTGTCGCATTTTGGCGTGGCCTGTGGTCAGAGCCCGTAAACCACAGCGAGGGCCCTTGGACGGAAGTTGTGGCGAGTCAGTGTGCGAGTATTACGCCCATGGACCCCGTCATCATAACGCCGGATGACGTAGCTGAGGCGGTCCGTAGAGCCCCGAACTGGAAAAGCCCGGGACTCGACGGACTGCATCACTACTGGCTGAAGGGGTTCATGGTGTGTCACGCTGTGCTCGCCCGTCAGTTTCAAGAGGCTCTCAACCAGAAGTCGCTCCCTAGCCTCTTCACTACTGGGATCACTCATTTGGTTCCTAAAGACCAGGTTACCACAGACCCGAGCAAATACCGCCCCATTACGTGTCTACCCACCATATATAAGACACTGACATCCATTTTGAGCGCGAGAATCACTCGTCACCTGGAGCTAAATCAGGTGATGTCACGCGCTCAAAATGGATGTCGGGGCGGTGGTCGTGGAACTAAGGAACCACTCCTCATTGACGCGGTCATTGGCAAAGTGGTGAAACGCAACCGTCGGAATTTCTCCGCCGCCTGGATAGACTACAGAAAGGCATTCGACTCGGTGCCCCATACATGGCTAAAGAGAGTCCTCGAGCTGTACAGGATAGACTGTACAGTGAGAGACTTCCTCGAGCAGTGTATGGGGCAGTGGAGTACGATCCTTTGTCATCTGGGTGAGCGGATGATGGCTGCGGTGAACCACATAAGGATAAGAAGGGGTATCTTCCAGGGCGATTGTCTGAGTCCAATCTGGTTCTGCCTCTCCCTGAACCCTCTCAGTACTTTACTGGAGGGCTCCGGGAGGGAATTTCAGCTTCGGAAAGGAGGTACAAAAGTGACCCACCTTTTCTATATGGATGACCTCAAGTTATTCGCCTCCAGTCGCTCCCATCTTATGGAATTGCTAAACATCACTTGTGAATTTAGCAATTCTATTGGAATGGAGCTGGGAACGGATAAGTGTGCGGTCCTCCATGTTGAGAGGGGAAGGGTTGCTAACTCTGAGGGCATAGACTTATCTATGCCCTTCAACTTAAGGACCCTTTCCGAGGCTGAAACATACCGATACCTGGGTATGTCACAGAACATCGGTATCGATGAGGCTGGTATGAAACAGTCAGTTTGCGACGTGTTTTATGCACGCTTGACCAAAGTGCTTAACAGCCTTTTGTCCGGTGTGAATAAGACACACGCATATAACGGCTGGGTCATGCCTGTCCTCATGTATACCTTTGGCATACTCAGGTGGACTCAGACTGAACTTAACGCCCTGGATAGAAAAGTCCGCACTACCATGACGTCCCACAGGATGCATCATCCGAGATCGTCGGTAATGAGGCTGTACTTGCCGCGAAAGCATGGTGGGCGTGGCTTCTTGAGCGCGCTCACCATGCATAATCGCAAATTGTGCAGCCTCCGTAATTACTTCCTGGCGAGATCGGATGATCCATTCTATAAGGACGTCATTTCTTGTGATAAAGGACTTACCCCTCTATCCTTAGCCAACGAGCAATGGCAAGACCCGGCAGTGCAGACAATTTCCGACCGGGAGACCGTGTGGAAGGAGAAGGAGCTCCACGGGAGGTTCTACAAGGCTCTACATGAGCCTTTCGTAGACACAGTAGCCTCCCTCCACTGGCTACGCTTTGGTGATCTCTTCGGGGAAACCGAGGGTTTTGTCTGTGCAATACAGGATCAGGTTATTCAGACCAACAACTATCGGAGATACATCCTAAAGGATGGCACCGTGGACATCTGCCGAGCTTGTCGCCATCCCGGTGAGTCACTTAGGCATGTCATCTCCGGTTGTTCGGCGCTTTCTAACTCTGAGTACTTGCACAGGCACAACCTAGTAACCAGAATTCTTCACCAGGAGCTCGCTCTGAAATACGGTCTCGTTGATCGGAAATTGCCGTATTACAAGTACTTGCCGGAAGCCGTGCTCGAAAATGATCGCGCCAGGCTCTACTGGGACCGAGCCATCATCACAGACAGGACTATTCTTGCGAATAAGCCTGATATTGTGCTGATGGACCGGGCACAGTCAAGGATATTTTTGGTCGACATTACCATTCCGTATGACGAGAACCTCGTGAAAGCCGAAACAGACAAGCAAACAAAATATCTGGACCTGGCTCACGAGGTGACCGACATGTGGGGTGGTCTGCCGACTGAAATTATTCCTGTAGTCGTCTCTGCAAACGGGCTAATCCCAGTCAGCCTCTCGGGTCATCTGAGGCGACTGGGACTACGTGGCGGACCGCTCCGGGCTCAAATCCAAAAGGCGGTGCTCATCGATACCGCCCGCATCGTCCGCCGGTTTCTTTCCCTTTCCCCCTAACCCTCGGCCGTTTGGTCTCCCCTGCCGAGGGCCTCCATCTGGTTGGGCTTTTATTTATTTATGTATTTTTGTATTTATTTTATGTTATTAATATTTATGTATATTTATCGTTTCATTTTAATTTATAATTATATATTTATATAGCCCAACCAGATGAGAAAACTATATAGATACCCCAAATAATAATAATTTGGCATGATGAATGGCGCCCTATTATAACAGTTATATAATAGGGCGCCATTCGTTCAGCCTAACCTGTTTGCAAATCTACAAATTCTGTCGAGATCGTTATTTTGCCAATGTTAGTGGATTTAAATTTTAAATAACAAAAAATATGATAATTCTTTTATAATTCTAATAAAAATTTCGATGAAACTATATACAAAAAATAATATACTTGTTATCCACTTCAACAAACCATAAATATGCTAGCATAAGGAGGCCACCAGTTTGGTGGGCGAGTGGGATGCTTGGCCTGGTCACTTGGCATTCAGTCTCATTTGATTATGTTTCTAAGCTACAAAAAACCCAATTATTTTTGTCGGTTTTAAACGATTATTGTTAAGATTATCTTCTACAAATGACGGTCGTCGGACCGGAAAAACTGCGTTATTTTTGCTGTCCCATACCAGTTACGGGCGAGTACTGGATTGACGTCTCTTCTGAATAAGAGGAAATAAAAAATCTTCATAATATTTCTTACACTTTGATATTATTAAATATAACAATTTGAAATAATAGGGTAAATTATGTATTTCTTAAAATATTTAGCCGAAATCACCACGCTGTGTAGGTAGGTAGATAAGCATTTGATTTCCTCGCTTGTGCAGTATATGGCATCACCAATCTACGAGTTCAGCTTAGCGTGATTTTAGATTTTATAGAAACTCAATTTTTAATTATTTTCCATTTTAAATAGAACGCGTCGTTTGTCAATCTTTCTTTATTTTTATTCTAAAAATAGACATCTATCTCGAGCACTACATTGTAATATTTTGTAAGATAAAGACAGGGCGCAGTAATGCGCTCTCGCCTTTTCGAGTCCAGATAGTATTATCAGGCCTATCTGTTCTCAGAATGATTCAATACATTTTGTACAGTTAAATATGTATCGGCTAGATCATAAAATTATAAGCTAGAGGTTTGCAGTGATTTAAGAATAAAAATGAGAGTTCATAAAAGGCATAAACATTTACATATATGTTTCTTTTTTCATAAAACGACCACGGACCACGACCATGCTGTTCGTATAGGTAGAGTTACGATGCAGCATATTATAACATAAATAACTCCTGAATAATAGACTCCCTCATTAATTATCTCATAGGGTCATAGGAGCGGTAAAAGTCGTCTTGGTCTTTGTATAATATTTTTAATAACTAAAACAGTGTGTGTATCATAAATTATTTAAATAAAAGGAATATTACAAAAACCCACAAAATGACCACGTAAATCGTTCCAAAACATTCAATAATTTCTTTACACTTACAAAAAGCGTTTCACCTTTTGAGTCCAAACGAAAAGGTTTTTTGCAATTACATTAACACAAATGCTTACCTACAAAGGTTTGCCCAGTTGTGTATCGAGGCAAAAATACTTTGCCGTTTTATCGTGTAAACTTTTCTTTGCTTTTGCCGGAATAAAATAAAATATTTTTTTAAATGGTAACATTATTCTTTTTATTTTATAGTAGAATATTACCAAATAAATTACTGAATTAATTTCCACATTTATTTTATATACAAAATTATAAATGACGTAGTTTGAAATACTTACTAATAAAAATAATAATATAAAATAAATAATTACATAATTTATAAAAATAATGCGTCATTTTTAAATTAGATGAATGACTTGCAATGGAATAACGTACTTATAATTTTTATTATAAATAATATACATAAGATGATTCAATTATCAATAAAATTAAATTAATTTGATATTCTTTACTCAAATATGCATATATATACATAGAAATAATGAATGAAAATGGTTTGTTTTATTAGATTTTTTGATGTCAATTATTTTTGATATCAATTATTTTTAATTTCTATTATGGTGACGACGGCTTGAAAATAGCATGGGGCTCAATACAAGAGAAATTGAAGGTGTGTTACCGATCTTTTAAAAAGGAAATGGCATTTTCCTTAAAGGTCCCTAATTCGTATCGGAAAAATCGTTGGTAGAAACAAATTCCATAAATAAATTTTTTATAGGAAAATGGTGACAAGCGAGCACACAGTCCACCTGGTGGTAAGTGGTTGCTGTGGCCCATAGACATCTACATCTATCCTCGTTTGCGAATCACACGAATGAAGATGCGTTGTTAGCCTTGAGGACTAAGATGGAATGCCTCTTTTCCAGTAAAAAGGGTATCCGGTTCTCTACTCTCGCCATACGAAACACAGCAGCATTAAGCTGCTACTTGACCTTGGTATTCTGTGAGAGTGTGGTTCTTCCCCGGTCGAGCCAACCCATTTGTGGTACAACTATACAATTATTATAGCTGCAGTATGGCTCTAACACGCTTAAAATTGGTACTAGAAAGATAACTCTTTAAGTTATGATAGTGTGGATGGTATCAGTGTATATCTGAATTTTTGGTCACTACAATTAACTTACAATATTACGTGGAACATTTTTTTAATAATACAGTTCTTTACAAATGTATGTACTTATTTTAAGGAAGCCGTAGCGAAATAAAATCTACCATCCCGTGTTATTCCGTGGATGTTTTAAGAGGCAATAGAGGGAAACTGAAAAAGGACATGAGCAGCAAAATCATTGTAATAATGTCTTAAAATAATTAGAAGAAACTGCGTTTGCAATCCAGTTACCAAGTATGGAACGATGGCAAATAAATGAGGCAATTTATGGGGAAGGTCTTTTTTCAGTAGTGAACTTAGATTGGTCATAATGATGATAATGATTTTAAGAGAAGCATTTATACAAAATGAATTATTAAAGTTACCTCCCCTCATTTCTGAGAGCGTTTTAGGGCAAGGAAGTGTCCGCCGCGCTGCTCCAATGCGTGTTGACGAACTTCGCATGTCTTCAAAATATTTTTTTTTCTTATTCCTCAGACATGCAGATTTTCTCACGATGTTTTCCTTCACCGCCAAGCACGTAGTAAATCAGCACTTAAAACTGCAATTAACAATTTCCTTGATGCCGGCGGGGATCGAACGCGGGTTACCCGCGTTCTGTTATATTTACAGCGAGCGTTAACCATCTGACCTACCACGGCACGGCATTATTGATGTTGTGTATTATGTTATAAGTTTTTGTTTGTCTTCTTATAAAAATATAAATAAATTTTATAATTCTTTTAAATACTTTTTGAGGAGACTTCGACTTAAAAACTTTAAACACACATACGTCAAAAAGTCTCCATCTGGCACAGTTAACGCTTACGCTTGGACTATTTTACGTCTTAAATCTAGCTCACTAAACAAATTTTTGCTGAATAATAAAATTAAGAATATATATATATATATATATATATATATATATATATATATATATATATATATATATATATATATATATATCAATAATAATATATATAATATATATATCTTCTATCTTAATATTTATGTTAATAAGATATGGATTTACTTAGCATTACTAATGATATAGACGAATCACTGGCTATAGACTGTCGTAGTGTGGACTCCTTGGAAAAATGCAAGAGTATTCTTAATAATAATAAGAAATGTCTAAAAGTTCTAACATTCAATATACGAAGTTATCAACGTAATTTTGACAATTTCGAACTAGCTCTTAAACGCTTAGACCTGGATATCGATATTATTGTATTGACGGAATGTTGGCTATATGACGGTATCATTATTGAACCACTGGAGGGTTACAAAACCTATCAATCCTTATCACAAATCAACAAAAGCGGTGGGATCGTCGTATACGTCAAACACTCATGGAATAGTGAAATTGCACCTCAAACACAAAAATTGGATGATGCTGATAGTATCCTCATAAATATAAATAACGACATCACAGTCTTAGGGATTTACCGCTCCCCTTCCTTTTCAAATACAGATCGATTTATTTCCTCTTTAGATACTGTACTCTCTGACATACAATGCAAACGAACTCTCGTAATTGCAGGCGATATTAATATTAACATAAACGATCCAATTAATGCACAAGTGGGCAACTATTTATGCTTGATGGCATCTCATGGTCTATATCCAGCGATATCAAAGCCGACTAGAGGAGCCTCATGCCTTGACCACATCTTCATAAAATCTGACACAATATCCTCTGGTCTCGTCTGCAAATCATCTATTACAGATCATAACTTAGCCCTGGCTGAAATTCCTTTGCAAATCTACCAGCATAAAAGTAAAAAACGCACGATACGGAAAACAGACTGGGAGTCGGTTGCCTTATATATTAACAGTCTGAACTGGAACGAAATAACAAGCGATAATGATGTTAACACCGCCTCACACAAATTTAACGATGTTATGACACACGCCATCAATAATTACACGCAGGAAGTTAAAGTAGGTCGTAGAAAGAGCAACATAAAGAGCTGGATCACTCCTGGATTAATAAGATGCATGAAACACAGGGATAAGCTGCACCTTGAGTGTAGAGCTGATCCGAATAACCAATGTAAATTACTGATCTACACGCGGTATAGAAACTTTTTTCACACTCTACTACGGAATATTAAAGCTGAATATAACAGAAAGGAAATTACGAAAAACAAAGACAATGCGCGTAACTTTTGGAATAAAATTAAAAGTCTATGCTATAATTCCACGTCGGAGTACCACTCCGTGAGACTCATTAAGGATCTGAACAACCCAACTTCATCCTTAGACCAATGTAATGGCCATTTCGCAACCGTAGGGGAGGTCTTTGCTAAAAAAATCTTAAAAAACATAGACACGACTCAAGACCTAGTAATCAAGAATCACAAATGTTCAAAATCTAACCCAAACTCTTTCTATCTGCACCCTACTGATGAACAAGAAGTGAGCCGGATTATTTATAACCTAAAAACCAACAGTTCTCCAGGATTAGACCATGTCACTGTTACACTGCTTAAAAAGACCTGCAATAATATTATTATTCCCCTCGTTCACACATTTAATTTAAGCCTAGAAATGGGAGTTTTTCCAGAATCCTGGAAAACTGCAGTAGTGTCACCTATTTTCAAAAATGGTTCTCCGACCTTGCCGGAAAATTACAGACCAATCTCTTTACCTAGTATAATATCAAAAATTCTAGAGAAGATAGTGAATAAGCAACTTATCTGTTTTCTACATAAAAATCGGATAATTACAGATAAGCAATATGGGTTTCGTCAGGGAAAATCGACTGAGGATGCTGTAGCAGCATTAGCTGATCAGATATCACAACACGTGGAGAATGGTCAATGTTGCATAGGTGTTTTTCTCGACCTGTCACGAGCTTTTGACACAGTCTCTGTTGGCCTCCTCTTGAAAAAGCTAGAAGCCGCTGGAGTAAGGGGCAATACACTTCAATGGTTTGAAACTTACCTAAAAATGAGAAAACAATGTGTAAAAGTAGGAAATTACACAAGTAGGCAACTGGATGTTCATTTTGGCGTTCCACAAGGCAGTACCCTTGCACCCACTCTCTTCATCCTGTACATGAATGATATTCTGGAACAAAACTTGTCTAATTCAAACGTAATTGCTTACGCAGATGATACAACCATATTATTTCACGATACGACATGGAGTCGAGTATACAGTACCGCGGAACAAGGCCTATCTCGTATTGCCATGTCCTTAAACTTAAATCTTCTTACACTTAATAAGGAAAAGACTACATACATATGCTTTTATAAATCGAGACGAACAAGTCCTCCGACCGCTACGCCCTTGAAAATTCATTACTGCAAAAATGATTATACCAATCTGCATGGTTGCAACTGTGAACCGATAGCACGCTCTAGAATAACTAAATATCTTGGAATTATCATAGATGAAAACCTAACGTTTGATGCTCAAATTTCTAATTTATCTTCCCGTGTGCGAAAGTTCATTTACATCATGAAAAAATTGCGAGTTTGCACTCCCGTAGATATAATACGTCAGGTATACTTTGCACTCTGCCAATCTATACTGCAGTATTGCATTTGTGTATGGGGCCGCGCTGGGAGGACATTTATGACATTGGAAAGGGCTCAACGTGCACTAATTAAAGTAATTCTAAGTAAGCCATTCACATACTCCACAGACTCTCTATATAAAGAATTTAAAGTACTACGGGTGCGACAGCTGTTTATTTACAATGTCGCACTCAAAGTGCACAAAACCGTAAGAGGTCGCCCGGAATACAATGAATTAAGAAGCAAACGCACTTTTAGAATTCCTGTTCCAATCGTAAAGTCAAACCTGGCCAAACGTTGCCCCACCTTCTCACATCCTTTCATCTACAACAAAATACTAAAAATAATTGACCTTAAAGACCAGCTACTTTCCTCATGTAAAACCCTATTAAAGAACATGCTGTACACTCTTACATATAATGATACTGAAGAGCTAATTAAATAGCACATAAGATACACACACACACACACACACACACACACACACACACACAAAACCAGACCCGGACGTAATCATTCCTATTCCAACTATTGCGGAATCAACTATTGCGGAATCATCTCTCTATTATTTATTTTATATTTATTTATGTAGTAAAACAATACTTCCTTAGTTTTTGTATTAGAGGCATTAATTTTAAAGGCCGATGACAAGCACGTAATATTAACACTATCTCGATGTAAATGAGGTCCAGTGACAAACCGTTTTGTATCGCATGCCAGGGTCCTAAGATACAAGCTGCGCTTAGTTTAGGACCCGCAGCTACCTGTGTTCTTTATAATGTTACTTATTGTTAAAATAAATAAATAAATAAAAATAAATAAATATATATATATATATATATATATATATATATATATATATATATATATATATATATATATATATATATATATACATAAACACTCACGCCTGTCACCCAGAGGGGTAGGCAGAGACTACGGACTTCCATTTGGCACGATCCTGACATACCTCTTTCGCCTCCTTTACATCCATATATCTACGCATACATGCTCGTCGGTTAAGGGTACTTCTAACGTGGCCCATTTTCAAAATATCGCCAATTTGGTCGATAAACTTTTTTCTAGGGCGTCCCTTTCCGACTCGGCCATTCACATCTGCCATATAAATTTGCTTTGTCACTCTTTCCTCATTCATTCTTTCTACGTGACCAAACCACCGAAGCATTCCTTTCTTAATCCTGGTCACAACATCATCTTGCATACCACATTTATCTCTTATCACGCAATTTCTCACCCTGTCATTCAGATTCAACCCTAGCATATTCCTTAAAGACCGCATTTCTACAGCATTTATTCTACTTTCGTGCTTCTTCTGCCACACCCAGCTTTCACTACCATACATTAAAGTAGGGACTAACACAGCATTATGAATTACCATACGTGCCTGTTTTGACACATTCTGGTTCTTCATAATAGAGTGTAGTGCCCCATTCACTCTATTCCCTGCATTTACTCGTCGTTCTATTTCCCTATCATATCTACCATCCCTGCTAAATACACATCCCAAATACACAAACTCATCCACTTGCTCAATTAACTCTCCTTCTATTCTTATTTCACATACCGTTTTGCTTTCTTCTCTTTCAAAAACCATCACTTTCGTCTTACTTGCGTTCACTTTCATTCCCCTTTCTTTCAATTCCCAGTTCATTAATGTAACCATCATTTGCAACTCTGCCGCCGATGACGCAAGTATGACTTGATCATCGGCATACAAAAGGCATTTGACGGTTAACTCGCCCATTCTTAACCCACATTTAGTAGTACCCACATGTAGTAGTTTTGGTTATTTCACAGATATCTTTATATAACATTTTATATCAAAACCAAAAAATATAGAAGGCGCGTGTAAATTTCAATGAAACTTATATAGATATTTACAGTAAACTACATTGCTCAGTAATATTTCAACCCTCTCCATAGCTCGCTGAACAACCTTAAGCAGTGAAAGAACACTTTTTAGATCCATAAGCCGTCACTGGCAACACGCAAAAATTGTACAAACTCGTTTTCTGGTAAGATATGCAGGAAGTGCAGGTGGCTCAGGACCGTGCTTTGAGTCATTCTTTAGGAGAGGTCTATGTTCAGCAGTATACTTTTGAGGGACTGTGATGATGATGATGATAATAAACATAGCATGATAATTCTGTAAAAAGAAGAAATCTTTATTTACGCAAACGGCGATCGCGACGACGCAACATGTATTGCTATAATTAATGTCTCACATGCATGATATCTTCACTTCAATTATTACAGATATCTTTTTTGGTTACCGGTAAATTATAAATGAGTTATAACACTTTATAACTAAATAGTTTATTTTTCCATAGAAGCACTTGATGTTATTTTAAGTCTGAACCCTTAACTATGAACCCTGGTTGAGGATGTAGATTAGAATTTTAATTTTTTCTAAAAATCGGACGTCAATCACGTCAGTACCCATGACCATTGGTGCTGGAAAGCACCATAAACGTCGGGAATTAATTAAATGTGATAAAATCCGTAAAAGTAATTTTAATCAATATGTAATGTTCGCGAAAATATAAGAAATCGTTATGTAACATCCAAAGGAGAAAAGGCTTTATACACGTACTTTTGGTTGCATCTTGCTTGCAATAATAGTTCAGGAGGTATTTATTTATATGCCTACACATTTTATCATTTGACAAAGGTTACGGACTCTTATCGTCGTTTACATTCTCGTGCAACTTTCATTTGGCACGATCCTGACGCACCTTCTCACCATACTATTTCAAGATAGTCCTAACAAACTTATTAATGATTTACTTATTTATACCGCATGTATTTTACTGTCATGCTTCTTCTGCTACACCCAACTATTAATACCATACAATAACGAAGGGCTGATTCAGTATCAGCATTTTAAATTGCCATACGTGTCTTTTTTGACAGATTCTGACTTCACACAATAAAGTATAATCTATATCCTTCATTCACTCTTCTTTCTACAACCTTGTCATGTCTATCATCAATGCTAAACACACATCCTAAATACACAAATGCACCCACAAGCTTAATCAAAAATTATTTATAGTTATTCTATTTCACGATGAAGGTTTAACTTGTTACGATACGCATTGTGTTAGTGTGCGTAGGCCTCGGAAGCGCTAAGTCACGATCGCGCATATGTAAGTATATAAACCATATGGAGCTGGCATACCTACAAAAAAAACGTGTATACCTACACTTTACTGAAAATGGCGGTTAATAGGGCAGCCGGTATCGATATTTCTATAATAATACCATCGATAAAAGATTATGAAAATGGTTTCATATTGCCACGGACACACGGCACAATACCTGTGGGTAAACATACCCCAAGTTTTCTAACTTATTTAATGTCTTTCGTCTAAGTTATTTTTTGATTCGTCATTTCCACGTCTAACCGCAGAACTTTTTTGGTGGTTTCGCCAATGGCGGGCACATGGTATTTTTAATGAAATATAATAATTTTTATAGTAGTTGAGTTTTTGTCGTGTTAACTTTAATGTGATAAGATCAACATACATATTGAGATGCAATTTGCAAAAAAAAGACTAAATTTCTCGGGCTACATTGACAGGACTACCATCTAATTCCTATTATAAAAAGGTTAAATATGATGGTATACAAGAGGTAACCTGTGATTTGATAGCCCTATTCTTGAGAAATGCTATAGCCTAGGTTATGTAACACCACGCTATGACCTTTAGAAGCTAAGCAAAAAGAAAAAACGTCGGAAACAATGTCATGCGAAAACGAAGTGATAGGGCGGGCAGGTAATGCGATGCGACGGAATATCGGTCGGGGGAATAATAAATTTCTAGCTGACGAAGTCGCAGGCAGCAGCTAGTAATTACTATTTTTGATGTTAACTTTCCTACACCTACCTTTTCTAACATGCAGATGATTGTGGGTGTTAATTAAAAGTCAACAATAATTTTATTAAAGTACTAGGTTTTGCTCGCGACTTTGTTCGTGTAGAAGAAAATGGTTCTAATAGGATTTTTTCGTTATTTTTTTTTGTAACATATAAATAATTATGTTCTGGGTGAATAAATATAACAATCTTTTTATAGTATGGGGATTTAAAGGTTAAATAAACATGAAAATAAAATAAAATTTTATTATATTTTTTGAACACGAAGCTAGAAAATACACACTAAAGTAAACTTCTAAGACAAACTACTACCTACTTAAATATCTATATAAAAACTAAAAAAAAACTATGTTATTATTTATTATATACAACAAATCAAACACAGATGTTTTTATGATTCAAACTAAAAACCTTTATTAATCAAACTTAAAGAATCTTATTTCATTATTATAACAACAAATGAAAACGAAATTAAATTAACTACATTCAAAATATTCTAATAAAATAGTGGTTGCGCGGAAAAAACCATTGGATTATTATATTTGACGGTAGAGGTGCCAAGCCGCTTGTTCCTTTCCGACAAAACGATATCATTCATACCCTCCTCGATCCTCCATCGACACATCGGGGTGGTGGGGTGGGAGGGGCAAGAAGATGATTCTAGAATGTCACGTAATCATCAGGGCCGAGGACATATAAGGCACGCGCGACCGTTGCGCGGCCTCTTTCCTACCGCGCCAGTCATTGGAACAACAGCTCTTTCCACCGCAGTCGTCGTTGAAACCACACCGCTAGTAGAAACCGCTTTAGCCTGGAAGCAGTCGAGCTCCAGGAAACCCGCCTCACCTCGTGTGAGATATAGTCGCGCACCGCCTCTCTCCGGAGTGTTCCAGAAGAAGTTCCAGAAATTGCAGCTATAGTGCTCAACAGGATAGAAGAAACCCCGGTGAGTTAACACTCCTTTATTTACTGCCTTATATAGTTTAACCCGCTCCAATTTTGTTGTTCTCCTAATAAGGCAGGATTCCTTTTCAGCGATTTGGCACCATAATAGTTTAGTTTAGGGAAGAGCGAGTGCATTATACCGCATGCTATAGTAGTCGCCTTTACGTAAGCGTAGAAGCAACCGCATATACAGTCCACTTTAGTTAATATCTCGCGTAATAGGTTTAAGGTTCGACCGGGGAACTAGACTTCGGCAGCCTTAAACACGTGGCTCCACCATTTTATGGTCACTTCGAGCAGGATTTTGGTCGAATTGTTGAATTAATTAATTAGATAATGCACTCCAATTTATAGAATAGACTTAAATAGTGTTCGTTTAAATTTAAATTTTGATTAGGTACTCGCAAACAGAATTATTCGTTTTATAGCGCTCGTATTTGATTAAATTTAAAGCCTATTAAATAATTGAAACAGTGTAATAGGAACCGTTTGATACGCTTACGCACAATCTTGATAAAATTATTGAGTCTAGCAAATGACGCGTCACCTCGACTCGCTGCGCAGGTGTTCGATTTAATTACGTAATACGGCATACCGAGTGTCCATCCTTTATTGTTTGTGCGTTGTGAGATTAATTGTGATTGATATAATTTTATTATAATAGTTTAAAATGGCAGTTAGTGGAAGTGAAATCAAAATTAAAACGCTTTATGCTAAGAGGGACATACTCTTTTCGTGTATGCAGAATATAAGTGATTATATAAAGAACATCCATATAGAAGCAGTGCGGGAAACTTTTTTGACCGAAATCGAAACGATAGATTCTTTACGAATAGATTACGAAAAAATATTAGACCAAATTAATCATTTGGAATTACAAATCGACCCGAAATACATAGTGAACTACCAACCGCTGCTGGCATTCGAAGATATGTTGTGTCGCGTGAAAAGAATTACGAGATCCCTATCTCAAAACGAAGCAAAGCCGGAAAAACAGGTACGTCCAAGCGACTCGATTAGGTTGCCGCCAATAGATATTCCGGTATTTAATGGTGATATTAAGACGTGGCCCTTCTTCTTCAGTAGTTTTCAAAACAATATACACAATAACCCATCGTTATCGGACGCCGAAAAATTATATTACTTAATCAGTAAACTTAGTGGCAGGGCACAGTCGATCTGCTCTGGTTTTACACCTACAGCAAACAATTACTTATTAATATTCGAAACGCTTAAAACTAAATATGAAGATAGGAGAATGTTAGCTTCCGAATATTTGAACCAGATATTCGATCTTAAACCTATATCATCCGCGAACATCAACGGCTTAGAGCAATTTCTAGATAAATTTGTGGCATCGGTGGCTGCACTTAAGAATTTGAAATTTAATGATCTTATGGACGTGGTGTTTCTCCATATTGCACTGAAGAAGTTGGACCCCGACACCGTGCGTGCGTTTGAAATGGAGCATCGTAGCTCGGAGATGCCTTCCTTTCATTCATTAGCATCGTTCGTGCGAGATCAAATAAAGGTGATGCAGCGCTCTCCGAACGTTAAACAGGACAATAAAAGGTGCGTCGACCGTAGACAGACTCAACCATCTAAAATAGCAGGGTCGTTAACTTACGTAACCGCTACGCCAACATCACTCCAGCATACTTGTTTAGTATGTAAAGATAGACACGGTAATTTATATAATTGTGCGACTTTTCGTAAATATTCACCAAGCGAGCGTTATAAATTAGTAAAGACAAACAACCTATGTTTGAACTGCTTAAGCGATAAGCATTTAGTTGCAAAATGCAATTCGAGTTCCGTATGTAGCAAGTGCGCCAGGAAACATCACACGCTATTACATTTTGAAAATAGCAACATAGCGGCGTCAAGTAAAGCGGATAAGGAATTCGCCCCTACTAAGGTCAACGATTCTAGCGGTCGACCTGGTGATGTCGCTCTGTGCTCATTGGCAAATATGGGAGCACAACCTCCTTCAACCGTGTTACTGGGTACGGCACGTATTTTGGTTAGGGATTCGCGTGGAAACGAACAAAGCGTCCGTGCACTGCTGGACAGCGGAGCCCAAAATAGCTTTATAACGCGACAATGTTGTCAGCGCTTAGGCTTAGTAATAAATAGGTCACTTTCATGTCCTGTAATTAAAGGCATCGGAGGCACTAGTAAATCGACACAGGGATATATAAATTTAAAAATTTATTCTCGGATAGATCGTAATGTTAACTTTGATATAAATGCACTAGTAGTAGATAGGGTCACTGAACGGTTGCCAACCGTTTCGGTTGACACCTCGGCAATGATTGAATTTAAGAATTTGACTCTGGCGGACGACACTTACGCCGTTCCTGAAAACATAGACATGCTCATTGGAGCATCGCTTTTCCCTTATCTTTTGTTAAACAATAAGGTCAGGGGCAACTCTTCGCATACCGCGCCTTACGCACTGGAAACCGTATTGGGCTATGTGATCCTTGGCTCCGCCCCCATCATAGATAGTATTTCGGCAACCTCTTATTGTGGTATGGCTGTCGAACCGCTCGAGTCGTTAGTCCGCAAATTTTGGGAGATGGAGGAGGTGAACGTTCCACCCATAGCTAGCTCAGATGATAGGTTATGCGAGGAAATTTACGTCCGCACGACCATTCGTGATCGCGACGGTAGATATAGTGTAGCGCTACCTTTTAAAGGAGGTGTTTTATCTCTCGGCGATTCGCGTCAAATGGCGGAAAAACGTTTCTACAGCTTGGAGCGTAGGATGCTCGCTTCACCCCAGTTAAGGGTTAAGGAAGCTTACGACGGCGTCATTAACGAATATATAAGAGAAGGTTACATATCACTTGTGGCTTCGAAATTAGATAACTACGAAGACACACCGTCGTATTTCATACCACACCACGGAGTCATTAGAGAGGACAAACTTACATCTAAGTTACGTGTAGTGCTCGACGCTAGTGCTAAAACTAGCACTCACCTGTCGCTTAACGATATCCTCTATAGTGGGCAAAATTTACAGGGCAGTTTATTTAATATAATAGTCAATTTTCGTTTGTTTAGTATAGCACTATCCGCCGATATTCGTCAAATGTTTCTTTGCATAGGGGTCCGTGAATGCGACCGTAGATTCCAACGCATTTTATATCGTTTCAACCCAAAGGAACCTCTAATGGTGTTTGAATTTAATCGCGTTTGTTTTGGTTTAAAGTCGAGCCCATTTCATGCGTTACGCACGGTGAGACAGATCGCTCACGATGAAGGTCCCTCTTATCCTAAAGCTAAGAGGGCAATTGAGAGCGGATTATATATGGATGATTTTGTGTACTCGGTCGATAGCGTGGAGGAGGCAACCCTAACCACCGCCGAGGTTATAAGGCTCATGAAATCGGGTCAATTCGATCTTGTGAAGTGGACTAGTAATTCGCGTCCGGTTTTGGATACAATCCCACTATCACACCGTCTTTCGGCGATAAAGGAATTCGACGATTCTGATACACACAAGGTGCTCGGTCTATGTTGATCACCAGAGTCCGACGTGTTTAGCCTTAAGGTAAATCCGCCCGTAGAGAAATGCACAAAGCGCACAATACTGTCATGCGTTGCTAGATTATGGGACGTCATGGGTTTCGTAGCTCCAGTGGTATTATACGCTAAGCTTTTAATTAAACAACTTTGGTTATTGGAATGCGACTGGGATGACTCGCCGCCTGACAGCATTGTTCGGTTGTGGCAGCGCTTTAGAGAGGAACTTCCTTTATTAAGAGAAATTAAAATACTGCGTCATATAAACGTAGATAGAAGTAGCGCCATAACAGTCGTTGGGTTTGCAGACGCCAGCGAGAAGGCTTACGGGGGCGTTGTATATTTCCACGTCCAGAATAATGGTAGAAATTCGATTAGCCTCATTAGTTCTAAGTCGAGAGTCTCCCCCCGTAAGGTTGTCTCTCTGGCGCGCTTAGAGCTTTGCGCAATATTAGTACTCACCAAGCTTATTACCGCAGTTATCAGCGCATGTAGGGATAGAGTTCACATAGAAAGGATATTGGCCTTTTCCGACTCCACCGTCGCCTTATGCTGGGTTCATTCTTCACCCCACCGTTGGGATACGTTTGTTGCGAACCGAGTGGCCAAGATACAAGACGAGTTAGAAACGCGGAACTTTATCACGTGTCCGGTACGGAAAACCCCGCCGATTGTCTATCCCGTGGACTCACCCCGATGCAAATAATGGACCACCCGCTTTGGTTCCACGGACCTGCTTGGGTTCACTTGGATCCCTCGCAATGGCCAATAACCGACTTCGAACCTTCGTCAGTGTCACAACCGCCGGAAGAGAAGAGACACGCTCTAGTGGCGAACGTTTCGAGTGAGGTTTCTCCAATCATTGCTTTGGCGAACCGCTTGTCCTCTTGGTCGAAATTATTGCGTAGCGTAATTTACGTTTGTCGATTCGCGAAGCTGTTACCGCGACGTTCGTATGTCTTAGCATCCGATTACAACTATGCCGAGTCGCTAGTATTGCGTGAACTTCAACGTGCGCACTTCTCTGAAGAAATTAGAAGATTACAATCGAATAGAGCTTGTAGTCGCGCCTTTCAACGCCTTAAGCCATTTTTACAGGATGGGATTGTAAGGGTAGGTGGACGCTTGTCCAACTCGCAATTGAGTTTCGACCAACGGCACCCTATTGTTTTACCGCGTAAAGACCATATCATGAACTTATTAGTCGATTACCATCATAAATTGAACTCGCACGCTGGCCCCGACTTGTTGATGTCGATTTTGCGTCAGAATTATTGGATTCTTTCTGCACGTAGTTTAATACGCAATCGGGTGCACCGATGTATAGCTTGCTTTCGGGCACGCCCCAAGCCGTCATTTCCGGAAATGGCGGAACTTAGATCTTGTAGAGTAATACAATCAGTAAAGCCCTTCACGCACACCGGGTCTGATTTCGCTGGCCCGTTTAAGGTCACGCTCACTCGCGGGCGTGGTATAAGATCCACAAAGGCTTACGTCTGCATTTTCGTATGTCTAACTACTCGAGCGGTGCATATAGAACTCGTTGGTGATCTAAGCACAGCAGGCTTTATGGGTGCATTTAAAAGATTTCTTTCCCGCCGTGGCCCTGTAAGTAGATTGTATTCGGATAACGGTACGAACTACGTCGGTGCAAAACGTATTTTATCGGAACTACATGAGCTCTTAGCTAGCAAATATTATAATTCGGAGTTCGCTCACATTCTAGCCGAGAACCGCATTGAGTGGTCTCTGAACGTCCCAGCCGCGAGCCATTTTGGGGGCAATTGGGAGACTAATATCAAGAGTCTAAAGAGTCATTTATACCGAGTAATAGGAGATCAAATTTTGTCCTTCGAAGAGCTAAGTACGGTGCTCGCTCAAATTGAATGCGTAATGAATAGTCGCCCACTTTGTCGTACGTTGTCTAGTGACTCCTCGGAACCGCTGGCTCTAACTCCAGCACATTTTTTGAATTTAACGCCTTTAAAGTATTTGCCAGCCGCAGGTATGGATGAGAACAGACTTAGCATTTCCGCACGCCACAAATTATTAGATCGGTTAGTGCAATCGTTTTGGAAACGATGGAGGATGGAATACTTGCATACTTTGCAGTCTTGGCAAAAATGGAACACAGCAACTGAGCCTTTAGCTGTAGGAACTGTAGTTGTGCTCACCAAAGAGAATACGCCGCCTCTCCACTGGCCGTTAGGAATTGTCGAAGAGGTCTTTCCCGGTTCCGACGGAGTAGTTAGGATAGCTCGCGTTAAGACCACGGTTGGGTCTTACTTGCGTCCGGTTGTCCGCTTGTGCCCCCTGCCTCTTCCATAATTTAAATTAGCTTTCTAGATTAAATTGTAGTTGAATTTAAGTAATCTTAGCGTTAGTTAGTTATTTGTTAGTTGATCTTAGCTCTAGTTGTATTAGTTAATTTGAAGGAAACCCTTCAAGGGCGGGGGAGATGGTTGCGCGGAAAAAACCATTGGATTATTATATTTGACGGTAGAGGTGCCAAGCCGCTTGTTCCTTTCCGACAAAACGATATCATTCATACCCTCCTCGATCCTCCATCGACACATCGGGGTGGTGGGGTGGGAGGGGCAAGAAGATGATTCTAGAATGTCACGTAATCATCGGGGCCGAGGACATATAAGGCACGCGCGACCGTTGCGCGGCCTCTTTCCTACCGCGCCAGTCATTGGAACAACAGCTCTTTCCACCGCAGTCGTCGTTGAAACCACACCGCTAGTAGAAACCGCTTTAGCCTGGAAGCAGTCGAGCTCCAGGAAACCCGCCTCACCTCGTGTGAGATATAGTCGCGCACCGCCTCTCTCCGGAGTGTTCCAGAAGAAGTTCCAGAAATTGCAGCTATAGTGCTCAACAGGATAGAAGAAACCCCGGTGAGTCAACACCCCTTTATTTACTGCCTTATATAGTTTAACCCGCTCCAATTTTGTTGTTCTCCTAATAAGGCAGGATTCCTTTTCAGCGATTTGGCACCATAATAGTTTAGTTTAGGGAAGAGCGAGTGCATTATACCGCATGCTATAGTAGTCGCCTTTACGTAAGCGTAGAAGCAACCGCATATACAGTCCACTTTAGTTAATATCTCGCGTAATAGGTTTAAGGTTCGACCGGGGAACTAGACTTCGGCAGCCTTAAACACGTGGCTCCATCAAATAGTGAAAATGAATGTCCAAATAAATTATACAGCAATCGCAAATATTCGCTTAGTAAATCAAGGTATAATAAGGTAAGTTTTTCATTCAAATAATCCAAGAACAAATAAAATTAAAATTTTGAATGCTAATCCGATTTAAATATTATTTTATATATGACATTCCAATGTTAAAGAGTAAGTCATTGTATTGCACCAAGCTTTCGTGTGAGTTCAACGTTTTGAGTTTTCAAACATGTGTCAAAATAAAATGTAATTTAAATCAAAAGCACTAAGGAGTATTGATATCAACTTCATGCTCGATGGTGTCTATAGTGGTGCTAGGTTTAGAGGTGCTGGGATTAGTGGTGATGGGATTGGTGCACGTAAATGAAGGAGGGTGGGAAGTACTCTTCAAACTAAGTAAGGCACATCATTTTATTTTATTGAGCGGATGTGGGCGAAGTAATTCTTGCCAACTTTAATATTTTAATTAGTGGAGCGTATTTCTTGATTACCATTACTTATATGAATCTCAATTAATCCGAAATCTCATTTTTTGGAACGTTGAAGAGAGAATTTAAAACACGAAATAAGATTCTAAGGTAAATAAATGTAAAGACGTCGATTATACTTGTTTCTTCAGAAGTTCGACAACGGAAATTCTTTTGATGATTTCACCATGCCAATATTTTAGTGCTGCATTTCAATGCAAGGCCATCGTGGAGAAATTCTTTTGACATTACTATCTCGTATAATAAATGTCAAGAATTGGAGACCCTGGTAACGAGACATTACATCTTAGTCCTCAAAGATACCATGCAGTGTACATGGGCATCCATTTATAAAGAACTCATTTTTCACTCTTTCTTCTTTACAAATCATAAATTCTATTTTAAAATTTAAAAAAATCAAACTTTTAATGAATATATGAAATTAAAACCAGTATAATTGTTGAATAAATAAAATTTCTCTCTGTTTTGTAGAAATATTGTATTGACTTAAAGTGGCTACAATAATCAATGATCAAATTGGTTCATAAGTAGGCACCAAAACTGACCAAAAATATTGTTAAACCGTAATTTTAGTCGCTCAGGACCATGTTTTTTGGAATTTTTTGTGGAATTTGGGGGAGGCAGTGAACTTGTGACAAGTTGTAATGATGATTTTGGTGATGATGATATGTGTTAGCTTTTAATAAATTGTTATGGGCGTCTTTTACTAAGATATCGACGTTTTAAGAAGTCCGATGTTTAAAATATAGAGCCTATTAATAAAAAATATAACGGTTCTTATTTAATTATAAGTTTGAAGGAATATTGTTATTTAAGTTACGAATTTCTTTCTAAGATTACGTGTCTTACCTTGTTCTAAGTTGCTTTTCAAACTATGATACTTAAGTCATTTTATTCTGCGGATTTCAGCTAATCTACTTTTAACATCGCCAATCCAAAATTTTATTTTTATTTTGGTAATTATTTTAGGAGTACAGTTTCTGTCTACAGTCTGGATATTTCATGCCTGACCTAAAGAAATGGTAACATATATATATATATCTATCGAAAGTCATAAGATCCTTCTGGCGATCCCTATAGTCGTGTTTTACAACATCCGCTGTTAGAAATAGGGTGCAAAGCCCTCTAATATATATATATATATATATATATATATATATATATATATATATATATATATATATATATATATATATATATATATATATATATATATATATATATATATATATATATATATATAGTGTGTGTGTGCGTGTGTGCGTGTACGTGTGCGTGTGCGTGTGCGTGTGCGTGTGCGTGCGTGTGTGTGTGTGTGTGTGTGTGTGTGTGTGTGTGTGTGTGTGTGCGTGTGTGCGTGTGCGTGCGCGTGTGCGTGTGCGTGTGCGTGTGCGTGTGCGTGTGCGTGTGCGTGTGCGTGTGCGTGTGCGCGTGTGCGTGTGCGTGTGCGTGTGCGTGTGCGTGTGCGTGTGCGTGTGCGTGTGCGTGTGCGTGCGTGCGTGCGTGCGTGCGTGCGTGCGTGCGTGCGTGCGTGTGTGCGCGTGCGTGTGCGTGCGTGTGCGTGCGTGTTCGTGCGTGTGCGTGCGTGTGCGTGCGTGTGTGCGTGCGTGTGTGCGTGCGTGTGTGCGTGCGTGTGTGCGTGCGTGCGCGTGCGCGCGTGTGCGCGTGTGCGCGTGTGCGCGTGTGCGCGTGTGCGCGTGTGCGCGTGTGCGCGTGTGCGTGTGTGCGTGTGTGCGTGTGTCACTCACTTGTATTAGATTTTACGATAGTCCCATAAAAAAACTCTTGATATTTTACATCTAAGTTACGCAAAAAAATCCTATTGTGCGCCCAGCGAAGCGAGCATGTATGAGCTAGTAAATAATAATGAAACCTACGTGACTTAGAAACTAAAAATATTTTCAGGACGTGTGCAGACGTACCCAAACTGAGCAGAATTGCAAATTTTTATACCACATTATTTATATATTCCCACAGGAATAAAAGATTTTGTCTTATGCTAGAATTTACATGTTTTTAAATTTACTACTTTTATCTTAAGAACTAATGCAGAACAGCTGTTCTGCTGTTTTCAAATATCTTCCGATCTTAATTACTAGCAAACAGTCGTCAAAATATTGCGCTGTGTAGTAGCGTTATAGGAGGATCCATCATTACCCTATATCATCTCGTGAGAGTCCTAAGGTGCGACAACATGATACAAGTGATTAGCAGCAGCATCTTAAATATAAAACTGAAAATAATAAAAATTTCTGGCATTTCCCATAATTATCGCGGGACTAAATGGTTTGATACATTTTCTTACACGGTCCCACCATACGGTACGTACACGATATCATTGTAATATCAAAACCAGAAATAAATCGAATCATATTTTTGGGGCACAGTAGATACATACATTTTTCTTACTTTACATTTTGCACTTATGTCCGGAGGCACTTTACGGCGAACGCCATTACGCCAGTCGTTGCCCATCACTGCACACGCTAGCCCGCCAACAAATAGGAAGTATAGTGTATCACCAATTACAAATATCTTAAATGTAAATTGTGATTTCTGAATATAACATCAGTGACTTTTGAGATTTTAATTACTAAACCCGATACGCACCTTTGGCAAGTTCTCTAAGTCATTTACGGGACTACCGGGCATAAGTAACTAGAACGTTTTAATAATCATACAACACGCGCACAACACGTACAGTAGTATGCGAAACAAAAGTATTATAAAGTGACGTAATACTTTATTTAAAATACTAGAATCAGGCGTATTTTAACAAAACTCATTACTTTAAGATGTTGATTATTTATCTTAGATCAACGTAAAATGTGAAATAGTGTGCCTAAATTCGAAGTATTATTTCATGTAACGCGGATCATTAATTTTTACATTTTACTTTTATTACAAATAGTAGCTTTTAATTTGACTACTTTATATAAGGTAGAGTCATGCTGCAGCTCTCTATATTATGATGAATGGGTCAACTCAAGCGAGGAAGGACCACGCTCTCACAGAATACCAGCTAATAGCAACTTAATATCAGCATTAATATATATTTCGTATGGTGACGATAGATAACTGGAGACCTATTTAACTGGAAATGAGGCATTACATCCTAGTCGTTAGAGGTGACACTGCATCTGCATTTTCATTCTAATTTGAGGATAGATGTAGATAAGGTAAACTGTGTGTTCGGTTGTCACCCCTATTCTATAAAAAGTCTCAGGTTTAAACAAGTGTCTATGTTTTAGAACTCTTTAAAAGCATCAACTTCACCAAACTTAACGCACATAAATTTATTGATTTCCGTAGCGCATGCTATTTCACCCCTGTCGAAGCACGATTTTTATTATTAGTTTTCAACCGAAAACTAACAATAAAAACTTTGTGTATATTACAAAAGGAACTTATAGGATCATAAGTAATTATATTTCACTATAACTTGTTTAAGTATGATTATTTGTCTTTATTAAAATCAAATAGGAATCTTTCTTTCAAAGAGTATTAAATATATAATAACTATGTTTACTTCCCTTAGCTAGTCGCGGAGAGATGTCGTGTTAAAATGTGATGTGGGAAGCACAAGGATTTTACTACAGCCGTAGCAGTCAAGTTTCACAGAAAATAACGTTATATAAATCAAGATAACAATGTTAAATAAAAATAATAAAATGAAATGTTTAGTTTATCCATAGAAAATAATTTTTATTTTTGTTTATCGATGTTTTCCTTCACCACTGAGCACGTGGTAAATCAGCAGTTATAATTACAACTAACAATTTCATTGGTGCCGGTAGTGATCGAACCCGAGTTTCTCGGATACTATAAATTTAACTGTAAATTCAAAGTGTGTTTTTCAAAATTTAAAGCGAGAACTTAGCCCCTGAGCTACCACGGCTCTAATGTTTACTTTATACACTGATAATAGAATAAATTTAATTTTTATGACATTTTATATTATATCGTTCTAATTTTTTTATTTTTTATTTTTAGTTTTTTTCATTTGTATCACAAACTTTGATTGGTGATTGCTCGTGGGCTCGTGGGCTAAAGGCACTGGCTGGATATCAGCGTTGTTATTATTCACTATCTACCCACAGAACCCAGGACCACATGATCATTAAATGCATTAACGACTACTCGACCAACTGAGCAGACAAGTCAAGTCAAGAACGAGTATATAGGTCGTCTTTGAGGGATTCATATTTTACTCATTCTCTTCTTTCTCAGTTTAGCCGCCTCTGACGTCGCCACAGCTTCTGAAATAAGAGGTCCTCAAAGTATCTTCAGAGGATCCCACACAAGAGACAACTGTCCACGAGAATATAAAACCGGGGAAACATTTATAGAAATAAAAGTCCTTCAGATAATGTCGTTCAGAATTTCAGCATTGATTCACTTTTCTTACAAAATTAAAGCTACCGATGAGGAGGACAAATATTAATCTGATGATGCTTATGTTTCTTATTAAATTATTGTTATACGGCTATGCACAAGATTTTACCGTTTAGCAGTGTGCCGATGTTACTCAAGCAACATGTATGTTGATAGTAAACTTGTACGCAGGAATTCAATTCAATTCAATTTATTTGCTCTTCTAGGTGTAAACATTAAGTTTTAATTATAAAAAATATAGTTCAAAACACCAATACTGCGACTATTGTACATTTGTAGCATGGTTTGACATTATATTATAATCTTGTTATTTTTATTTTAAAGAGCATATACTATTTATTTTAATAACATACGGACATCAGACATTCATTCCTATCTCCTACTTAATTACATAAAAAAGCTACTGCAGTAATTACTAATTATTTTACTTAAATATTTATTTATTTTATTTTTGAACATTTTTGACATGAAATAGAGTTGGTGTTGTTAACCGTTTCTAATGTTTATGTGGCTCTGGCTTATTTTATTTCTGGTTCTATATTTTCATAATAAGAATATTAAGAGAAACAGTCGATATTATTTCTAACAAGTGAGCTTATACCGTCTAAATTGAAGGATTTTGTTTAATGAAAATTCTATTTATTCTTTCACTGTTACAAATTGTATTCATCCTGTTCATTTCAGTGTATTTAATTTCTTTCATGTTATTTAACATTAGGCTACGTTAAATATATTCGCTCTAATAAAATTCAAAGCATTTTCATTACCGTTCGTTTGCTCGGATGTGAACGTAAAGGAGACAATTCTTTTGGGCCCACTACAAAAGGTCATGTTTATTATTGGTATTACACATAAAAAGAAACAATTTAGTATAGTAAATGGGCTAAATATTATAAGTCTAAGGGAATAATAAAATCTTACTAAAATTGAAATGTATTTATAAACCTGTTCCGGTTAAAGTATAAATGAAAAAAGAATGCCCAATGAAGCATTTATGCAGTTTTTGCAAAAAAAATATTTTGGTGTGCGGTATATAAGAGGTTTTTAGGAAGTAAACAGTGGTATCATTGAAAACTTGTTTTTAATCCTAGTTTATAAAAGTGTTAGCTAACATCCTATAACATCACGTTTAAGCAGAGATCATGAAACGAAACGTAGTAAATCCTAACAACAAAAAATAAAAATACGACATCGAAACATAATATCGATATTACCCGCGAAACCAGTATCAAATAAATAATAACGATACCATAAGGTATTCAAGTAATTTTTATAATGATGACCACTACTTTTGCTGCCATCAGGGTGGCGCCACTTAGGAATGAGGTGAAATATTTAACAGACTTTTTGGCTTTGTCAGAAAAGTGTAAAGATTAACGTTTATTTCTGAAATATTAACTATATTTTTTATAAATTATTTTAACCAAACTGCGGATACTCCTGAAAGTACATGAATTATAAAGAGAGTTATATAATTTTAGGATATATATCCAAAAATTAAAGAGCAATTACTCCTCAGTAATTGCTCTTTAATTTCTTCTTTTTAATTCCTCTAACTCTAATTTCTTCTCACCTCTTGTGTATTTAGGTGTATAAGCTAGAAACCAAAAAAACTTTTAGCGACATCTGGTGAGCGATAATTAATAGCATTCATTAGTAGAATTAAGATAAAAAGCTATTATGTATAATATATAATTTTAAATGAAATAGCAGATACGAAATTATTTATAATTGCAGTAATTTTCTTTATAACACAATAGTTAGTATGTACCAGTTTTGGCTCACTCCTCAGCCTTCATCGGCTGACGGATCCTAAAAAAAATAAAAAATAAAAGGTTTTGGCATGGTCTGCGTCTCACGTTCATTGTTTGCGTAAGATGCGCGGTTCCGGTGATGTGCAGATCAATTAACTATTATCTAATTGATATCCGGTGGGCCTGTACCCTGATTAGTGTTCTATTTTGTGCAACCTTTCCTCTTATCTATTGTTCCTTTAACACCGTCATTGTCGCTCTTATCTATTACTCGTTACTTTGCTTATCAGTGCTATTGTATTATACTTCTTTGTTCATAACTACCACGCTATTCTGAATCATCAATAAAACACATACCTTAGTTTTGTTACAATTTTATTTACAATATTTAATTACTAATTATGTAATAAAATAGGAGCCAACATTCCATTGACTAAAATATCATTATACAGTCTGATCCCTGTAAATATGCTCGTAAAACTACGCATTGAACATCCTTGAAACTTATATAGATATGCTGTATAACAACATTAAGCAATATTCACCACAAACTGAAGTCCACTCATTCTCAATCCTATCAACATTCCGGTCCCATCTTTTGCAATTCCCTTTTAAAAACTCTGTATGATATCATGCAAGTGATCGTCCATATGAATCAAAATATTAACCGATGCCATTCCTGAGCCTGGTTTATCATCTGTATCCGAATTGCGTTATTGCGATATATAATTACGGTATGGTCGAACTATAATTGCTCTATATTGAATTTATACACAGTACACAGACATTTATAGTACAGTACGCTGTTTTATTGCTGATAATGATCAATTTTGTAAGCAGGAGATCGATTTGAACATCCACTAACTGTTACTATTTTTTATCAATTAACATTCTAATGTAGTAACACTATTTCCGACATATATACATAATATATGAAAACAATTAACCCAAGTAAAGACTAGTAAATGTACTGTTTTATTGGAACTAAAACTACTGAATATTTTTAGTGCCGAATGTTTATTGACCCTAAAAGTTTTATGTGGGTCTGCGCAAATTCGAGCGTAAAATTAAACTGTGTGCTTTGTTGCCAATAAACGCGGAAAAGGGAGCAAAAAAAATATTGAATAAAAATAGGTGTGGATGTGATTCTGTTTACATCCCTTTTGGTGACAATACCTCCCACTTGTCTAACTGGTTACAATGTTCAACATGCTATAACCGGTTGAATTAAATTAAACGAGTTAAATGCACAAAAGTGTGCTACGAAGGCTAATAAATTATACAATTATGACAAAACCTTCATAAACATAAAGGTAAGGGCGAGTCAAGCAAACATGGCCCACAGTCGCTTAGATTTATTCTTGGTTAAAAGACGAGGAATTGTCACCTCTGCGGAGAAAAATGAATAACCTCGTTACTAATAAAACATAATATATTGTAGACAAATTGCTTTATAATCTGACTTATGATCTAGGTACAAAATGTTAAAATCTTATTTTTCGAATACAATCAGATAATTCTTTCAACACATTTTTCACATACGCACGCACGCATGCATGCATGCACGCTTACACGCACTAACCATAAATTGTTATAAAGTAAAAGTTAGCTACCATGGGAAAACGTTTGTTTCAGAGAGCACAACTACTCTACTCTATGACAGAAAACATCAGGCCGCCGTGCTTCCGTGCGTCAGGCTAGTAAAAGCAAGACAACAAACTTCGGGTCCTGAACCTAAGTACGTCACAATGATAGAATGAAGCCGGCCAGCGGCCACAGTTGAGCGTGTGCCTGCTGTACTACCATAAGTCAGAGAAGTCACAGACAAGGTTGGCTACATCTTGGAGCGAGCTTCTATTAAAATATACTACAAGCCGCACAAAGAAGATTAGTCAATTTTTCCATCCTTCAAAATGAAGTATCTCTCTATAAGATGCAGGAGTGTACAAGCTTGATTTTGAATGTGGTCTCTCTTACATAGGGCAAACAAAAGACTGAAACTGAAATTTGTGACCGTGTTTAAAATTGTCCCTACCATCAAATATAATAAACCACAAATCCTCCAAAAAGAAAACCGATTCCTACCAAGGATGATATGCGAGGCTATTGAAATTAAAAAAAACATTCTAATTTCAATAGGTAAGATGGATAGGTGTTGCCATCTACTTGCGATCCTATAATTACCAATATTAAAGCCAAATCCAAGCATACTACTGTAAGACATCACACTGTAAGCTTGTTCTGCGTAGAGATGAAATGAACGTCAATCATCCCTGTCACCCTGTTACCATAGGTGCTGTAAAGCATCCGAAAGGTCAAGAATTAAAAGTAAGTAAATTAAACTTTTAAAATTGAAATTAAACTTTTTTGGTTATAATATATTATTCATATATCAAATATTTAACGCGAATATATATACATATATCAAATATTTAAATTAAACGCGATAATATCCGTAAAAATATTTTTGTTCAATTTGTTCAATCACTTGAATAAAAGAAATCGTTTTAACAAAATATACTTAAATTTATCTAATGTGTAACTTTTCTAATGATATTTTGTACTCTGAAAGATGAACGTCAATAGTTACGACATATTTTTTTCTTAAATACTCTCTGTACTCTGTACTGTGTTTTATGTTTTAAATAAAATATTTCATTTGACTTCGTCACAAGGGTATCATAAGAGGCGAGTATGGGAAATATCAAGAAATCCTGTGCCTTACGAAAGATGATGGTATTTCAATTTGTTATCACTGGACGTAAAAGACCCAGACTGACAACGAAATACAGCGTCAGCGGTGCAAGACGCTAAGTTAATACCAGGCGTGTCACACCTTGAAATCGTGACAGTAAATGTAAATTACTACTGGAGAAAGGGCCTATATCTATGTTCAGCAGTAAACTTTAAGTTGAAGAAAAAGACATAAGACACACACAAAAAGGTACTGATATAATATTCCGATAAATTATTAATCTGGCAGTGTTTATACAAATCGAGAGTATTGTTGCGTGAATAAGTCAACGTCATACACTAGCGCCATCTAGTGTCAGGAACGAGAGAGAGGGGAGCTTTGCAGAAAATGACATCACAAATCTTTAACCGACAGCGCCATCCGAAGAACTAAGTTTCTAGAAAATCTACACTCGAACACTCGTCGCTTTGCGCGCATTTACTTGAATATTCCGGATGCTTCATTGCTAATTTGTATATATAGGCGCTGCAAGATGCGATCGGGGAAGTGTTGATTTTGGCGAGACAAGCGAAGCTTCGGAGCGGAATTAAGTGAATTAGTGTGTTTAATTATTAGTGTTTTAAGTTTTAATTTGTGTAAAGTAAATTAAAGTGTTAATTTAGGTAATTTTATCGGCAATTTTTATTGTCACGAACCTCAAGCTCGTAACAATTGGTGTCAGAAGTGGGATAAAATCATGCCGATTTTACCTAAGGAGGAAAGGGAGAGTGTCCGTACCCGAAGTCAACGCCAGCAGGAGACGGACCAACGAAGATTTGGTGGTGCAACGCCGCAGACGTCGGAGGGCCAGCCACCGGCTGCAGGCCTGTCGGTAGCTCCTACATCTGCAGCACCTGACTTAGGTGCTCTGATGGTGATGCTGCAGGAGCAGGCTCGCCGACAGGAGGAGCAGGCCAGTCAGTTGAAAGAGCAGCTGCAGAGCGGACAAGAGGAACAGGCCCGCCGGCAGGAGTAACAGGCCCGCCGGCAGGAGGAACAGGCCCGTCGTTTAGAAGAGCAACTACAACGCGATAAGGAAGAGCAGATGCTCCTCATGAAGGACCTTCACGCTATCTTCGAAAAGGAGATACGGGAGGTGAAGGATAAGGTTGCTCAACATGACAACCGCCTGTCGGAGGCCGAAACCCGAATCGACCAAGTAAACAATAGGGTTGACAACGTAATGGCTGACGTGAAGAAAACGCTGGACGACCTCAAACTTGGGGATGAAACAACAGCTCCCGTAGTAGCTAGAACACCTTCGCTACGTGGATTCAAAGTGCCGCCGTTCGACGGGACTTCTTCCTGGTCGGCCTACAAAATCCAGTTCGAAGCCGTCATGGAGGCAAACGGCGGGAATAAAAGCCAGGCCATGACTGCACTCACCTTAGGCCTGCGCGACCAAGCCTTAACCGTGTTGGAAGCTCTCGGTAAGAAAGTGACCTACGAGCAGCTCCTTGAGGCATTGGAGGCGAGATATGGTGCGCTCACCTGGAACACGTCTTTCGCGCGCAGCTTAAAAATCGCGTGCAACGCAGCAACGAAAACCTGCAGCAGTGGGTCCTTGAGGTGGAGAAGATGGTTTTTTTTTTATAGGATAGGGTGACAAACGAGCACACAGTCCACCTGATGGTAAGTGGTTGCTGTGGCCCATAGACATCTACATCTATCCTCGATTACAAATCAAAATGCAGATACGTTGTCACCCGTGAGGACTAAGATGGAATGCCTCGTTTCCAGTAAAAAGGGTCTCCGGTTCTCTACACTCACCATACGAAATACAGCAGCATTAAGCTACTATTTCACGCTGGTATTTTGTGAGAGCGTGGTCCTTCCCCGGTCGAGCCGACCCATTCGTGCTACAACTATACTACTAATATAACTGTAGCATGGCTCTACCACGTATAAGATGGTTCGAAAAGCATACCAGTCTGTACCTGCGCTCATTGAAGGGAACCTGGTGCAGACATTCATCGACGGCATCCGTGACCTGGAAGTCAGAGCTGCTGTGAGGCTCGGGCACCACGAGACGCTTAAAGACGCCTTGGCCCATGCACTGGAGGTAGAAGCCGTGCAGCAGGATCATCGTTCCCATCGCGTCAGGAAGGTTGCAGCAGCTACAGTTCGCGACCGCAACAAAGGATACAGCCCTAGGTGCTATGGCTGTGGGGAAAAGGGCCATCTTCGATCCAGCTGCCCTAAGCGAACTGTAGAAAGGAGAGTTGATCGATCTCGAGAGGGTAGTGCAACTAACACTGCCTGGCGGCGACAGGATCATCGTTCACCTTACGCTAGGGAGGTAACAGCAGTTACGGTTCGCGACCACAATAAAAGATACAGCCCTAGGTGCTATGGCTGTGGGGAAAGGGGCCATCTTCAGTCCAGCTGCCCTAAGCACACCCTAGGAAGGGAAGGTGAACGGTCTCAGAAAGGAAGTGCGGCTAACAGCACCGCCCAGCAGCAGCAGGAATATGACTTTACTGTCCGACACTGCAGCGGGAAATCTCACGGCAACGCAGATGCATTGTCAAGAAGACCTTGTCCTGAAGATTGCAACCATTGTAGTAGGCAAGAGAGTAAGGAAGTGGTATCCGTGAGGATACTGAGGACAGACCACCTCAGCAACGGATGGAAGGACAGCCTACGTCATGCACAGCAGGAAGATTCGGACATCAAGCCGATTCTGGGATGGATGAAGGCCCGTGCTATCAATCCTAAGTGGAGGGACGTCTCAGCGATGAGTTCGACCATTAAAAGCTATTGGGCCCAGTGGGACAGCTTGCTGCTTCAGGATGGAGTTCTGTGCCGTAAATGGGAAAATGTTAGGGGAGACAGCTGTCATTTACAAATGGTTGTCCCTAAAGCTAAAGTGCCGAATGTTCTACAGCTGTGCCATAATGGTCGTTCAAGAGACCATCTGGGAGTTAAACGAACTCTACTGAAGGTCCGAGAACAGTTTTACTGGGTCCATCATCGTGACGATGTCGAGGATTGGTGTCGTACATGTACAAGTTGTGCGGCTGTGAGGGGACCTCAGACACGGAGTAGAGGCCATCGAAATTGTACAATGTTGGTGCACCACGGGATAGGACATCCCTTGATCCCTTTTTTTTTTTTTTTTTTTTTTTTTTTTTTTTTTTTTTTTTTAATAAATATTAGTAATCCTATTAATTAACATTACTAATATTCCCTTTAACCCCTCCTGGTAAGCTGAAAATGCTTGTGTTAGGAGTGGTTCACGACAATAGTCGAATGGTGGATTCGAACCCACGACCTTTTGAGTTGGCGGTCCGCGCCCTGCCATTAGGCTACTGTCGCTTATCTTATATTATAGCTTTGCAGAAAATGACATCACAAATCTTTAACCGACAGCGCCATCCGAAGAACTAAGTTTCTAGAAAATCTACACTCGAACGCTCGTCGCTTTGCGCGCATTTACTTGAATATTCCGGATGCTTCAATGCTAATTTGTATATATAGGCGCTGCAAGATGCGATCGGGGCAGTATTGAATCGGCGATACGAGCGAAGCTTCGGAGCGGAATAAAGTGAATTAGTGTGTTTAATTATTAGTGTTTTAAGTTTTAATTTGTGTAAAGTAAATTAAAGTGTTAATTTAGGTAATTTTATCGGCAATTTTTATTGTCACGAACCTCAAGCTCGTAACAGTATCAATAAAAAGTACCATAAGAAATAAAATGATTCCATGTTCATACAATTTAACTGCTTTTCCCTCAAATAATATTTCATGATCTACTTTAAGAAGTTTATGTAAATTGGCAAAAGTTGCGAAACTTTTCAACGTATTCAAATGCAAATATGAAACTTCTCGAGCGTACAATGATAAAATGTAACCTTAAAACTCATCTTACGTGCTCAAACCCTTACCCAAAAACCCTTCGAATTCTCACCCTTGTAATAGTAAAATATTCCTTTACTCGTAGATACGCTTTCCTTTGTCATAATTTATAGCCAAAAACAGAATTAGGCTTCAAACGAAATGGAGACATGAGAAATGAAAAATAATAGAGTACTAGCTGCGCCCGTGACTTCTTTTGAGTGCAATATTTTTATTATACTTTTGCTATTCTAAGTGATGGTGATTTATTTGTAAATTTAACTGTCACGAAGGCTTAGAAAGACACTAATCTGAATAAAACATTCAGTTAGTTAAACAAAGAAACAAACGAACGAACAAATAAATTTACCCAAAAACGAAACAAGAAACGGATAAGGCAAATTGGTCGCTTGTATTTTATTTTGTAACTATCAACAAAATGACTGCAATAACGTAATCCCTAATTTGCTCCCGAATTTCTCTAGCCAATATTTGGTTTCCATACAACAAATAACGAATTGGTCTAAATAAGCAAGCACTATAACTAATTATTGATATTTAATAAAAAAATGAAAGTAAGTACCTACACTAACAAAATAAATGAAATTGCGTAAGTACCTATCTATATTGTGTCTCATCATGCGAAGCAAAATAAAACTAAACTCAACCTAGGATAGTTTTTTGACCTTAAAGGAGCAGTTGTGATCGGGCTGAAAATCAGTTTTCTATCAAGAAATTCGTTGTATCAGCCCGGAGTCAAGAGTTTAGCAGTATTTCATCCCTATGCCTCAAAAAGCACGTAGTCGTTTTATCTGTACCTGATCTCTCTATATTTTTGTCGGATTACTAACTTGGACCCAATGATAAATATACAATTTTTAATATTTTGTTGTACAATGATCAATAGGGAAAGATTTTTGAAAGTTCTATAATTAATATTATTGTAATTATCATAATTTGGTTTTATTGATTCCCCACCACCATGCAATTTAAAACCATTTTTTACGCGCAAAACATGTATCCTTGTTTTAACACTATACGGTGAAATATGAGGAAAATTAAAAAAAACTAAGTAATTGCATTATAATAATCCTAAATTGTTCGAAATTGTTCTATATTATTTTTTGTATATTATATATATATATATATATATATATATATATATATATATATATATATATATATATATATATATATATATATATATATATATATATATATAGTTACCTATACCTATACAAATGTGAAATCACTCCGTAAAAAAGATTCTTAAAAACCTTATTTTACTATCTTAGGATTTAAATTTTCCAAAAATTCTTTCTTAGTGGATGTCTACTTAATAAAACGACTATCCCAATTTTACGCACTATTCCAGCGGTTTGAGCTGTAGATTGGATACAATATTTTTCATACAAAATTCGATTACTTGATTTAAAACCGTGAGTGGTAAATTTTATTGTTTGATTACTTTAAGGCATAATTTTTTTTCTCCCTACAAATTGAACATTATCTACACCCTTCTCCCTCCCCCGGTAAGAGGTTGTTTTAAGAAATACCACAATATTTATCTCCATACAAAAATACAAACCCTCTGCCCCCGACCCCCTATCGTAACGGGTTATTTTGAAATCGCAAAATACGTATTCATTTATTTTTTAAATATAGGTAAGTATCGAGTCAATCGCCAATCAAGAGTCAATCCCTGTAAAATAATTTTTAACAAAATAATAAGCTGTTACACACTTATTTTATCCTCTTTCTATCGATCGATATTTCAAAATTATTTCATAGCGGATTTCTAACATCATAAAAGGTTTTTAACGTCATAACGTAACGCTATTTTATTTAAAACTTAATTATATTATAACGACATAACGTCATACGTCAAACGAAAACGCTATTTGCAAACGAAAAAAAACTTCTGATTTAAAATAAGAATTTTGTCTTATTTTACGTACCTGTTAAATTAGCAAAAAAAACATAAATTGATATATGCACTTCATTACTAATTCCAATTTTAAAGTAAGAAGAACAAATGCTCCAGGACGGCACTATGGACGATTCCCCCCTCCAAGAACTATGATAATGTCTACAACGACATCCTTTTTTATATACATTTCATTGAATGTCTATACCCAGCCGTGGACCATTTTATATTGGCTGTGTAATATAATATATAGCCCGCTTCTTCGGTTCCGTAATCGGGGAAAGCGTACGTCATAGATCGTGGAAACTATGGCAAATATGAAGCTATTGATGGGGAGACCTATGTTCAGCAGTGGACTTTAATAGGCTTTAACGATTATGGGATAAAAGTAAGAAACTTATATTTACTGGTCTAATACAAACATTGCGTTAAAAGCAGCAAGCAAAGTAACTATTTATATATTAGTGTCTTACATATCTCGCTTATAACAAAACCTCATGGTGCTTGAAAATACTTATAGGGCCATCTGTATAAAATTATAGTAGCTAATTTATTATTACAGTAAAATTAAGGTTATATGATATTTAGAAAATAACGGGTAGGAATAATATAAAAACAACTCAAAATCGGGTAACGTCATTTTTCAATTTCACGACAATGTAAATTTTAAAACTTTTTGGAACTGCGAAAGGGAGGTATAATATTCCTACCGCCAAGCTCATAAGATCCTAGCCGAAACCAAAGAAATTGTTGATAGTTCTTTTAAAATTTGATTTATCATGTTGCAGGTACTCGACGGTTAAGAAAAAAATTATAAGCAAACCTACTTATTTGAGCTTTAATAAATAATGTGCACAACGCCATCTATCAATGACTCTGCTTAAGTTATTGGGTTTTATATATTTTTTACAAATATATATTACGTTATACTTTATTATTTTTGGTTACTGCGTTCAGATACAATTATATCATTATAGAATACTATTCTACATTATTTAATTACAAAAACACTCTTGATCACTCAACACCACCGCTGAACAAATTTGCACCTATACTTCGTACACATACTTCATAATATTATTTATCACTTTTGATGGGATGAACCGATTTTAATAAAACAAACATTAAATGTAAAACGAAGATACGTTTTACAATTTTCATAACGATTATTTTTATATAAATCAGTAACTTAAAACATACGTTAACAAACACACAGACAGACAGACAATTCTAAAAATGGTAGAAATGTTTTCAATTACTTATACTTATTTATAGTCAACTTCAATCAATAGTATTACAATAATATAAAAAGGGCGAACATCTGCAATTTACATTTTTATTTTATGTATATATAAGAAGAAGATAACATCTACAGATTTTTTATTTAGGAATTACGTGTTGATAAAAACCATTTTTACAAAGAAAAGATTAATTTGATATGAATAAAATAATATTACTTGTATTAATAACACAAAAATTTTAAAGCTGAAAAAATAAGTTCAAATATATCACAGAGTAGGGAAGACTTATATGGTGAAATAAACCACATAATCACTATAAAATAAAATTAATAATCGAAAAAAAATCTGCGACAATATGCAAAATAATGCATGCGTGTAAAATCTTATATTGATGTGTTTTGTTACTGCGCTTTAGCAAGCTTTATCTTTTTCTAATATCATCATCAGTTTCTGTGACGGTTTCTTCTGATTTTTTTGAAGTAAAACTTTTTAAGGCGCTTTGAGTGACTTTCGGAAGTCTTATGAGTTTGCGTCACCGACATGTAAATGTAAAAGTGTTGCACGTATGGAATGCGAGTTGTACGCGTTTTGCATGGTAAAATCTAATGAGTTCACGTCACCAAAATACTGTAAATAGCAGTATCCACCCATCCATCCATTACAACCTATAAACTTTCACTGCGGAACATAGAACTTTTCTATAGTTTACATCATAGGGACGATTTTGACATAGTTGCCACGCTCTTATTATAGTGTTAAGGAATATTTTAATTAATTGCAATATTATTTAATGTATTATATAATTTATTTAATCTTTTGACATATATGTACAATTAAATTTGATTATCTTAAGATATATTTGCACACCGGTACTACTCCCGGTAGAATATTATTGAGACTTACTCTTATACTAAATACCTGTATTACCTAAACATTTAATTCTGCAAATAAAGATTTTGACTTTGAAACTTTGAAACTTTGCTGGCGGGTCGGAAACCGATGTTTTTTTTGTGTTGTTATACGAAATATGCTGCAATAGAAGTATATTATAATAATAATGTCTACCAGACAGAATTTTGATCACGGCGGCCAGTCTCAACAGAAACTAGCCATCGGACCATGATAGGATTATAGTGCCCAAATGTATGCACAAGCACAGGTGCACTCTCTATTCACTCCTTCTCATAGTACGATGGGTTGGTGAACTGACACAACCGGAGAGAGATCAGGCACAGTATCAACAGCTTTACGAGCTTTCTGAGGCATGAGGGTGAGACACCGCCAACTTCCTGACTCCGGGCTGCTACTGAGAATTTCTTGACGGAAAAACCCAATAAACTATTTGTTTGCCCCGACCCGGGATTCAAAACCGTGACCTAACCTACTGCTGACCTAACTACTAAAAACACTAGATCAACCTGTATATAATAATAATAATTCGGGAAAATTTTTCTTCATATTCTGTTTGTACAAAATTGGATAAAAATTTCTTTGATTGTATCGTTTGTACCTGGCTAGTTTTAACATCAATACATAAAGTATATTAAGAAAAAGAAAATAAAATGTAAAAAACAATTTCCTGCCCTATTTCAATTGTTTTTCTGTCCGCCAAAATGAGTGAATGTAACGAAGAAATTGTGACGTTTATGAACCTAATGCAGTGTCAGTATTAGGGGCACAAAGTTAGAAAGTTATAAAATTATTAAAAATTATGTTTCCAAAATAAAATAAAACAAAAAGAAACTTAAAATTAGTTCTTAATTCGAAGCGACATCTTTTCACATTCTAAAATTATTAACGAAGTACTTGGGTTATTAAAGCTTGTTACAGCGTTAATCGGACGGGTAAATTGGCGTCGCAGCTTTTTAGAAAATTTTATTTCAGATCACGCGCAGTGAAATATTCGATGCCACGATAATAAGAGATATAATTACAGATAGCTCGACAAATTTATGATTATGCAGAAATCGTTAAAGATAAGCTTTGACATAACTTTCAGGTTATCGTTTAAAATACTACCCAATGTTAAAAAAAATTACTAGAGGCGTAATGCTAAACATTTTTTTGAAACAATTGATGGTATAATGGTACGATGATGGTATAATATTTGGTAATTATTCATTCATTTTTATTTATTTTACTACTCATGTCAATTACAAAGTATTATTACGATAGAGCGAAGCAATCTTCTATAGAAAGGACCATGCTGCGACAGACTGATTCTGTTTGGAAGTGTATCTATATATATATATATATATATATATATATATATATATATATATATATATATATATATATATATATATATATATATATATATATATATATATATATATATATATATATATATATATATCTTTGGATTTTTTCGTGTATCGTGAAAGCGCTATACCTACGTATCAAAATTGCACAATGACGGACATCAATAATCTGTAGACTATACAAACACTTGTTCTGTAGGGATTACAACTCGCAGCCCCCCAGAGAGCCGTCAGTGCAGTTAATAATAATTAGTGAGACGGATGGTATCGAAGAAAACATATAAAAAAAAATTACGGGCACCGATAATGCCGGTCCCGACTTCCTTTTTAACATCCACTACTCATAATTTGTTTGTGTAAAATGATGTTAAATGATTTCTTAAAATTACGCGAACACTATACATTGAACAAAACTATTTATACGGTTTTTATCGGGTTTAATTTATTTATTTTAACTTACATTTAACCGTTTACGTGCTTTACAGTACCAGAAACGTTGATTTCCCAATGTCATAGTTTAAATATTTATTACCTTTAGTTTAAATATTAATTTTTGGTCCAATCTACTAAGAACGAGCTTATAGTATCTTGAAGTCTTGCAGTGGTACGCTTGGGTTTGGATTTAAATTTTATTAATTGTAGGATTCCAAGTAGATGGCAGCACCCATCCATGTTCTCTATTGAAATTAGGATGTTTTTTAATTTCAATAGCCTCCCGTATCATCCATCGTAGGAATCGGTGTTCTTTTGCGAGCATTTTTATTTTATCAAATCTGATGTAATGGTGGTGACGATCTTGAACATGCTCACAGACTGTAGACTTGCTGAAGCGTCGGTGCTTAACGTCAGCTATATGTTCTCCCACGCGGGTATTTATAGATATTTTGTTTGTCCTATCTAAGAGAGGACACATTCACAATCTAGCTTGTGTACTCCTGCCTCTTGTAGCGGAATATTACACTTGATGAATGGTAAAAATTGAATAATCTTCTTCGGCGGCTTGTAGTATGCTTTAATGGATGCTCGCTTCAAGATTTAGTTAACCTTGTCATACGCTCGACTGTGGCCGGCTTCAGCAAAGCTCCACGGCCAGATGTTTTCTGTCACAGATCCCTTGTGCTCTGTGAAATAAAGATTTACCCGTGGTAGATAACTGTGAAGGATGATGTTGAGATTCACCATTTAAACATCGGTTGATATGAGTCACTTTCCTATACACAGTGTGACCAATAGTATTATCAGGATTTCGGATAACTAAACTATCTAGAAAAGCTAAAGAATTATTGACCTAAGTTCATTGTGCATTGTGCTTTAGAGTTTATGGAGTTAAGGTGGTCTAAACATGCAGTTATTTTATCATATGGTAAAATTGTGAAAGTGTCATCCACGTACTGCTAACCTTGGATTTACAAGAGCAGTAAGAAGGGCTTTCTCCTCAAAGTCCTCCATGAATATGTCGGCGACTACAGGAGATACAGGTTAACCCACATCCACAAACAATCTGCTTGCTTATGGAACTCCTCCTTCTACAATATTACTTGAACACTACTTCACACATGTGAGGTAGTGTTCAAGTAATATTGTATATTATTTAGGCATGATTTATCTTTTAGCTTCATTGTTACAATTGAGATGCAGTCATCAATAAATAGGCATGTAAGTAGTGATTGAACGACAAAACTGACCATTGTGATATTGTAAGTTAAATGTAGGTATTTGATCTCGCTAACAAAATGGTATGAATCCTTTGTGTGTGCTCTGGTATGTGCTTCTCAGCGGTAACACTATTTTAGCCAAGGTTCGAGCGATCTTATAAGTCGGTGAATCGATCTGGTTCACTATGGGACGTAGTGGAGCGTTTGGTTTGTGTATCTTCGGTAACCCATACAACGTCGGTAGTTTGGTTCATGATAGTATTAGCGCATTCACGTCGAGATTTAATTTTTTGGAGTATTTCTTAACTAAATCACTAGTTGTTTTAAGCGTATTAGTTCTAGGGTATGTTTCGACCTTTTTGTATGTTTTTTCGTTATGCATATACTTTCGTTTCGTCGTCTTTCGTTCTAATAAAAGTTGTTGTATTTAAAAGTATACTCTGACATGTCCATTATTTCCGTAGCATTTCCTTTATCAGCGCGTAGAATGGTGAGCTTTGAAACATCGAGAATTAAAGCATAAGTCAAAAAAAGTTAATTAAACGCGATAAAATCCTACTAAATGAGTAGTGGATTGAAAAAATAGTTTTATTCAATCCACTACTCATTTAGTCATACGCGCGCATATTAATTTTATCATACGCAAACATCCCTCATAGCATTGCCGTTTTGTGCAAATGCAATTTATTTGACAATAACGTTAGTGATTCGCATATATTAAATGTTATAGATATTTCGGTAAGTAGATATTGTGATGATATTTAAACTCAGTTAAAATAACAGTTCAAACGAGTTGTCATCCAGGAGTACAGAATGGAATGCCTTGTGATTAGCGGACGCCATTTCTCCACCATAAAAACATTACATGCATTAGCAGGTGGTTGGACTTTTTTTTCTGCCTAGGAGTACATCTTTACAGGTACACACTCTTTTCTGCGGTCAAATAACAGTGCTTTCATTGGTATTTTCCGGTCAAAAGGTATACCTCAAAACTTGGAAACGAGATTGCACAACCAGTTGCCAGTGATGACTTATGTATCTGAGATGTTGTCCTTCACGTATGTAGATGCTCATGGTTGCTCACCGAGCTATGGTAAGGGCTATGATCGGGGTTTCTCTGCATGGTAAACTAAGAAATGAGGTTATCTACAGTAGAACTAGAGTAACAGACAAAGATCAATGGATTAGTAAGCTGAAGTGGCAATGGACTGACCATATAGCCTGAAGAACCAACAATCGATGGGAAAATAAGGTTCTCGAGTGGCAGCCCCGTACCAGTAGGCGAATGTGGGGCGGCCCCTACAAGACGGAGTACCTGGAGAGTGACGACCTGGTGAGATATGCAGGAAGTCAATGGATGCTAGTGGCTCAGGACCGTGCTTTGTGTCATTCTTTGAGGGAGTCCTAAGTTCAGTAGTGGACTTGTGAAGGACTGTAACAATAATGGTGATTTAAATCTTACTTACTAAAAAATAAAGGAAAAAATTCTAGCTTCATTTAGACGGTACACACGGTACAATAACGTGTACACGGTCCCTGGGAGGCTAAAAGTAGAGTGTCTGGGTTTGCGTGTGCACCTGTGTTGCTTTATTGTATCCTGTGCAGGTTTCAGTCATAGTTGCAAGACCTCACTGCGTTGAAAATTTACAGGTCTAAAGTGTGCTCAAGATATTTTAGCTTACCATTTTTGAGGTAATCGTCCGCCAAAAATATGTTAATATGACAACCATAGGATAAGATGTGTTCTATAGCCAAAAAAAACAAAGGAAAGAAAAGGATTTATACTTCATACTTGCACTGTATACTTTCTGATACCCACAGCGTCAAATGAAGCGTACAAATTGTATAATATTTATACAGAATACATTGCTTCTGAGAAATAAAAGCTACAGCAACAAAATAATATAAAAACAAAGCAGCAATATAAGATAAGGAAAAACAATGCAGTGAACGACATACTTCTGAAATTATATTCGAATCTAAGTAAGTTTAATCTCTCACGTTATGCGGATGCCAGCCGTTCGCCATTAACGCACTAGAGAAGTATTACGGACGTTGGCGCCATTCGTGCGTTACATGAAATTTCGTTTTCCGTAGAATTAATTTGTAGTAGGTATGTAAAAAGTGTTATATAATTTCTGTATTAATAAAAGCAGATAATATGAACCAAATCAACACGTCAACGAATCAATTACATCAATATGAAGACGGTAGTTTTCATATTACCGAATCGTGTTCATATTGCATGCCCACTTCTAACAGCAGAACGTTCCATGTTTAATCTTTTATTGCTCTGAGCAGTTGGATATTTACTGGCAAAGAAGTGTGTCAGCTGAGTTCCATAATGAAAAGGGTAACGGATCAGCAGTGTGTACACATATGCATACACGAACCATTTAGAGTTACTTTCAACCCCCCTTCCCCTCAACCATTAGAATTACACACTTGTAATTTTGCGTGTTGTTATTACACCTATCGAAGTTCACAGACGAACATGGGTTGAAGTCTTTTGATCACCATATTTGCCACGCTTGGCATTCGGGTCAACTTGCATATGTTTATGTCATTTTGAGTTGTTATTAGAAAGAGACTCTTCTTACGCCAGCACTATACGACCCGTATTCTATGTGCCTTTAATAACTGAAGAACCATTAGAATTCTTGAGTTTTTAAGTGCTTAAAAGTGCAATTTCTGTCGCTAACTTCCCTTATTGAAATTCTAGACTACTTATATCTAACTAAAACACTTGAAATTTAGGGTCAATATCGATTGTTAGGATTGTATACAAAATAATAAATCTAAAAACTAAAAATTATCGATATTCATTTTTCAACAAGTAATAAGTACTTAGTAATAATTTTAAGTAATGTCCCTCATGCCAAGTTTTGGTCCCGGTGGCCAAACTCAACGGAGAATAGCTATCTGCACAGGACAGGATTATAGTTCGTGAGTGTGTGCGCACGCAAAGATGCATTCTCTATTCCCTCACTCTCACAGTCTCATGTACTAGTAAAAAGAGTCTAAAGTTCGCAACTTGCACCATACAAAATATAGCAGCATTAAACTGCTATTTTACGCTGGTATTCATTGAGAGCGTGTTCTTTCCCCAGTCTAGACGACCCATTGGAACTGCAATTAGTATAGCTGCAGCTTGGCACTACCACGTATGACGCTTTTCTCCGTTTCCTAACTCTGAGCTGTTAGTGCAAATTTCGAGCGTGGTTTTTACCTGGCCGAGCAGAACCATTGGTCCTACAACCATAATATAGCTGCAGATTGGCTTTATCACGTTAAAATTTATTTACTGATTTTATTCACTAGAATTGTAATGATGTTTCAATGTTGTTCTTTGAAATTAAAATGGAAATCATATCTACTTAAGATAAAACTACTACTAATACTGTTTTACAATTTTTGTAGCACAGTACAATGATTCCTATTTTTATAGTACAACTTTTACTCATTTTGTACTTGTTACCAAATGTGCCAGTTAACTTATAGAGAGTAATCCAATGGTTTCGTCTCTGTTGACAATGGTATTGAAATTTATTGTATTTTTTTGTTCTTTGATAAGGTTATTTATTATTTATTCACTTAATAAGGTAATTATGCAGTTATACTATAAATAATCAGAAATACTTTACCTTAGAAAGTACCTACCATAAAAGTACAAAATAGAAATAATGTCCTCCCGATCAAATTTCAGTCACAGTGCTAAGCCTCAACTGAGAATAGCTAACGGCGCAGGCCAGGTTTATAATTCCCAAGTGCATGCGCAAGCATAGGTTCTCTTTCTATTCTCTCACTCTCATAGTTCAATAGCACGGTAAACCAACACGACCGGAGAGAGATCAGGCGCCGTACCAACGGCTTTACCTGCTTTTCGGGGCACGGAGGTGAGACATTGCCAATTTCCTGACTCCAGGCAGTTACTGAGAATTTCTTGACGAAAAAACTCAATTACTGCTATTTTTTGGTTCCATCCGCGATTAGAACCCTGGACCTAATGGCCAGCAGTCACACTACTACAACCACTAGAACAGGCGGCGTAATATAATAAAATTTTCTTCGTATTCTGTTTGTAGAAAATTGAAGAAAAATCTGTTTAGTTGCACTGTTCGTACTGGCTGGTTTTAATATGATTGCATATAGAACATAAAGAAAGAGAAAATACAATTTAAAAACACTTTTCCGCCATTTTTTCAGTTGTTTTTTTTGTCCGCCAAAATAAGTGAAACTAACGAATAAAGTCGATACATGCTGAAGTTTTATTACAAAGAACGGAAAAAAGCAAGCAGACTAGACCAACGAGGCAGTCAACATAATATTCAAAATTAGTTAAAATAATACTATAAGGTCAACTGTTATGCACACCGTATATGCAATATATACGTCATTAGCACGAGGTTCTGAGTTAAGTTACCGAGTTTTAATTATACTGGCTCTCATAATAGAAACCGGTTCACAGAATTTGATGCTGCACTTCTGCATGGTGACAGGAATAGGAATTTCTATCAATTCAAAAAAATTTTTCATGTTTTAATAAGAGAAGTTCATATTTCAATTTATGTTTAATGGTAAAATGCAGAATCAGAATCAACTTAACTTTTTAGTATTTAATTAATTTATTACTTTTGTTTAATTCATCTCAAAAACGGCCATAAACTTAAAAATTTCATGAATCGTCATCTTTTTAAAATCACCGCAATGAACATCACTATACATAATTCGAAAAAGGGCTTAAATCAACATTTTCTTATATTACGTAATCCAAATATTTTTAAAGAAGATACGATTGAAATTTCCGTATACCGTAAATGTTGCTTCAACTGTAACTTTAATGCGTCTTCTATTGAAAGCTCGGCGCATATCTGACGATATTTTGAAGCAAAAAACGACGCATTTTTATTTCCAGCTCTACACTGACCTCTGTTGTTAGGGGTGAGTGCAGCTCTATAATTGCTAACCAACAATGCCCATGTGGAGTAATGTCATTTTAATGAATTTGTACTAAAATATTTAGTTTAAAGGTAATTTTTATAGTAAATTAAGTTCTCAGCAGTAAACGCTCGCGGTCACTAGTTCCTGTGTGTAAGGTAAATTTAATTTTACCAACGTTGTTATTATAAATTTATGAATTTTTGTCAACACGGAACACTTATGAAACATTTATAGATGGCTCAATCAATATCAGATGCTGTTTAATGTAGATGATAGAAATTTGGAAATAAGTAATTATATACTAAAAAAACTCCACCGGGATATATAACTTTGTACATAATCGTTATCATGATAATTGCGCCTGTAGACAAGTCCACTTCTGAGCAAAGAGCTCCCCTAAAGACTGTTTTTTTATATAAGAGGAGGCGGGTCCACGAGACTGGGCGGACCTATCAAGATTAAATCCGATTGAATACGAATGAGGCTTGTCTTAACATAACTCCTTACGAAATTTACCGGAAAATCTGGTAACAGAAATTGAACTTATCCTACACTTTTGTTGAACCTGCGATCTTACCCCACAAGGAGAAATGGATAACCTCTTTTTTTACGAATGCATAATCGATGCAAGTGCATTATTAATATCGCAGGTGTTTTTTCCAATTACTTTTTTTACAAAAGTAATTATTTCTATAATTTTATTTCTTTCTTTAATCGCCGAAAAAAAATCTTCTTTTAGTAAAAATACAATCTTATAAAAGACAATCAGTATTAGAGTAATATAAAATACACATTTACCTAAAAACATTATTCCAAATTCACAAAAGTCTAAAAACGTGTTTATTTCGAAGCAACAACTTTTATCTTCGTAACAATAGCGATATATACTGTCAAGAGAACTCCGTTTGTCAGTGATCTTCAAACCAGACAAAGTACCACCAACGTCAATCACTGTCGGATAATAACGATGTACTCATTCTGCATTGTCACACTTGTATAAATAATAGACGGTTTTCGTACAAGGTGTTCTATTGATCTATCAGTCTTCATTGTTAAAAATGTTGATATTTCACGTATATGCTGCTATTGAAGACTGATGGATTCAATCTATATAAATGACATTGGTGTTTGAATAAAATTCAACATTCGTGCGGTTATTAACTATTCTACATAGTTAGTGCATATTTTTATATGAATATCGTGTCTACGAGGAATTATTGTAAAACTTTTTAAATTTCTCTATTTTATATAGAAATTGTAGTGTTTTGCTGATTCACTGTTAAATAATATCAATGATTCAGTATTGCAGGATTCTAATGCTGGATACGTCGCAAGTGAGGGAATGTTATTCATTTCTTATTTCTAGAAGAAATAAGAAATGAATAACATATGATTTCATTATGAACACGGTCCTACCTAATTATGTCATGTAGATCGGCGATCGACGAACTTATTCTTCAAAGAGGATATCTCACACTCTACACTCTGCTTTTTATCTTTTAGTCAAAAAGTGACGATTTATATCAAAAGGTAATTCATGCTATGCCTATTCCACGGCGAAATGTCGTGTACTCAGAAGGCGATGTTTTCACTGAATCAAACTATTTTTAATAAAACCTTATAAAAATAATAAATACATTCATACTTTTTGCAAAGGCAACAAATTAATTTCACTCCAATGCCTTGTCTCGTAAAATTAGTTTTAACTATTCTGCAGTTTTACTTAAACTTTAAACAATACACGGCAGAATGCTTTAGAAAGACTAAATATATATAGTAGTAATAAACGTCCCCTAACAATTTTAATTACTCATTGTAAGCAGGAAACACTAAAAGTGGATTACAAAGAATTTCATTTCAAGCAGTGTGTTGTGTTCTCGTATATAACGCTGCAGGACTTAATAAAATACACAGATAATAACATTTCATCACACTTTCATTTTAATTTTCACAGTTTTGAAAACACAGGCACAGGATCATCCCACACTGTCTACATTATTCCTATAGACAAACTATTCAGTAGTCCTTAAATATGGAAATTTGTATGTTACTTATTTTAAGAACAATGATATCCGCCTTAGGGAATATCAGTTAGAGAATTCACTACCCCATATAATTTTGCGTGTGTCACAGGAGGCGACTATGGGAAATGAAACAGGGAATGGGCAGCAGCATCTTTCTGATAACAATTCAGAACAATAAAAACTATAGTTTTCAACCAGTCTTCCAAGCGTGGTTACCATCGCACATCCTTCCTATGAGACAATCTATGGGGGAGGCCCCCGTTCTACTCTGGATTTTAAAAAGAATATAATAAGTAAATGAAAAAGAACAATGATCTATTTTGTTACTAAAATACTACTTATATCTATAATACAATTTTGTCTTCAACGTTTTTGATACTTTGTGAGAAAAAATGCATTATTCTATAACACTTTTTAGGGCGTTACTCAACGGCTACGGTCATCGGAGAGTTAAGAGACTCGAGTATCAATATAAAAAAGTATCCCAGGGCGCCTGTGGCTGGATGATTAGTAAATGAAAATTCAAAGATATATATAAACGCTCGATCAATATCATATAAACATTAAGAAGAACATAAAGAGATATATAAACGCTAACGAACATAAAGAGATATATAAACGCTCGATCAATATCACTAAATTCTCTAGGCCTGCAATAACACGCAGGCACGCACGCACGCACGCACGCACGCACTAACGCACGCACGCACGCACGAACGCTCGCATGCACGCACGCACGCAAGCACGCACTCACGCACACACGCACGCACGCACGCACTCACAAACGCACACACACGCACGCACACAAACACGCGCGCGTGTGCGCTCACACACACACGTACGCACACGTGCGCACACACACACGCACACACACATACACACACACACGCGCGCGCGCGCGCGCACACACACTCACACATACGCACGCGCACACACGCGCGCATACATGCGCACACACGCGCACACACGCGCGCACTCACGCACACACACGCGTGCACACACACACACACACACACACACACACACACACACACACACACACACACACAAATCGGGGTGAAACCAATAAATTCCCTATTTTGAAAATTTTCAATGTTTTTAGCGGGTTAAAAAGTTAAGGTGACAGTCTGTTCTGGGATTTAGAAATCCTAAAAACCAGAAAAATCTTGTTATTAAAGTTAGTAAAAATAACCTTGTTCACATCCGTTCAATAAAATAAAATAATAGCCTAGATTAAAGCAACAAAATGAAACATTTATCGACATGCAATCTCATGAAGCGGAACGTAGTAAATCCTAACAACAAAAAATAAAAATACGATATCGAAACATAGTATTGATATTGTCCGCGAAACCAGTATCAAATAAATAATATCGATATCATAAGGTATTCAAGTAATGAATACCTTATAATATCGATATTACCACTTAGGAATGAGGTGAAATATTTAACAGACTTTTGGCTTTGTCAGAAAAGTGTAAAGATTAACGTTTATTTTTGAAATATTGACTATATTTTTGTTAATTATTTTAACCAAACTGCGCATATTCCTGAAAGTACAGGAATCATAAAGATAGTTATATAGTTTTTGAATATATAAAAAAAAATTAAGAGCAATTACTCCTCAGTAATTGCTCTTTAATTTCTTATTTTTAATTCCTCTAACTCTAATTTCTCCTCACCTCTTGTGTATTTAGGTGAATAAACTGAAAACCAAAAAAAAATTTTAGTGACATCTGGAGCGATAATTAGTAGCATTCATTAGAAGATTTAAGATAAAAAAATATTATGTATAATATATAATTTTAAGTGAAATAGCAGATAAGAAATTATTTATTATTTCAGTAATTTTCTTTATAACATAATAGTTAGCATATTGTAGTATGTATGTATGTGTAGTATGTAACAGTTCTGGCTCACTCCTCAGCCTCCATCGGCTGACGGATCCTAAAAAAAATAAAAAAATAAAAGATTTTGGCATGGTCTTCGTCTCACGTTAATTTTTTGCGAAAGATGCGCGGTTCCGGCGATGTGCAGATCAATTAACTAATATCTAATTGATATCAGGTGGGCTTGTACCCTCATTAGTGTTCTATTTTGTGCAACCTTTCCTCTTATCTATTGTTCCTTTAACAACATCATTGTCGCTCTTATCTACTACTCGTTACCCTGCTTATCAGTGCTATTGTATTATACTTCTTTGTTCATAACTACCACGCTATTCTGAATAATCAATAAAAGACATTCCTAAGTTTTGTTACAATTTTTATTTCCAAAATTTAATTGCTTATTATGTAATAAAATAGGAGCCAACATCTCATTGACTAAAATATCGTTATACAGTCCGATCCCTGTAAATATTCTCGTAACACTATGCATTGAACATCCCTGAAACTTATAGATATGCTGTATAACAACATTAAGCAATATTCACCACAAACTGAAGTCCACTCATTCTCAATCCTATCAACATTCCGGTCCCATCTTTTGCAATTCCCTTTTAAAAACTCTGGATGATATCGTGCAGGTGATCGTCCATATGAATCAAAATATTAACCGATGCCATTCCTGAGCCTGGTTTATCGTCTGTATCCGAATTGCGTTATTGCGACATATTATTACGGTATGGTCGAACTATAATTGCTCTATATTGAATTTATACACAGTACACATACATTTATAGTACAGTACGCGGTTTTATTGCTGATAATGATCAATTTTGTAAGCAGGAGATCGATTTGAACATCCATTAACTGTTACTATTTTTTATCAATTAACATTCTAATGTAGTAACACTATTTCCGACATATATACATAATATATAAAAACAATTAACCTAAGTAAGGACAAGTAAATGTACTGTTTTATTGGAACTAAAACTACTGAATATTTTTTTAGTGCCGAGTGTTTATTGACCGTAAAAGTTTTATGTGGGTCTGCGCAAATTCGAGCGTAAAATTAAACTGGGTGCTCTGTTGCCAATAAACGCGGAAAAGGGAGCAAAAAAATATTGAATAAAAGTAGGTGCGGATGTGATTCTGTTTACATCCCTTTTGGTGCCAATATCTCCCACTCGCCTAACTGGTTACAATGTTCAACATGCTATAACCAGTTGAATTAAATTAAACGAGTTAAATGCACCAAAGTGTGCTACGAAGGCAATAAATTATACAATTATGACAAAACCTTCTATAAACATAAAGGTAAGGGTGAAAAAAGTAAACATGGCTCATGTCACTTAGATTTATTCTTGGTTAAAAGACGAGGAATTGTCACCTCTGAGGAGAAAAATGAATAACCTCGTTACTAATAAAACATAATATATTATAGACAAATTGCTTTATAATCTGACTTATGATCTAGGTACAAAATGTTAAAATCTTGTTTTTCGAATACAATCAGATAATTCTTTCAACACATACTTCACACACGCACGCACGCATGCATGCATGCATGCTTACACGCACTAACCATAAATTACTATAAAGTAAAAGTTAGCTACCGTGGGAAAATGTTTGTTTCAGAGAGCACAACTACTCTATGACAGAAAACATCAGGCCGCCGTGCTTCCGTGCGTCAGGCAAGTATCGCAAGACAACAAACTTCGGGTCCTGCACCTATGTACGTCACAATGATAGAATGAAGCCGGCCGGCGGCCACAGTTGAACGTGGGCCTGCTGTACTACCATAAGTCAGAGAAGTCACAGACAAGGTTGGCTACATCTTGGAGCGAGCTTCTATTAAAATATACTTCAAGCCGCACAAAGAAGATTAGTCAATTTTTCCATCCTTCAAAATGTAATATCTCTCTATAAGATGCAGGAGTGTAAAAGCTTGATTTTGAATATGGTCTCTCTTACATAGGGCAAACAAAAGACTGAAACTGAAATTTGTGACCGTGTTTAAAATTGTCCCTACCATCAGATATAATAAACCATAAATCTTTCCAAAAGAAAACCGATTCCTACAAAGGATGATATGCGAGGCTATTAAAATAAAAACATTCTAATTTCAATAGCTAAGATGGATAGGTATTGTCATCTGCTTGCGATCCTATAATTAACAAAATTAAAGCCAAATCCAAGCGTACTTCTGCAAGACTTCATATTGTAAGCTCGTTCTGCGTAGAGATGAGATTGGGACGTCAATCATTCCTGTCACCCCGTAACCATCGGTGCTGTAAAGAATACGAAATGTCAGGAATTAAAAGTAAGTAAATAAACTTTTTTTTGGGGCCTTATATTTTATTCATATATCAAATATTTAACGCAAATATAACACATATTCATATATCAAATATTTAAATAAAACGCGATAATATCCGAAAATAATTTTTGTTCAATTCGTTCAATCGTTTGAATAAAAGAAAAGGTTTTAACAAAATATTATGCTTAAATCTATGTAATGTGTGACTTTTCTTTAGAAACGGTGATTGTTCTCTGAAAGATGAACGTCAATAGTTACGACATATTTTTTTCTTAACTAATTTCTACCATGTACTTGTATATGTTTGTACTCTGTTTTATGTTTCAAATAAAATATTTCATTTGATTTTGTCCCGAGGGTGTCATAAGAGGCGAGTATGGGAAATACCAAAAAATCCTATGCCTTACGAAAGATGATGGTATTTCAATTTGTTTTCACCAGAGGTAAGAGACCCGGACTGGCGACGGACTACAGCGTCAGAGGCTACGCGTCTACGCTAAGTCAGTACCAGGCGTGTCACACCTTCAAATCGTGACAGTAAGGTAAATCACTTACTAAAGGAGAAAAGGCCTATGTTCAGCAATAAACTTTAAGTTGGTGATGAAAAAGATGAAGTAGACATGACTGATATAATATTCCGATAAATTATTTAACTGAACCCCGTGACTTCGTTTGCGTGCAATAAGTACTTTTGCTATTTTAAGTATAGGTGATTTATTTGTAAATTAAACTGTCGCGAAAGCTTAGGAAGACACTAATCTGAATAAAACATTCAGTAAGTCAAACAAAGAAACAAACGATCGAACAAATAAACCCACAAACGAATCAAGAAACGGATAAGGCGAACTGTACGCTCGTATTTTATTTTGTAAATAAACAACAAAATTCCATACAACAAATAACAGATTGCCCAATCAATGCCCAACCAAAATAAGAAAGCACTATGACTAATTATCGATATTAAATAAAAAATGAAGATTATTATCCAATGCCTACCAAAATGTAAATACAAAAACCAAATTAATTAAATTACGTAAGTACTTATCTACATTTTGTCTCATAATGCAAACAAAAAAAAAACAAACTCAACCTAGGAAAGTTTTTGGTCTTAAAGGAATAGATGTGAACGGGCTTAAAATCAGTTTTCTATCAAGAAATTCTCAGTAGCAGCCTGGAGTCAATAGGTTAACAGTGCTTTATCCCTATGTCTCAGAAAGCACGTAGTCGTTTTATCTGTACCTGATCTCACTATATTTTTGTCGGATTACTGACTTGGACACAATGATAAATAGACAATTTTAATATGATGTTGTACAATGATCCATAGGGACGGATTTTTGAATTTTTTCCGCGCAAACCATGTATCTTTGTTTTAACACTACGGTGAGATATTAGGAATATTAAAAAAAAACTAATTGCATTATTTTAATCCTAAATTGTTCGTATTAGTTTTAAAGTTACATTTTCATATTAGTTTTAAAGTTAAATCATTTAATTTCTTTCCCTATACAAATATGAAATCACCCCGTAAAAAGATTTTTAAAAACCTTATTTTACAATCTAAGGATTTAAATTTTCCAAAAATTCTTTCTTAGTAGATACCTACTTAATAAAACGATTGTCCCAATTTCACGCACTACTCCAGCGGTTTGAGCTGTAGATTGAATACAATATTTTTCATACAAAATTTGAACACTTGTTTTAAAACCGTAAGAGGAAAGTTTTATTACTTGATTACTTTAAAGCATTAAATATTTTTTCTCCCTACAAGTTGAACATTATCTACCCTCTTATCCCTCCCCCAGTAAGAGGTTGTTTTAAGATATAACATAATATTTATTTTCATACAAAATTGCACACCCTCTGCCCCCGGCCCCGTACCGTAACGGGTTATTTTGAAATCGCAAAATACGTATTCATTTATTTTTTAAATAGAAGTAAGTATCGAGTCAATCGCCCTGTAAAATATTTTTTGACAAAATAATAAACTTTTACACCCTTATTTTATGCTCTTGCTATCGATTGAATTATCAAAATTATTTCATAGCGAATTTTTAACGTCATAAAAGTTTTTTAACGTCATAAAACGCTATCTTCTGATATAGATAATAATTTTGTCTAATTTTACGTACCTGTTAACTTAGCAAAAAAAACATAAATTAATAATATGCACTTTATTACTAATTGCAAATTGTAAAATAAGGAGAACAAATGCTCCAGGACGACACTATGGACTCTTCCCCGTTCCAAGAAGTATGATAATGTCTACACCGATATTCTTTTGTGTATATATATATATATATATATATATATATATATATATATATATATATATATATATATATATATATATATATATATATATATATATATATATATATATATTATATTTCATTGAATGCCTATAGCCAGCCGTGGATCATATTAATTACATTGGATGTATATTATAATATATAGCCCACTTATGTATTGATAGCGTACTTTATGTATTGATGTTAAAACCAGCCAGATACAAATGGTACAATCAAAGAGATTTTCCTTCAATTTTATATAAACAGAATATGAAGAAACTTTTTCCCGAATTATTATTTTATAATATACAAGTTAATCTAGTGGGTTTAGCAGTGTAACTGCTGATCGTTACGTCAGCAGTAGGTTAGATCACGACTTCGAATGCCGTGTCAAGGCAAAAAATTAGTTTATTTGGTTTTTCCGTCAAGAAATTCTCAGTAGCAGCCCGGAGTCAGGAAGTTGGCGGTGTCTCACCCCCGTGACTCGGAAAGAACGTAAAGCTGTTGACCCTGCGCCTGATATCTATCAGGTTGTGTCAGTTTACCGACCGATTCTACTATAAAAAGGAGTGAATAGAGAGTGCATCCGTGCCTGTGCATACACTTGGGCACCGTAATCCTGTCCTGGTCCGATGGCTAGCCTCGTTGAGACTGGCCGTCGTGATCAAAATTCTGTCTGGAAGACATTATTATTATATCCTTCTATTGCAGCATATTCTGTATAACAACACAAAGTAATAAAAAAAAACACGGTTACCGACCCGCCGGCAAGCGCGGCAACTAGTCGAAATCGTTCCTATGAGGTAATCTATAGGAAAGTTTTATGTTCAGCAGTGAAATTTTATAGGTTGTAATCATAGAATACTATAATACACAGTAGAATGGCTGTGAACTTTATTTTGTACGAGGTTTGGCGTCGCCAAATTCGATTTGCTGTGTTGACAGACTGAGTAAATTTAAACATTTTAGACTTTTGATTGATGTTCAAAAGAAACCGATAGGAAAACTGATATTAGAAAAAGATAGAGATAACGTATGCTCTGAATAAGTTGGACAGACAAAATCCACCAACATTGAGATCCTCAAGTAGATGAAAGGGAATAAGCCGCTACTTGTCAAAACCATAAAACAGAGAAAAGTTGCGTACCTAGGCCACGTGCTAAGACATGAACGTTACCAACTGCTGCAGACTTTTATGATGGGCAAAGTAGCGGGTAAAAGAAGTGTTGATAGAAGGAAAATGTCCTGGCTCTGTAACATCCGGAAATGGACCGGGATAAAGAAAGTAGAAGATCTGTTCGGGCTAGCCCTGAACTAAGAAGAATTTAGGAGGATGACTGCTGACCTTCAGTAATGGAGAAGGACTTAAAGAAGAAAAAGGGATAAAGCTTGCTAAACCGTAGTAACAAAACACGTTTTTACGCACGTAGTTTATTTCACCATATACGTCTTCCCTCCTTTGTGACATTTTTATACCTATTTTTTCAGCTTTAAACATTTTGTTTTATTAATACAAGTAATATTATTTTATTCATTTCAAATTAATCTTTTCTTTGTAAAAATGGTTTTTATCTATAAAAAAAAATTAAATTATTACAACACTTCATTCCTAAATCAAAAATCTGTAGATGTTATCTACTTCTTATATATACGTAAAATAAAAATGTAAAGTGCAGATGTCTGTACTTTTTATATTTTTGTAATACTATTGATTGAAGGTGACTAAAAATAATAAGTAATTGAATACATTTCTATCATTTTTAGAATAGTCTGTCTGTCTGTTTGTTTGTTAACGTATCATGTTTAAGTTACTGATTTATATAAAAATAATAGTTATAAAAATTGGAAAGCGTGTCGGCATTCTAAATTTAGTCTTTATTTTATTAAAATCGGTTCATCCTATCAAAAGTGATGATTAATATTCTGAAGTATGGGTACGAAGTATAGGTGCAAATTGGTTCAGTGTTGGTGTTGAGTGATCAAGGGTATTTTTGTAATTAAATAATGTTATATAGTGTTCTATAAAGATATAATTGTATCTAAACGCAGAAACCAAAAATAATAAAGAGTAACGTTATATATTTATAAAAAATGTATAAACCCGAATAACTTAGAAAAAAAAGTACAATAGTTAAGCAGAGTCATCGATAGATGGTGTTGTGCAAATTATTTATTAAAGTTAAAGTAAGTAGGTTTGCTTATAATTTTTTCTTAACCGTCGAGTACCTACAACATGGTTAATCAAATTTTAAAAGATCTATTAACAATTTCTTTGATTTCGGTGAGGATCTTACGAGCTTGGCGGTAGGAATATTATACTTCCCTTTTGCAGTTCCAATAAGTTTTAAAATTTACACTATCGTGAGGTATGTCAGGATCTTGCCAAATGGAAGTCCGTAGTCTCTGCCTACCCCTCTGGGTGACAGGCGTGAGTGTTTATGTATAGGTATTTATGTATGAAATTGAAAAATTACGTTACCCGATTTTGAGTTGTTTTTATATTATTACTACCCGTTATTTTCTAAATATCATATAACCTTAATTTTACTGTAATAATAAATCAAATACTATAATTTTATATAGATGGCGCTAAAAGTATGTTCAAGCACCATAAGGTTTAGTTATAATAAGCGAGATATGTAAGACACATAATATATAAATAATTACTTTGCTTATATATGTTTCTTACTTTTATCCCATAATCGTTATAGCATTTTAAAGTCCACTGCTGAATATAGGCCTCCCCATTAATAGCCTCATATTTGCCGTAGTTTCCACGATTTATCACGCACGCTTTACCCCAGAGTTCCCCAAACTTTTTTTTGTCGTAGACCCCTTGCCATGTTTTTCCGTGTTGGGTAGACCCCCTACTTACCTGATATTGATTTCTTGTAAATTTCTTACTGTAGTGAAGTTTAGTGTTAAAAAATTAAAGTAAAAACACATGTTAATTTATAAATTTATCAATTGAATTTAAATTAAAATACCCAAAATAAAATTTTGTATCTGTTATGTAAAATATACGTAACATTAAATAAATATAAAATAAACTATATATCTTTTATAAATAATGTATATGTTTTAATATTATAAGAAAGTATGATGTAAGTATATAGGTACTATCAGTGTATGTGTTGAGATTCACTATCGTGGACCCCCATTTTCATTTCATGGAACCAAATTGTGCTTGTTTGTCACCCTATCCTAGAAAAAAAAGGAAAAAATTACAGTTGATTCTGCTTTTGCATTTTTTACCAATAAAATTAAATTGAAATATGAACATCTCATTTTAGAACATGAATTAAAAAATGTTGGGATTAATAAAAATTTACTGTCACCAAGCAGATGTGCATCAAATGCTGTGAACCAGTTTCTATTATGAGAGACAGTATAATTAAAACTCGGTCAATTTAATGCGGTACCTCGTGCTAATGATGTACTATTTTAAACAATTTTGAATATTATGTTCACTAATTCGTTAATCTAGTCTGCTTGCATTTTTCCCTTTTTTGTAATAAAACTTCAGAATATATCGAATTTCTTCGTTAGATTTACTTATTTTGGCGGACAAAAAATCTGAAAATGCCGGGAAAGTGATTTTTAATTTGTATTTTTCTCTTTCTTTATGTTCTATTTGTAATGATATTAAAATCAGCCAGATACGAACAGTACAATTAAAGAGATTTTTTTTTCAATTTTACACAAACAGAATACAAAGAAACTTTTTCCTCGAACTATTGTTATTATATACAGATTGTTCTAGTGGTTGTAGTAGTGCGACTGCTGGCCATTGGGTTCCGGGTTCGAATCGCGGGTAGAACCAAAAATAGCAGTAATTGAGTTTTTCCGTCAAGAAATTCTCAGTAGCTACCCAGAGTCAGGAAATTGGCAATGTCTCACCCCCATGCCTTGGAAAGCCATTGGTCCCGCGCCTGATCTCGCTCCGGTCGTGTTGGCTTACCGTGCTATCGGACTATGACAGCGAGAGAATAGAGAGTGGCTTGTGCTTGCGCATACACTTGGGCATTATTCCTGTCCTGTGCAGATTGCTGGTCTGCGCTGAGGCTTACCACTGTAACTGAAATTTTTATTTTGTATTACAACGTATTTTTGATTCTTTATATATATTATAAACCGTATAATGACCGTATCAAGAAAAATAAAAATATTAGAGATTTCAGTGACATTGTCAACAAAGACCAAAACTTTGGGATACTCTTTATAATTTAACTGGCACATTCGGTTACAAGTCAAGTACAAAATGAGTAAAAGTTGTATTTTAAAAATAGAAATCCTCGTTATGTGCTGCAACATTTAAAAATAAATATTGTGGAACAGTATTAGCAGTAGTTTTATCTTTAGCAGATATGATTTCCATTTTAATTTCAAAGAACAATATTGAAACTATCATTACAATTCTAGTGAATAGAGTCAGTAAATTAATTTTAACGTGATAGAGCCAATATACAGCTATATTATGTTTGTAGGACTAATGGGTCTGCTCGACCAGGTAAAAACTACGCTCGAAATTTTATAGCCCAGAGTTAGGAAACGGAGGAAAGCGTCATACGTGGTAGAGCCAAGCTGCAGCTATATTAGTTGCAATCCGAATGGGTCGGCTAGACCGGGGAAGGACCACGCTCTCAAAGAATACCAGCGTGTAATAGCAGTTTAATGCTGCTATATTTCGTATAGTGAAAGTTGAGAATCTTAGACTCTTAGACATGGGACTATGAGAGTGAGGGAATAGAGAATGCACCTGTGCGTGCGCACACACTCGCGAACTATAATTATGTTCCGTGCAGAAATCTATTCTCCATTGAGACTGGAAATTTGTCGTGGGTGACATTATCAATACTTGAAGCAACTACTCAGCACTTGGTACTTGTTTAAAATGAATATCGATAATTTGTAGTTTTCAGATTTATCATTTTGTAAACAATCCTAAAAATCGATATTGATCCTTAAGTGTTTTAGTTAGATATAAGGGTTTCAATGAAGGAAACAGCCAGTTGGTGACAGAAATTGCACTTTTCGGAACTTAATAACTCAAGAATTCTAATTGTTCTTCAGTTACTACAGGGGCATAGATAGTTCGTGTAGTAACGTAGGAGGCGACAGAGCTGATCTGAAACAGGAGATGAGTATCAGCATCTTCCTACTAAAAACTCAAAATAATATAAACCTACGCAAGTTGACCCTAATACCAAGCGTGGCAACTATGATGCAATCTATAAGACTTCCACCCTTGTTTTCCTGTAGACTTCGATAGGATGTAATGACATCACACAAAATTACAAATGTGTAATTCTAATGGTTTTTGAATTATGGTTGAGGGGGAAGGGGTTGAAAGCAGCTTTAAATGGTTCGTGTATGCTAATGCCACACACTGCTGATCCGTTGCCCTTTTTATTTTGGAACTCATCTGACACACTTCTTTGCCAGTAGATATCCAACTGCTCCTCCCCCTAGCGAAAGCATACCGGAGGCTTGACGACTCGCCCGTATTTCGTAGTTTTTAAAATAGGTTTCAACTGGGTTGATGTAGATGATGGAGTTTCAAGCTTCCTCGCTGGTGGTTTTGATGATGATGATGAATCCTCTGAAGTATCCTCGTTAATAATATAGGCAGGGTTTAGTCGGTCGATCGAAATAATCGTAGATTTCCTTCCGGGTATTTGTAGTTTAAAAGTCTTGCTATTTCTCTCTAATACTTTATACGGTCCATCGTAGGTAGGTTGAAATTGTTTTTTCACTGCGTTGTTTCTTACAAAAACTTGCTTGCATGTTTTCAAATCTTGGTGAATGAATACTGATTTATTATTTCTGTGTGATTGCATTTCGGTGCATTTCGACGATAAGGCTTTGTTGATTGATTCTCGAAGTTGAGTTACGAAATCGTAATCCATTTCTTGTTTGTTTGACGCTGCTGAACTGAAGAAGTCACACGGCAGTCTTATGCTGCAGCTGTAGGTTAGCTGAGCGGCACTAAGACTAGTATCTGCACGCGGTGTTGCTCGTAGTCCGAGTAGCACTGTAGGTAGCTCATCAATCCACTTTGTATGTTGAGATAAACGAGTTTTGAGTGCGGTCTTTAATGTACGATGCCATCGTTCGATTATTCCGTTTGACTGAGGATGGTATGCTGTTGTACGTGTCTTCTGTATTCCCATAGTTTGAAGAAGTTTGAGGAATAGGTTGCTTTCGAAATTTCTTCCTTGATCCGTTGTGATGGTTTTGGGTGATCCGAAACGAGTAATCCAATTTTCATAAATTATCTTCGCGACTGATTCGGCTGAAGTATCATCGGTAGGTATTACTTCTGGCCATCTTGTTGTTCTGTCGATCATTGTTACGAGGTAACGATGTCCTTGCGGTGAAGTAGGTAATGGTCCAACGATGTCAACGTGCAGGTGTTCAAATCTATCCGTGGGTGGAAAGGTAGCTAGACTACTTGTTGTATGCCTTTGTACTTTGCATTTTTGGCATTGAATGCATTGCTTCGCCCAGTTGCCAACATCCACTTGCATTGAAGGCCGAAAGAATTTTTCAGTGATGAGTTTTCTTGTCGTTCTAACACCTGGATGACTGATGTTGTGCAGTGCATTGAAGACTTCGCGACGACATTCTTCTGGTAGGTATGGTCGCATGGTTGTCGTTGAGGCTTCACAGTATATAGGTAGATGCGTCATTGGCATTGTAACTTGCTTGATGGACAAGTTACCTTGCTTCGATAGATGTTTTATGTTGTCACTATCTCTGTCTTGTGCTGCGGCGATCTTATGATAGTGGATTGATGTAGGGCACGTTACACTGTCGATTGGTACGCGACTGAGTGCGTCGGCGACTATGTTGTCCTTTCCACTGATGTGACGTATGTCGGTCGTGAATTCACTTATGAAAATAAGTTGTCTTGCTCTTCGTGGTGTTTCCGATAGTGATGGTTTCTTTGGAAGTACATATGTTAATGGCTTGTGGTCGGTAAAAACGATCAGGTTTCGACCCTCGAACGTTTTTCTGAAGTGCTTGATAGCCATGTAAATAGCGAGTAGCTCTCGGTCGAATGTACTGTAGTTACGTTGAGTATCGGAGAACTTCTTCGGAAAATAGCCAAGTGGTTGCCATTTCCCATTGCTGTATTGTTGGAGAATGGCTCCTGCTGAGTGATCAGATGCGTCGCTGAAGATAGCAAGGGTTGCTTCGTGTGATGGGTGAGCGAATAAAGCTGCATTTTGGATCGCAACTTTACAAGTTTCAAATGCCTTCGTGGCTTCATCGTTCCATTCAATTGACGTTTTATCTTTTTTCTTCGTGTTGTGAAGGTAGGCGTGAAGTGGTGCTTGGATTTCAGTGGCTTCAGGTATGTGTTCTCTGTAAAAATTTATCATCCCAAGAAAACGCCTTAGCTCTTCGATAGTTTTAGGTTTTGCATAATCGATGATTGCTCTGACTTTTTCGGCAGGCGGTTTGATTCCTTCCTTGCTGACGGTGAAACCAAGAAATTGAACTTCTTGCTGTCCAAATACGCATTTCGAAGGGTTTATTGTGATTCCGTTGTCTTCTAAACGCTGTAGCACGGTGCGTAGATGGGTTTCGTGCGTTTCTTTATCAGGGCTTGCAACAAGGAGATCATCAATAAATGCGAAAACGAAATCCAGTCCATGAAGTACTTCGTGTATGAATCTTTGGAAAATTTGACCTCCGTTCTTTAATCCTGTGATCATTCTTGGGAATTCGAATAATCCCATTGGGGTAATTATTGCTGTCTTCTCTATGTCTTCATCGCGTACTCTTATTTGTTGGTAAGCTCGGTTGAGATCGATGGTGGAGAATATAGTCTTGTCTGATAGTTGATGAGTGAAATCCCCGACTCGCGGTATTGGGTAGCGGTCAGGAGTGGTAATAGAATTCAGTCTTCTGTAATCTCCACAAACTCGTAATTCTCCGTTCTTCTTCGGTACAATGTGAAGTGGTGATGACCAAGGGCTTTTGCTTGGACGGCATATTCCTTGCTCAATCATTTTTTCGAATTCCTTTCGAACTTGCTCGTATAGGTGTGGTGCGATTGGACGTGCACGGCAATGAATTGGTGGTCCATTGGTGTCGATGAAATGCTCAACGTCGTTCTTCGGTGTTAATTTCATTGAAGTTATTCTTGTGATACCAGGGTATTCTTCGAGGATCTTGTGATACGGCTGTTGAATATCTATGCTTCTTATTGTGGGCAGATTGGTTGCTTGGACAAAAGACTGAGATGCAAGATTGGTTTTCCCGTCGATAATTCTTCTATTTTTGATGTCGACGATCAACTGGTGATGTTGAAGAAAATCAGCACCGATGATTGGTTTGCTGACTTTAGCGACGATAAATCTCCATTTGAATGGTCGGCGTAGATTTAAATCAAGTTCCATTGTTTTTTCTCCATATGTAGTAATCATCGTATTGTTTGCTGCATAGAGTTGAAAATCCAGTGGCTTCAACTTCTGTCCTTGCTTCGGCGGTAACACTGTGACATTTGCTCCGGTGTCGATAAGGAAAGTAAGCTTGCTTTTTTTGTCGGTGACGAAAAGACGGTAGGACTTTGCTGTTACGCTGGATCCCATCGCATTGAGCGTATTAGTTAGTTCGAGCGCTTTCGTATTTTCATTTTTGAATGTACACGGTTCTGTGCATTTTCTTGCCTCGAATCCGAAACGTCGATGATGGTAGCAGTAAGGGGATCTTGATGTTGAGCTTGTTCGACTTCTACTTGCAGAGCGGTTGCGACGAAAAGGTGATCTTCGGTGTTGCTGATTGTGCTGGTTGTACTGTTGCTGGTAAAAGGTATGATGCTGGAAAGCTTTGAGTGCAACGACTTCGTGTGATAACTTCCGAATTTCTTCGACTATTGATGTATATGTGTTCGCCTCTTGCTCCATAATGACGGCTTGATTACACTGATTTTATATATACTGAAGTCCTCCTTCTCGGTGTTCGCCACGGGTTTCCCTCGCGGTGTTCGTACGGGTCACCACTGTAATAGTGGTACGTCGCAGGGTGTTCCTTCTTGGTGCTCGTACGGGTTCACCACTGTAATAGTGGAGATGAACGGTCCACTATTAACAGACTCCGAGTGGTTTTAAGATGGAGAAATGAAACTACTGTTTAAAAGCCGAGTGGAGTTATGGAATAGAATGTGGAATGGAATGGAATGTATTTGCATCAACCTTGCCTATATTTATATGGCCGGCTCACAATTGGTTTACCAATGGTAACAATTTTTTATTTTACCAAGCCAATTATAATGCTTATATTATGACCAATGAAAATTAGCCAAAATATACAACTATTATGTACGTTTCGTTTCCCGGCGTGAGACTTGTGTGTTGTTCACGAAGCTACGTCGCTGGACCGGGCTATAAAAGACATGCAGATCGGTGCCTTTACCTCAAAAATGGTAAACTAAAATATCTTAAGCACACTTTAGACCTGTAAATTTTCAACGCAGTGAGGTCTTGCAACTATGATTGAAACCTGCACAGGATACAATGAAACACCACAGGTGCATACGTAAACCCAGACACTCTACTTTTAGCCTCCCAAAGACCATGTGTGCACGTTGTTGTACTGTGTGTACCATCTGAATGAAGCTAGAAAACTTTTCCTGTAGTAAATAAGATTTAAACCATCATTATCGTTACAGTCCACTACTGAAGTCCGCTGCTGAAAATAGGGTTCCCTCAAAGAATGACACAAAGCGCGGTCATTAGCCACAAGCATCTATTGACTTCCTGCATATCTTACCAGGTCCGCAGGGGCCGCCCCACATTCACATACCGGTATGAGGCTGTTACTTGAAAATCTTATTTTCCCATCGGTTGTCGGTTCTTCAAGCTGTATGGTCACTCCATTGCCACTTCAGCTTACTAATCCGTTGAGCTTTGTCGTTTACTCTGGTTCTACTGCGGATAACCTTATTTCCACAAGTTTACCACGCAGAGAAACCCCGAACATAGCGGTTAAAAATAGTTCGGTGAGCAATCTTGAGAATCTACATACGTGAAGGACAACGTCTCAAATCCATATGTCATCACTGGCTACACAAACTGGTTGTGCAATCTCATTTCCAAGTTTTGAGGTATACTTTTTGACCGGAAAATACCAACGAAAGCACTGTTATTTGACACGTGTACTCCTAGGTAGAAAAAAAGTCCAACCACCTGGTAATGCATGTAATGTTTTTTATGGTGAAGAAATGGCGTCCGCTAACCACATGGCATTTCATTTTTGTACTCCTGGATGACAATTCATTTGCACTGTGATTTTAACTGAGTTAAAATATCATCACAATATCTACTTTTCGAAATATCTATAACATTTCTTCATATGCGATTCACTAACGTAATTGTCAAATAAATTGCATTCGCACAAAACGGCAATGTAATGAGGTTCTGTGGGGTGTTTGCCTATGATAGTGCATATGACTAAATGAGTAGTGGATTGAATATTACTATTTATACCGATTTGATTGCGTATAATTAACTTATTTTCTAATTCCCGATGTTTCAGAGCTCACTAGTCTTCGAGCTGATACAGGAAATGCTACGGTAATAATGGACACGTCGGAGTATACTTTTAAATACAACAACTTTTATCGGACGAATTATCATACAGAAAAGTCGAAACAGACCCTCGAACTAATACGCTAAAAACAACTAGCGATTTAATAAAGAAAAACTCCGAAAAATTAAATCTCAACGTGAATTCGCTAATACCATCTGGTTGCGCGGAAAACCATTCGTATTATTATATTTGACGGTAGGTGCCAAGTCGTTTATTCCTTTCCAAAACGATATCATTTATACCCTCCTATCGACACATCGGGGTGGTGGGGTGGGAGGGGAAAGAAGATGATTCTAGAATGTCACGTAATCATCGGAACTGAGGATATATAAGGCACGCGCGACCGACGCGCAGTCTCTCTTCCCGTCGCAGTCGTCGTTGAAACCACACAGCCTCTTCCCGTCGCAGTCGTCGTTGAAACCACACAGCCTCTTCCCGCCGCGCTCGTTGTTGGAACCACACCGCTAGTAGAAACCGCTTTAGCCTGGAAGCAGTCGAGCTCCAGGAAACCCGCCTCACCTCGTGTGAGAAATAGTCGCGCACCGCCCTGCCCCAGAGTGTTTGTCCAGAAGAAGTTCCAGAAGTCGCAGCTATAGTGCTCAACAAATAGAAGAAACCCCGGTGAGTCAACATTCCTAATAGTTCCTGCTTGATATAATTGTTTTAATCCGCTCCAATTTTGTTTTTCTCCTAATCAGGCAGGATTCCTTTTCATCGATTTGGCAAAATAATAGTTTTAGTTTTAGGGAAGAGCGAGTGCATTGTACCGCATGCTATAGTAGTCGCTTTTACGTAAGCGTAGAATCAATCGCATATACAGTCCACTTAGATTAATATCTCGCGTTATAGGTTTAAGGTTCGACCGGGGAATTAGACTTCGGCAGCCTTAGCCACGTGGCTCCACCATTTTATGGTCCTTTGAGCAGGATTTGAACTGGGTTTAGTGGTCGTCCAACTATTTCTGGTCGAATTATTAAATTAATTATTTAGATAATGCACTCTAATTTATGGAATAGACTTAAATAGTGTTCGTTTAAATTTAAATTTTGATTAGGTACTCGCAAACAGAATTATTCGTTTTATAGCGCTCGTATTTGGTTAAATTTAATGCTTATTAAATAATTGAAACAGTGTAATAGGAACCGTTTGATACGCTTACCCGACAATTTTGATAAAAATATTGAGTTTAGCGAACAACGCGTCACCTCGACTCGCTGTAACAGGTGTTCGATTTAATTACGTAATACGGCATACCGAGTGTCCATCCTTCATTGTTTGTGCGTTGTGAGATTAATTGTGATTAATATAACTTTATTATAATAATTTAAAATGGCAGTTAGTGGAAATGAAATCAAAATTAAAACGCTTTATGCCAAGAGGGACATACTCTTTTCGCGTATGCAGAATATAAGTGATCATATAAAGAACATTAATATAGAAGCAGTGCGGGAAACCTTTTTAAATGAAATTGAAACGGTAGATTCTTTGCGGACGGATTACGAAAGAATATGAGACCAAATTAATCATTTGGAATTGCAAATCGACCCGAAATACATAGTAAACTACCAACCGCTTCTGGCATTCGAAGATATGTTGTGTCGCGTGAAAAGAACTGCGAAATTCCTACAATCTCAAAACGAAGCAAAGCTGGAAACACAGGTACGTCCACGTGACTCAATTAGGTTGCCGCCAATAGATATTCCGGTATTCAATGGTGATATTAAGACGTGCCCCTTCTTCTTCAGTAGTTTTCAAAACAATATACACAATAACCCATCGTTATCGGACGCTGAAAAATTATATTACTTAATTAGTATACTTAATGGCAGGGCACAGTCATCACAGTAAATTTTACACCTACAGCAAACAATTACTTATTAATATTCGAAACGCTTAAAACTAAATATGAAGATAGGAGAATGTTAGCTTCCGAATATTTGAACCAGATATTCGATCTTAAACCTATATCATCCGCGAACATCAACGGCTTAGAGTAGTTTCTAGATAAATTTGTGGCATCGGTGGCTGCACTTAAGAATTTGAAATTTAATGACCTTATGGACGTGGTGTTTCTCTATATTGCACTAAAGAAATTAGACCCCGACACCGTGCGTGCGTTTGAAATAGAGCATCGTAGCTCGGAGATGCCTTCCTTTCATTCATTAGCATCGTTCGTGCGAGATCAAATAAAGGTGATGCAGCGCTCTCCGAACGTTAAACAGGAGATTAAAAGGTGCGTCGACCGTAGACAGACTCAACCATCTAAAATAGCAGGGTCGTTAACTTACGTAACCGCTACGTCAACATCACTTCAGCATACTTGTATCGTATGTAAAGATAAACACGGTAATTTATATAATTGTGCAACTTTTTGTAAATATTCACCATACGAACGTTATAAATTAGTAAAGACAAACAACCTATGTTTGAACTGCTTAAGCGATAAGCATTTAGTTGCAAAATGCAATTCGAGTTCCGTATGTAGCAAGTGCGCCAGGAAACATCACACGCTATTACATTTTGAAAATAGCAACATAGCGGCGTCAAGTAAAGCGGACAAGGAATTCACCCCTACTAAGGCCAACGATTCTAGCGGTCGACCTTGTGATGTCGCTCTGTGCTCATTGGCGAATATGGGAGCACAACCTCCTTCAACCGTGTTACTGGGTACGGCACGTATTTTGGTTAGGGATTCGCGTGGAAACGAACAAAGCGTCCGTGCACTGCTGGACAGCGGAGCCCAAAATAGCTTTATAAGGCGATAATGTTGTCAGCGCTTAGGCTTAGTAATAAATAGGTCACTTTCATGTCCTGTAGTTAAAGGCATCGGAGGTACTACTAGTAAAGCTACCCAGGGATATATAAATTTAAATTTTTATTCTCGGATAGATCGTTATGTTAACTTTGATATAAATGCACTAGTAGTAGATAGGGTCACTGAACGGTTGCCAACCGTTTCGGTTGACACCTCGGCATTGACTGAATTTGAAAATTTGACTCTAGCGGACGACACTTACGCCGTTCCTGGAAACATAGACATGCTCATTGGAGCATCGCTTTTCCCTCATCTTTTGTTAAACAATAAGGTCAGGGGCAACTCCTCGCATACCGCGCCTTACGCACTGGAAACCGTATTGGGCTATGTTATCCTTGGCTCCGCCCCCATCATAGATAGCATTTCGGCAACATCCTGTTGTTGCACCGTCGCTGTCGAACCTCCCAAATTATTGACTCGCAATTTTCGGGAAATAGGGGAGGGGAACATCTCGCTTTTACTTAGCTCGGGTAATAAATTATGCGAAGGGTCGAGAAGCAAGACGTTAGAGTCTGTTGTTAGTAAACCTGTTGTAGTTTCGTCGCAGCCGAAGGGAACGCCGAGTAGGGAGCTAGGTTTACCGACACCGCGAACAAGGCCCATATTAGCAAGATTAGATCGCCCCGCAACCCGTCAGATGACATATTCAGTGCACGCGTTTCGCAACGCGGGACTCGAATCGATCTAGTTAGCGGAAGCGCGCGCGGCGCGGATCGAGGTCACGGTCGCGGCGCATGGAGACACCGAGCCACTGCGACAGAAAGCGTGCCTCACTGGAGGCTACGGAATAGACCTGCTGAGGCCAATCTTGCTTGGCGGGAGGAAGTGAGACTTCGCGAGCAATAAGCCATATGCAGTGTTGTTCCGAAGCGTTCATCGCATAGTTTTACCGCTTATTAATAATTATAGCTTAGTCGCTAAGAAATTGCATACTTGTGATTGGATAGTTTTATTATTTAAATATTAGTTTGTCGTTGATAGAATTATATATTGGTATTTCCTTAGTGTTTGTTTAGCTTGATGGTGTTCCGTAAAATTAAAAATAAAATAGTATAGTTTAGCCGCGCCACAGCAATACGCTGTGTTATATTTAAATCATTTTTGTCGTTACAGTGTAGCCTTTGTAGTTTAAAAGTCGATAAGTAGTGTTTGTTCGTATATCGTTACGTCCGATTACAACTATGACGAGTCGCTAGTAGTGCGTGAACTTCAACGTGCGCATTTCTCTGAAGAAATTACAAGATACGAACGACGAATAGAGCTTGTAGTCGCGCCTTTCAACGCCTTAAGCCATTTTTACAGGATGGGATTGTAAGGGTAGGTGGACGCTTGTCCAACTCGCAATTGAGTTTCGACCAACGACACCCTATAGTTTTACCGCGTAAAGACCATATCATGAACTTATTAGTCGATTACCATCATAAATTGAACTCGCACGATGGCCCCGACCTGTTGATGTCGATTTTGCGTCAGAATTATTGGATTCTTTCTGCACGTAGTTTAATACGCAATCGGGTGCACAGATGTATAGATTGCTTTCGGGCACGCCCCAAGCCGTCATTTCCGAAAATGGCGGAACTTAGATCTTGTAGAGTAATACAATCAGTAAAGCCCTTCACTCACACCGGGTCTGATTTCGCTGGTCCGTTTAAGGTCACGCTCACTCGCGGGCGTGGTATGAGATCCACAAAGGCTTACGTCTGCATTTTCGTATGTCTAACTACTCGAGTTATTTTGTTAGTTGATCTTAGCTCTAGTTGTTTTAGTTAATTTTGAAGGAAATCCTTCAAGGGCGGGGGAGATGTTTGCGCGGAAAACCATTCGTATTATTATATTTGACGGTAGGTGCCAAGTCGTTTATTCCTTTCCAAAACGATATCATTTATACCCTCCTATCGACACATCGGGGTGGTGGGGTGGTAGGGGAAAGAAGATGATTCTAGAATGTCACGTAATCATCGGAACCGAGGATATATAAGGCACGCGCGACCGACGCGCAGGCTCTCTTCCCGTCGCAGTCGTCGTTGAAACCACACAGCCTCTTCCCGTCGCAGTCGTCGTTGAAACCACACAGCCTCTTCCCGCCGCGCTCGTTGTTGGAACCACACCGCTAGTAGAAACCGCTTTAGCCTGGAAGCAGTCGAGCTCCAGGAAACCCGCCTCACCTCGTGTGAGAAATAGTCGCGCACCGCCCTGCCCCAGAGTGTTTGTCCAGAAGAAGTTCCAGAAGCCGCAGCTATAGTGCTCAACAAATAGAAGAAACCCCGGTGAGTCAACATTCCTAATAGTTCCTGCTTGATATAATTGTTTTAACCCACTCCAATTTTGTTTTTCTCCTAATCAGGCAGGATTCCTTTTCATCGATTTGGCAAAATAATGGTTTTAGTTTTAGGGAAGAGCGAGTGCATTGTACCGCATGCTATAGTAGTCGCTTTTACGTAAGCGTAGAAGCAATCGCATATACAGTCCACTTAGATTAATATCTCGCGTTATAGGTTTAAGGTTCGACCGGGGAATTAGACTTCGGCAGCCTTAGACACGTGACTCCACCACCATAATAAACCAAACCACCGAGGTTATATCGGTTACCAAATATATACAAATCATTGCTCCACTATGTCCCACAGTGAGCCAGATCGATTCACCGACTTATAAGTTGGCTAGTCGCTTAGCAAAAATACTGTTACCGCTGGAAAGGACATACCAGAGCACACACAAACGATTCGTATCGTTTCGTTAGCGAGATAAAAGTCTCACTCACTGACAATGTCACAATGGTCAGTTTTGATGTTTAGTCAGAACTTACATGCCTACCTATTGATGACTGCATCTCAATTGTAACAAGGAAGCTAAAAGAAATCAACATGTCTAAATAATATGCAATATTACTTGAACACTACCTCACATGTGGCTATCTATTGTGGTAAGAGGAGTTCCACAAGTAAGTAGATTGTGTGGCGATGGGTTCACCTGTATCTCCCATAGTCGCCGACATATTCATGGAGGACTTTGAGGAGAAAGCCCTTCTTACTGCTCCTATAAATCCAAGGTTAGCGGTACGTAGACGACAATTTACAAAATTTTACCATCTGATAAAATAACTAATAATTTTTAGACCACCTTAACTCCATAAACTCTAAAACACAATTCACAATGAACTTAGGTCAGTAATTCTGTAGCTTTTCTAGATGGTTTAGTCATCCGAAATCCTGATAACACTATTGGTCACACTGTGTATGGGAAGGAGTCTCATACCAACCGATGTTTAAATGGTGAATCTCACTATCATCCTTCACAGTTATCTATAGTGGGTAAATCTTTGTTTCAGAGAGCACAAGGGATCTGTGACAGAAAACACTCGACAGAAGACACTCGAGCTTCACCACGTCAAGCAAGTATTGCAAGACAAGCTTTGGTGAAGCCGGCCACAGTTGAGCGTGTGCCTGCAGTACTACCGTATATTAGAGGAGTCACAGACAAGGTTGGCTAAATCTTAAAGCGAGCTTCCATTAAAACATACCACAAGCCGCCGAAGAAGATTATTCAATTTGTACCATACATCAAGTGTAATATTCCTCTACAAGATGCAGGATTACACAAGCTAGATTGTGAATGTGTTCTCTCTTACATAGGACAAACAAAAGATTTATAAAAGCCCTTCGTGTAAGAACATATAGCTGACGTGGAGTACCGACGCTTCGGAAAGTCCACATTACCGCGCGTCCAAAAAAGTGTAACCACTATCTAAACGCGACGACGTAGCCTTGAAACTTATAACAATTTTTAATAAACATATATCTATCTCACACATGTTACCAAAACAATATCGTCGCTAAAATTAGATAAAGATAGACACACAAACATGCAATGGCGGGTTGGTGTGGTTTACTATATGAAATTTTACCTAAAGTACGCGATAAAAATGAGTTTTTTTAAGCTGCAGTTAATTGTTTTAATATTGAAAAAGTATATTTTTTTTAAATCTTTATTGCTTCCCTTTAGAAAAAGGATACAAAGCTTATCAGATGAAAAGAAGTAAACATAATGATGGAATAAAACATATTTTTATGAGTATTTTTAATGTACTAATAAATCAAACAATATAAAATAGGTAATAAAATATAATTAATATAAAATTTTTATTGAATTATGGTTAATATAAAATTATTAATATTAAATAAGTAGGTAATAAAATATATTTAATAGATTATTCATGAATAAACTAAAATAAGAATAATTAATTATTTTGTATGAAAGTTAAAACGTAGTTTTTATTATAATTTCCAGAATATTTAAAATCAGAGGTAACAAATTAACTTACTCCATTAATTATATTATAGTCTCCTATTAATGGAAGATAATCACAAATGCGGAAAAGTGGCAACATTGAATCTAAATGGCAATATTCGACAACTTTATTTAATTATTTGAGGTTTTTTTACGTTTATATAAAAACAAGAACTAAAAATTATGTGTTGAAATTGATTCCGCTTGATTTATTACGTTTTTGTGACCTTGGATATCATTCTTTCACTGCGCATTTACCCATTTTTGTCGCAGCTCAACTCTGTTGGCGTCACATTGAATAATGAACTGACGTTAGCTAGGCATATGACTGTGGCAACGCCTTGGTTATTACTGATCTAGTGTAATATATAAATCAATGACAATATCTCTATTTAACAAAGCAAACAGAATCAGTCTGTCGCAGCACGGTGCTGTCTATAGAGGCTTGCTTCGCTCTATCGTAATAACACTTTGTAATTGATATGAGTAGTAAAGTAAATAAAAATGAATCAATTATCACCATATATTATATTATACCATTATACTATCAATTGTTTCAAAAAAAAATGTTTAGCTTACGCCTCTATTAAATTTTTTAACATTGGGTAGTATTTTAAACGATAATCTGAAAGTTATGTTAAAGCTTATCTTTTATAGCGATTTCTGCATAATCATACCTTTGTCGAGCTATCTGTAATTACATCTCTCATTATCGTGGCGTCGAACATTTGACCGCTCGTGATCTGAAATTAAATTTTCTGAAAAGCTGTGACGTCAATTAACTTGTCCGTTTAACGCTGTAACAAGCTTTATAACCCAAAAACTTCGTTAATAATTTTAGTATGTGAAAAGATGTCGCTTCGAATTAAGAAATAATTTAAAAAAAAATCTCTTTTGTTTTATTTTGGAAAGATAATTAATATATGACATTTTTAATAATTTTTCAGACATAAAATAGTTTTTCACACTCCGAAAATCCACCTCAGAGTAAGTTGTTACTACACACAGTCCTTTAATACCTCAAAGTAAAAGTTAAAATTGAAGCTTACTTGATGTATTTATGACATCCACCGCTGGGCACAGACCTCCTTTTTCTGATAGTGTTGTAAAGAAATTTTTCTTCACATCAGGTTCTCGAAATTTTTGGGTCCTCAGAAATATGAGCTTCCTAACGATGTTTTCTCAACTACCGAGCTCTCGTAAATTATCACTTTAGATAGTAAATTAACAGCTTCTTGGCGTCAGTGAGAATTAAAGCCGGGTTATATGGGTATTGTGAAATTTTTTTTATAGGAAAAGGGTGACAAACGAGCACATAGTCCACCTGATGGTAAGTGGTTGCTGTGGCCCATAGACATCTGCATCTATCCTCGTTTGCGATTCAAAATGAAGATGCGTTGTCAGCCTTGAGGACTAAGATGGAATGCCTCTTTTCCAGTAAAATGGGTCTCCGGTTCTCTACACTCACCATACGAAACACAGCAGCATTAAGCTGCTATTTGACGCTGGTATTCTGTGAGAGCGTGGTCCTACCCCGGTCGAGCCGACCCATTCGTGCTACAACTATACAATTAATATAGCTGCAGCGTGGCTCTACCACGTAAAAAATTTTTTTGCTGAGAAGAAGTAGAATAGAAATTTTTTGCTAGCACTTAGTGTCTGAGCTACCACGGCTCATAAATACATACTTATAATCAATTTCAAACATAGAAGACTCCCAGTTCGTAATTTCTCCTAAAATAGGGATGTAACGCAGATTATATTTTATAATATCCTAAAAATACACTCTTGCTGCTGATAATATTTGGATTGGTTCTTTTCTTACTTACATTATAAGTGTAGCTTTTCCTTGATCTTTGAACTAATGCATCAAACTGCTACTTATTCTTTGAAATTTAAAATATCCACTTAATTATATCATTTACAAATTCCAATGACATTACCTATATACCTCGTTGTGGTAGCGTAAGATAACCTATTAAATTATTTCATTCTATAGGTATCTGAGGAGCGTAAAATTGCAGCCTATTTCTGCTTTGTTTTGCATTATGAGCGTAGAGAACTGATGACCCGGAAAGCATTCCGGAAAGAATTCCTTCACGCCAACGTATCTGCATTTTAGTTGTTAATCGAGGATAGGTGTAGATGTTTATGGGTTACATCACCCACTTACTGGCACGCCAGACACGGACCTCGATGACACTGAGATCATCAGCATGAAAGAGGTTGAACGTGCGATTCGAAGTTTGAAATGTGGTAAGACTGCGGGACTAGACAGAGTTACTGCTGAAATGATCAAGTACGGTGGGCTTCGCGTCTGGGACAGCTTTCATCTGCTGTGCAATTTGTGCTGACGGACGGGAGATGTCCTGGATGATTGGCGATCCGCGGTCATTGTGCCTTTATATAAAGGTAAAGGTTCACATTTTGACTGCGGGTGCTATCGGGCGATCAGCTTGACCAGTTTAGCAAGTAAGGTTTACTCGAAGGTTTTGACACGTAGGATGCAAGAGAAATCGGAAAGATTCTTATGGGAGGCACAATGCGGATTTAGACCTGGAAGAGGATGCACGGATCAAATGTTTTCTCTCCGCATGATCACGGAGAAGCTTCTGAGTGTTAACCAGAGGATTTTCTGTGCTTTTGTGGATCTGGAGAAAGCAATTGATAAGGTTATAAGGAAGAAAATGTGGGAATTGTTGCCGGGATATGGTGTGGATGGTCGATTGTTAAGGGCTGTGCAGTCACTTTACTATGACTGTAAAGCCCGTGTGCGGGTAGGGCATGACCTGTCACCCATGTTTAGCATCCAATCGGGCGTAAAACAGGATTGTGTCATGTCTTCCTGGCTGTTCATACTGTATCTCGACAGCTGTTTACAGAAACTGAAAAATAGCTGTTTGGGTGTGAAATTGGGTGACATTAAAGTTAATTGTCAGCTGTATGCTGATGATGCAGTGCTTATTGCACCATCAGAAGCAGAACTGCAGGCATTAGTCACGTGTATGAAAGAGGAATGTGAAATTAAAGGTCTCCGTTTGAATGCTAATAAAACTAAGGTTCTGGTATTTGAAAAGGACGAAGAGAGAACGAAATGTGAAATATGGGTAAATCAGGAATGTCTAGAATAGGTAAATGAAATTGTATACTTGGGGAGTGCTTTCAGCCGGGATAGAAGATGTGATTTAGATGTGGATAGGCGTGTCGCTGCCGGAAACAAAGTCAATGGTGCCCGGAATGCATTAGTAAAAAGGCAAGGCGTGGTGAAGAGTGCACGCCTTGCAATACATAACGCAGTGTTGGTACCGACTTTGTTATATGGCAGCGAAACCTGGGTATGCCAGAAGAAGCATAAAAGCAAGTTGAATGCAGTGGAGATGCGACCTCTTCGTAAAATGTGTGGCGTTAGCATAGCCGACCGAAAGTGAAACGAAGAGATTCGCAATATGGCAGGTTGAAAGATGACCTTATCACAAAAATTGATAGGGGCGTACTCCAATGGTTTGGGCACGTTGAACGAATGAGTGTAGACCGAATGGTGAAGAAAATATATAGAGCAAAAGTAAATATTAAAAGGTGTCGAGGTAGACCGAGACTAACTTTCGAAGACCATGTGAGCAAATTGCTCGAAGAGGGGAGGGTCAAGAGTACTCGGATACCTAGACGTGCATGTATGAAGAAGTTAATGAACCTGAAAGAAGCGAAAGAGGTATGTAAAGATCATGACACTTGGCGATCTGTTCTCTCTGGCTACCCCGTTAGGGATTGTGCATGAAGATAAGTAAGTAACTAAGTATCACCCAATTACCATAAGATGGATCGTCTTTATGTGTGCTCGATTGTTACATATGTGATTATTACGATACCTGCGAGATGACTTTAAACCTCTGTGGGTAAAGGATTTTACTATGGTGCAATAAACAACTGTAAAAAATTATTTCAAAACCTTGTATCCTGTTTAAAGTTGTGCTTCAGTATTACTTTTGACATAATGTATAAGGTATTTGAAGTAAGAGTTGTAAATAAATAAAATTTAGAGTGGTCACTCTTCGCTAAGTATATTATTTTATTGCAGGAAAACTTGACATACTTAGCAATTTTTGTCATAAATATGAAAGATATTTACACATTTTTTTTGTTTTAATTTGAAATATTGACTTAATTTGATTTATCCCATTTACTTCTTTAGCAGTAGATTTTATAATAATTAAACCCACACATAAGTAATGATGGTTAGTTTTGTAGATTAAAATGTTTTATTTTTGGCCTTATTATGTTTTTACATTGGAGTCACTAGGATATTTTTTAATAATATTTTGTACATTACGAGTTATGATAGAGAGTAAGTTAAAGAAAAAAAGTCAAGTTAATATAACTCAAAGACAGTTTGTTACCTTATTAAGTTATGGCCATAATATTTGATATACATTTTCTGCCGTCATAGACTTCCTATATTGGTATTATTCTTGGATTTTTTGGTGATTGGTATTGTGCAGGGAGTTTGAAAATCGATTGCCCTGGCCAAGTCAGAACCTTTTTTCAAGAAATCTAAATACTTATCTAAACATGTTAACTCCCCTTTTTTAATTATCATCTTGTACCACATTTAATTTTCAAATTTATTTCTGTAAAATTTACAAAAGTTGCCTTTTGTAAATTTTACAGTAGAGTAAATGCAGCTACTGTGGTCCTGTTTAAATGGCAAAAAGGGAAGGAATTAAAAACACTTCATGGAGTAAAAATGCTTGTTACAAAAAAGTTATCAGTAAAAAAGGAAAAATTTTAGTTAAAAAATAAATATAAAATTTGTTGATTGTTTCATTACTTAAAATAAAATTGAGGAGAATTTGACATGGATTTTCGGGGAATTAGACAAATTGGTGCTGGCAGCACTGCACATGTTGCACCGAAATTTCCTTTCTAAAATTTGCAGGCGAAATAAGAATTAGAGGGGGCAATCACAATAAGACTAGGACACCATTTTAATAGTTTTGACTCACCTCTTTTTCAATTCAAAGTATTGGACTATTACAGTTGTTTATTGCACCATAGTAAAATCCTTTACCCACAGGGGTTTAAAGTCATCTCGCAGGTAATAATCACATATGTAACAATCGAGCACACATAAAGACGATCCATCTTATGGTAATTGGGTGATACTTAGTTACTTACTTATCTTCACGCACAATCCCTAACGGGGTAGCCAGAGAGAACAGATCGCCAAGTGTCATGATCTTTACATACCTCTTTCGCTTCTTTCAGGTTCATTAACTTCTTCATACATGCACGTCTAGGTATCCGAATACTCTTGACCCTCCCCTCTTAGAGCAATTTGCTCACATGGTCTTCGAAAGTTAGTCTCGGTCTACCTCGACACCTTTTAATATTTACTTTTGCTCTATATATTTTCTTCACCATTCGGTCTACACTCATTCGTTGAACGTGCCCAAACCATTGGAGTACGCCCCTATCAATTTTTGTGATAAGGTCATCTTTCAACCTGCCATATTGCGAATCTCTTCGTTTCACTTTCGGTCGGTTATGCTAACGCCACACATTTTACGAAGAGGTCGCATCTCCACTGCATTCAACTTGCTTCTATGCTTCTTCTGGCATACCCAGGTTTTGCTGCCATATAACAAAGTCGGTACCAACACTGCGTTATGTATTGCAAAGCGTGCACTCTTTACCACGCCTTGCCTTTTTACTAATGCATTCCGGGCACCATTGACTTTGTTTCCGGCAGCGACACGCCTATCCACATTTAAATCATATCTTCCATCCCGGCTGAAAACACTCCCCAAGTATACAATTTCATTTACCTATTCTAGACATTCCTGATTTACCCATATTTCACATTTCGTTCTCTCTTCGTCCTTTTCAAATACCAGAACCTTAGTTTTATTAGCATTCAAACGGAGACCTTTAATTTCACATTCCTCTTTCATACACGTGACGAATGCCTGCAGTTCTGCTTCTGATGGTGCAATAAGCACTGCATCATCAGCATACAGCTGACAATTAACTTTAATGTCACCCAATTTCACACCCAAACAGCTATTTTTCAGTTTCTGTAAACAGCTGTTGAGATACAGTATGAACAGCCAGGAAGACATGACACAACCCTGTTTTACGCCCGTTTGGACGCTAAACATGGTGACAGGTCATGCCCTACCCGCACACAGGCTTTACAGTCATAGTAAAGTGACTGCACAGCCCTTAACAATCGACCATCCACACCATATCCCGGCAACAATTCCCACATTTTCTTCCTTATAACCTTATCAATTGCTTTCTCCAGATCCACAAAAGCACAGAAAATCCTCTGGTTAACACTCAGAAGCTTCTCCGTGATCATGCGGAGAGAAAACATTTGATCCGTGCATCCTCTTCCAGGTCTAAATCCGCATTGTGCCTCCCATAAGAATCTTTCCGATTTCTCTTGCATCCTACGTGTCAAAACCTTCGAGTAAACCTTACTTGCTAAACTGGTCAAGCTGATCGCCCGATAGCACCCGCAGTCAAAATGTGAACCTTTACCTTTATATAAAGGCACAATGACCGCGGATCGCCAATCATCCAAGACATCTCCCGTCCGCCAGCACAAATTGCACAGCAGATGAAAGCTGTTCCAGACGCGAGGCCCACCGTACTTGATCATTTCAGCAGTAACTCTGTCTAGTCCCGCAGTCTTACCACATTTCAAACTTCGAATCGCACGTTCAATCTCTTTCATGCTGATGATCTCAGTGTCATCGAGGTCCGTGTCTGGCGTGCCAGTAAGTGGGTGATGTAACCCATAAACATCTACACCTATCCTCGATTAACAACTAAAATGCAGATACGTTGGCGTGAAGGAATTCTTTCCGGAATGCTTTCCGAGTCATCCGTTCTCTACGCTCACAATGCAAAACAAAGCAGAAATAGGCTGCAATTTTACGCTCCTCAGATACCTATAGAATGAAATAATTTAATGGGTTATCTTACGCTGCCACAACGAGGTATATAGGTAATGTCATTGGAATTTGTAAATGATATAATAAGTGGATATTTTAAATTTCAAAGAATAAGTAGCAGTTTGATGCATTAGTTCAAAGATCAAGGAAAAGCTACACTTATAATATAATTAAGAAAAGAACCAATCCAAATGTTATCAGCGGCAAGAGTGTATTTTTAGGATATTATAAAATATAATCTGCGTTACATCCCTGTTTTAGGAGAAATTACGAACTGGGAGTCTTCTATATTTGAAATTGATTATAAGTATGTATTTATGAGCCGTGGTAGTATAAACCCGAATAACTTAGTAAAAAAAGTACATTAGTTAAGCAGAGTCGTCGATAGATGGTGTTGTGCAAATTATTTATTAAAGTTAAAGTAAGTAGGTTTGCTTATAATTTTTTCTTAACCGTCGAGTACCTACAACATGGTTAATCAAATTTTAAAAGATCTAAACAATTTCTTTGATTTTGGTGAGGATCTTACGAGCTTGGCAGTAGGAATATTATACTTCCCTTTTGCAGTTCCAATAAGTTTTGAAATTTACATTATCGTGAAATTGAAAAATTACGTTACCTGATTTTGAGTTGTTTTTATATTATTCCTACCCGTTATTTTTTAAATATCATATAACCTTAATTTTACTGTAATAATAAATCAACTATTATAATTTTATATAGATGGCGCTAAAAATATTTTCAAGCACCATAAGGTTTAGTTATAATAAGCGAGATATGTAAGACACATAATTTATAAATAATTACTTTGCTTATATATGTTTCTTACTTTTATCCCATAATCGTTATAGCATTTTAAAGTCCACTGCTGAACATAGGCCTCCCCATTAATAGCCTCATATTTGCCGTAGTTTCCACGATTTATCACGCACGCTTTACTCCAGAGTTCCCCAAACTTATTACTGTAACTTAACTTATATACATATATAATATAAATCATATGTATATATATATATATATATATATATATATAATATAAGTCCACCGCTGAATATAGGCCTCCCCATTAATAGCCGTATATATATGTATTTGCCGTAGTTTCCACGATTTATCACGCACGCTTTATCCCAGAGTTCCCCAAACTTTTAAGTGTCGTAGACCCCTTGCCATGATTTTCCGTGTTGGTTCCCAAAGTGGTCTATATCGACCCCAGCGGGCTATATATTTTAATATACGTCCAATATAATTAATATGATCCACGGCTGGGTATAGATGAAATATATATATATATATATATATATATATATATATATGATTTATATTATAAATGTATATAAGTTAAGTTAAAATAATAAGTTTGGGGAACTCTGGGGTAAAGCGTGCGTGATAAATCGTGGAAACTACGGCAAATATGAGGCTATTAATGGGGAGGCCTATATTCAGCAGTGGACTTTAAAATGCTATAACGATTATGGGATAAAAGTAAGAAACATATATAAGCAAAGTAATTATTTATATATTATGTGTCTTACATATCTCGCTTATTATAACTAAACCTTATGGTGCTTGAACATACTTTTAGCGCCATCTATATAAAATTATAGTATTTGATTTATTATTACAGTAAAATTAAGGTTATATGATATTTAGAAAATAACGGGTAGTAATAATATAAAAACAACTCAAAATCGGGTAACGTAATTTTTCAATTTCATACATAAATACATATACATAAACACTCACGCCTGTCACCCAGAGGGGTAGGCAGAGACTACGGACTTCCATTTGGCAAGATCCTGACATACCTCACGATAGTGTAAATTTTAAAACTTATTGGAACTGCAAAAGGGAAGTATAATATTCCTACCGCCAAGCTCGTAAGATCCTCACCGAAATCAAAGAAATTGTTAATAGATCTTTTAAAATTTGATTAACCATGTTGTAGGTACTCGACGGTTAAGAAAAAATTATAAGCAAACCTACTTACTTTAACTTTAATAAATAATTTGCACAACACCATCTATCGATGACTCTGCTTAACTATTGTACTTTTTTTACTAAGTTATTCGGGTTTATACATTTTTTATAAATATATAACGTTACTCTTTATTATTTTTGGTTTCTGCGTTTAGATACAATTATATCTTTATAGAACACTATATAACATTATTGTATGTTATATAGTGTTCTTTAAGAAAGGCGACAACGCTCTCTTAAAAAACTACAGACCGATTTCCCTTCTGAGCCGCGTCTACGTGCTGTTTTCGAGAGTCATTACGAACCGTCTCGCACGCAGACTTGACGACTTCCAGCCTCCCGAACAAGCCGGTTTCCGAAAAGGCTTCAGTACCATAGACCACATACATACCCTGCGGCAGATTGTACAGAAGACTGAAGAGTACAATCTGCCACTTTGCCTGGCGTATGTGGACTATGAGAAAGCCTTTGATTCCGTCGAAATTTGGGCGGTGCTACAGTCCCTTCAGCGGTGCCAAGTTGACTGTCGGTATATCGAAGTGCTGAAGTGTTTGTACAGTAGGGCTACGATGGCTATCCGAGTACAGAACCAGAGCTCGAAACCTATCCAACTGCAGAGAGGTGTAAGACAGGGTGACGTTATATCCCCGAAACTCTTCACCGCTGCATTGGAAGACGTTTTCAAGCTACTGGACTGGAAAGGATACGGTATTGACATCAATGGCGAGTACATCACTCACCTTCGATTTGCCGACGATATAGTCCTTATGGCAGAATCGCTGGAGGACTTAAGCACTATGCTCAATGACCTCAATAGTGCCTCCCAACGGATAGGTCTTAAGATGAACATGGACAAAACAAAGATCATGTTCAATGTCCATGTCACACCTATGCCGGTAGTTGTTGGGAGCACTATGCTCGAAGTTGTTGACGAGTACGTTTACCTGGGACAAATAGTCCGACTAGGTAAGTCCAACTTCGACCGAGAGGTCAATCGACGGATTCAACTCGGCTGGGCAACGTTCGGGAAATTACGACATATCTTTTCGTCAGGTATACCTCAATCTCTAAAAACTAGATTGTACAACCAGTGCGTGTTGCCAGTGATGACTTATGGATCTGAGACGTGGTCCTTCACTGCTGGCCGTATGAGGACGCTTAAGGTCGCTCAGCGAGCTATGGAGAGGGCTATGCTCGGAGTCTCTCTGCGTGATAGACTCAGAAATGAGGATATCCGCAGTAAAACCAGAGTGACCGACATAACCCAACGGATTAGTAAGCTGAAGTGGCAATGGGCCGGCCATATAGCTCGAAGAACCGATAACCGATGGGGAAGAAAGGTTCTCGAGTGGCAGCCTCGTACCGGTAGGCGTAGTGTAGGGCGACCCCCCACTAGATGGAGTGACGACCTGGTAAGACATGCAGGAAGTCGATGGATGCAGGTGGCTCAGGACCGTGCTTTGTGGCATTACTTGGGGGAGGCCTATGTTCAGCAGTGGACTTGTGAAAGGCTGTAATGATGATGATGATGATGATATAACATTATTTAATTACAAAAATACCCTTGATCACTCAACACCAACACTGAACCAATTTGCACCTATACTTCGTACCCATACTTCAGAATATTAATCATCACTTTTGATAGGATGAACCGATTTTAATAAAACAAAGACTAAATTTAGAATGCAGACACGCTTTTCAATTTTTATAACTATTATTTTTATATAAATCAGTAACTTAAACATGATACGTTAACAAACAAACAGACAGGCAGACAATTCTAAAAAAGATAGAAATGTATTCAACTACTTATTATTTTTAGTCACCTTCAATCAATAGTATTACAAAAATATAAAAAGTACAGACATCTGCACTTTACATTTTTATTTTACGTATATATAAGAAGTAGATAACATCTACAGATTTTTGATTTAGGAATGAAGTGTTATAATATTTTTTTTATAGATAAAAACCATTTTTACAAAGAAAAGATTAATTTGAAATGAATAAAATAATATTACTTGTATTAATAAGACAAAAAGTTTTAAGCTGAAAAAATAGGTATAAATATGTCACAAAGGAGGGAAGACGTATATGGTGAAATAAACCACATAATCACTGTAAAATAAAATTAATCATTGAAAAAAAATCTGCCACAATATGCAAAATAATGCATGCGTGTAAAATCTTATATTAATGTGTTTTGTTACTATGGTTTAGCAAGCTTTATCCCTTTTTCTTCTTTAAGTGCTTCTCCATTACAGAAGGTCAGCAGTCATCCTCCTTAATTCTTCTTAGTTCAGGGCTAGCCCGAACAGATCTTCTACTTTCTTTATCCCGGTCCATTTCCGGATGTTACAGAGCCAGGACATTTTCTTTCTATCAACACTTCTTTTACCCGCTACTTTGCCCATCATAAAAGTCTGCAGCAGTTGGTAACGTTCATGTCTTAGCACGTGTCCTAGGTACGCAACTTTTCTCTGTTTTATGGTTTTGACAAGTAGCGGCTTATTTCCTTTCATCTATTTGAGGATCTCAATGTTGGTGACTTTGTCTGTCCAACTTCTTCGGAGCATACGTTATCTCTATCTTTTTCTAATATCAGTTTTCGTATCGGTTTCTTTTGAACATTAATCAAAAGTCTAAAATGTTTAAATTTACTCAGTCTGTCAACACAGCAAATCGAATTTGGCGACGTCAAACCTCGTACAAAATAAAGTTCACAGCCATTCTATTGTGTATTATAGTATTCTATGATTACAACCTATAAAATTTCATTGCTGAACATAAAACTTTCCTATAGATTACCTCATAGGAACGATTTCGACTAGTTGCCGCGCTTGCCGGCGGGTCGGTAACCGTGTTATTTTTATTACTTTGTGTTGTTATACGGAATATGCTGCAATAGAAGGATATAATAAAAATGTCTTCCAGACAGAATTTTGATCACGACGGCCAGTCTCAACGAGGCTAGCCATCGGACCAGGACAGGATTACGGTGCCCAAGTGTATGCACAGGCACGGATGCACTCTCTATTCACTCCTTTTAATAGTAGAATGGGTCGGTAAACTGACACAACCTGATAGATATCAGGCGCAGGGTCAACAGCTTTACGTTCTTTCCGAGTCACGGGGGTGAGACACCGCCAACTTCCTGACTCCGGGCTGCTACTGAGAATTTCTTGACGGAAAAACCAAATAAACTAATTTTTTGCCTTGACACGGGATTCTAACCTACTGCTGACGTAACGATCAGCAGTTACACTGCTAAGCCCACTAGATCAACTTGTATATTATAATATAATAATTCGGGGAAAAGTTTCTTCATATTCTGTTTATATAAAATTGAAGGAAAATCTCTTTGATTATACCATTTGTATCCGGCTGGTTTTAACATCATTACATAAAGTACATTAAGAAAATGAAAATAAAATGTAAAAAAACAATTTCCTGCCCTTTTTCAATTATTTTTCTTTCCGCCAAAATGAATGAATTGAACGAAGAAATTGTGACCTTTATCGACCTAATGCAGTGTCAGTGATAGTGGCACAAAGTTCGTTCAAGTGTTTTCAGTCCGGGAATTTTTATGTCAAAAATGCAGCTCGCTCTGCTCTTCCTCATACGGATTAAGTCGATCCCATTTTTGAAAAAGTGGAGCCAGATCGGCATATTAGTAGTTACGATATAGCCGAGGAATTGAGGGTTAACCACATAATCGTTTTGACCCATTTTAAAAAGTCTGACTATAGAAAAAAGCTCGATATTTGAGTACCACAAGAGCTCACTGAAAGAGACCAAATGAATCGTGTACTCATTTACGATTCTCTATTGAAATGTAATGAAAACGAACCATTTTTGAAAATATTGATCAGTGGTGATGAAAAGTGGATCGCCTACGACAAGAATTTGTGAAAAAGATCATCAAGGATAGTAAAGGGTAACAGATTATATCGAAACCCGAATTAAAACGCAATAAGTAGATGCTGTGTGTATGTAAGGGTTGGAAGGGCATCGTACATTATGAGCCTTTACCGCTGGGCAAAACCATCGATTTGGATCTCTACTGCAATAACTAATGAGTCTCATGCAAGAAATAGAGAAAAAACGGTCGAAATTGATCAACAAACTTACAAACATACCATCAGGAGGACTGTGTACCTGTTTGTCACCGTAAACCTATAAAAAAAGGAGTGATCTTTCATCATGATGAAGCCAGACCACACACATCTTTAGCCACTCAACAAAAATTGAAAGAGCTTGGTTGAGAAGTGTTAATGCATTCATCATATAATCTTACCCTTACATCCTCAGATTTTCACCTGTTTTGGTCTTTTCAGAATGCTTTGGGTAGTGTTAGGTTAACCTCAAGAGACTGACAGACCTGTCAAAACTAGTCGTTTCCACAGCAACGGGATTATGTCACTATCTACAAGATGGTAACTGGTTATTGAACATAGAAAAGTGGCACAAATATATTATAATTAAAAGTAATTAAACTTTGAAAAAAAATGTCTAGACAGAAATTCCTTTGTATATTAAATACTAAAAAAGTATTTCCCTGACCCTATAAATTTAAATTAATTATTATTTCAATAACAAAATAAAACGTATTAAAAGCTTGCAACCACAATATGTTTAAAGATTTAAAAAAATAACTAAATGGTATTTATACATAAATATTAAGTACTAAGCAGTTAAAAGTAATATAATACACAACACACAACATATAGTGAAGCTACCAATTATAAATTAAGTTTTACAATATTTTTTTATAACTATTATATTTAACACGTTAACTGTCCGTGCACTATATGTAGTGCACTGTGAAGTTAGCCATGGCGTCCGTGCACTATATGTAGGGCACCACTCCGTTCAAACTTAATGTGATTTTTTGAATTGGACGTAAGAACTACACTACTGATATGTAATAATTTAAGATGGACGTGTGGATTAGGAACTGTGTAAAAAGAACCCCGAAGGACACATGGGAATTTCTTAATAATGTATGCGGGAGTTGAGGTAAATGTGGTTAATAAAATATTAAAGCAAACAGTAGTGCTAATCAAAAATATTTATGCTTTATTGAAAAATCAGTAACTAAAACAAACATGACTTATTGAATTATAATTACAAAACATTTTTCACATATTTTCAGTGGCATTCGTTGAAACACGGCAGGCAGAAGCCTCATTTACAGGCAATGCATTCGGTAACAACCTTTGGTGTTTTTCTCCTTGCTTCATTTACCGTGTTTCCACTTTCCTTCAGTTTTTGATAGCAGCCTGCGCATCGTTTTTGATGTGTCTTTCCTCGGGAATTGTTTAGTATACGTGTGATGTTGTGACGCGTCGTAACGATGAGAGAACTTGCATTTGGTCTGACGTTTTCAATAATAAGTAGTTTTTTTATTATACATTCATTACCCTGCAGCAGTGTAATTTTTTCGTTGGATGGATGCAATTGATTGTAAATTACAATGGCGTCGACCAAGCATGTAGCCAAAAGATCCACCGCTATTTTTTGTACTATATGCATGATTTTCGAACAGGCGAATTATAGCTTGCGAGCTGGTCAGCAATATCAATTCCCTTCTTGCCTTCGTTGTAGGTTAGTACCATTTTTGGCTTCAAAACTGGGCGAAACCCTTTTGACATTTGCATCTCGTGGGTATGACACGTTGACAAAGTCAGAACATCGCGTTTGTCATGCCATTTTAAGACAGTCACACATTCGTTTTGTTGCGCAGCTATTTGACCTTTTTGAAGTTTCTGTTGAATTACTTGTGGTGGAAGTTCACGCCTCGCTTTACGGACTGTGCCACAGAAATCAGTTTTGCGTTCCTTGAGATATCTCGCCAAAGGTATACTGGTATAGTAATTCATCAGCAATAAGGATTCTGCCCTCATCCAGTAACAGTTCAGCCAGAGACACCACAACTGTACCTGGTTTGTCTAAACCAGGCAATTGGTGTGACCGTCCATCATATATAGAGTAACTCCATGTAAATCCATTAGAACAGCACAACTTGTATATTTTTATGCCATATTTGTGGGCTTTTTGTGGATTATAAGTACGAAACGAAAGTCTTCCTCGGAAACCAACCATCGATTCATCCACAGCGATTGTTTCGCCAGGAGTGTATATGCTTCGCGAGTTATTTATGAGCTTATTTATTAGCGGCTGTATTTTATACAGCCTGTCATCCACATTATGAACTTCATTGTTAGAAAAGTGCCAACACCTTAGTATTAGAGAAAATCGATTGTAAGACATTTTCATGTCATGGAGGAGTGGATGATAGTATAGTGGATCGTTTTTCCAATAAGATTCAATGGAAGGGAAGTTCAGAAGTCCGGTAAGCAAATATATGCCCACAAACTTTCTCATTTCCTCCGAAGTAACAGGTTTCCATCTATTTATACGACTAGACGGCTTATTATTACGATTAATTCTCATTTGAGAACCATAACGATTTGTTTCTTCGACCATCAATTGATTAACATCTTCATTGTAAATATGAGAAAAAATAGTCCGCAGGTCTGTATTTTCAGAAAATAGCCGTACATGACGTTTCCCATTAGCATAACCCGTAAATTCTTCTCTTGGCAAATCTTGTATATTATTTTGCCAAGTCGTAGGCAACACTTGAGCCGGAGTAGGACTAACAGATCTCTGGACCGACATCTCAGGGGGTTGGATAGAGTTAGAATTAATTTCGGAAAAATCTGTCGAATTCTCAACTGAAGTGTTACCTGGATAGGTGTTCTCAATAAATTGTCCGATGGTAAATACATTTTCTTCGAAAGCGGAGTGTCCAATAAATCGTCTTCATCTGCGTCTTCTACAGCAGGTTCGATTCCTTGCATAAAATTATCTTTTTCATCACTGTTTTCCAATATACGGAGCATATCTTCCTCACTCAGACATTTACTTAGTGACATTTTATATTTAAAGCTAAAAATGTACCAAAACCACACAAAAACACTATTTTACGCGTAAAACAGTTTGGTTAGCCGTTACCCGTTATGAAACTTTGACGATGTTGTAACTTTGTTATTATAAAGTTGTCACTATAAAGTAAAGTTAGAAAAGTAAAGTTACAGCCTATACAAGTCCCACTTTTGGGAACAGGCCTCCCCTCATTTGTGAGAGGGTTTTAGGGCAAGGAAGTGTCTTCGAATTTTTTTTTTCTTATTTCTCAGACATACAGGTTTCCTCAGGATGTTTTCCTTCACCGCCGAGCACGTGGTAAATCAGCACTTAAAATTGCAATTAACAATTTCATTGGTGCCGGCGAGGATCAAACCCGGTTTGCTCGCGTACTGTGAAATTTACAGCGAGCGCTAACCATCTGAGCTACCACGACTCTTCGTCTCGTGAACTAAGAACAAGATTATTATAAAGAAGAAAAATTACTTTATTCATTTATGGCAGTGATGTACAGAATTCAGAAATAATTTAATTCGGATATAATTTCATCAAAATTCACAATATCATAATGATTTCTTAAATTTACGCGAACACTACACATTGAATAAAACTAAATTTACGGAATTTATCGCGTTTATTTCACTACTTTTACTTATTTTTAATTCCCGACGTTTCGGGTGCTTTACAGCAACCATGGTCACGGGGGGGACTGAGATGTTTGACGTCCCAATGTCATAGTTAGTCCGGCTACCTTCAGTTTTTGAATATTAATTTTTGGTCCGATTTACGCAAAACGAGCTTATAGTATCATGAAGTCTTGCAGTGGTATGCTTAGGTTTGGGTTTAATTTTGTTAATTATACGATCCCAAGCAGGTGGCAGCACCCATCCATCTTCTCTATTGAAATTTGGATGTTTTTTAATTTCACTTTTTGAAATTTCACTTTTTGAAATTAAAAAACATCCAAATTTCAATCAAACAAAACACATATGTTATTCTTCTATATTTAATGTGGCTGCAGAAGCCACTTCCCATCAGGTGGACTGTAATTTCGTTTGTCGGATGGGCATTTATAAATAAAAATTATTTGTTAACATACAAAAGTGAAAAAAAACTAGAGTGACGTTATTTTTCTCCGATTTTGTCGGTTTTAGAGATTTTTAAAAGTGAGTTAAAAAAACAATTGATTTTTTTTGTAATTGTGCAATTATTTGTTGGGCAGGTCTTTGCTTTAAGTTTGATTCATTCGTATTACATTAGAATAGAGTTTATACGGGTAGCGAGAATGTAGCGATGAGGTCACAACGCAATCAGTGTGAAGATTACTGCTTGTGCTGCCCTTGTGCTTGATCTTGTGTCTGATGAACTTATACAAAGTTTCTGAATGAAATTATTATTGCAACAAGAGATATTGTATTACTACGAGTATCGAGACGCTCGATCAATATCACGAAATTCTCTATGCCTGCAATTATGATGGAGCATCTAATTGCTAAAGAATTTTCATATAAAATGTATAAAATAAAACGATAACCAAAGCGCCAAAGGCTTGAAAAGATTCACGTTTTGTTCTGTTAAAAAGTTAAGGTGACAGTTTGTTCTGGTGATTAATAAATCCTAAAAACCAGTACAATCTTGTCATTAAAGTTAGTGAAAATTACCTTGTTTACATCCATTCAGTAAAATAAAATGATGTGTTTTACCTTTTCACCATTACTCCTAACGGGGTGTTGGTACACTAGCTGTTACCACCACTTTTCAAATTTCACATTTTTGGCCAATCGTATTAACGTATCAGATTTCCTCTATAATGCCTTTCATTCACTTTCATTCATCACACTCATTCCTTTTGCGACCGGCAACCGAGCAGTCACCGCACCAGTCTTAGTCAATCATGCCCGCAGGCGTACATATTGTGTCGCATAATGTTTGCAGTTGACAACACATCGCTATGTCTATTTAAATTATCATAAAATTAAAATCACGGCCGTGAAATGTGTGAAATTCGTGTGATTGCAGAGTGCACCACGAGAGAGTCAACCTGAAGTACAAGAAGAAACTGTCGGCGTTCACCAAGGAAAGAAACACCATGGAGTCATGTTTCACAGTCGTAATGTTCGTAAATAATCTTGGCCCTTTGGCCATGCCATGTACCATCGGACCATGAGAGTGCACTTTTGCATGGCTACATAATAGTGCACTATAGCCATGTGCTGCGCAGATGGCTAGACTCCGATCAGACTGGCAACAGTGAACCAAATACTGCCTGGAATATATACTGAATTTACTGTCAAAAACCATTCATTTAAAAAAATAATGTGATAATAAAGCAAAACAATTATTTATTAATTAAAAAATAGTTTACGAGTACATAAAGTAAGCAACATACTAATCGCACGTACCATTTCATTTACCAGAGTGAGTTTTGTTTTAGTTTTTCAAAATTTCTGAACCAGTACTTGACTAATATCTCATCTGATGGTTAGTTGTGATGCAGCCGAAGGTTAAAGCGTACTGACTTAGTTTAACAAAACTCTGTTCAGCATTAAAGACGCCCATATTGTAATTGAATAGAAAAAAACTGCTCACAACTTATTTTACTCTTTTGCTCTACGCATGATGAACAATGAAGGTAACAATTTGTTTAAAATGCGTGGTACGTTGACTACAAAGCGGTGGTGACAGACTGAGCAACTAGTTTTCTAATGGTGGACGGGGAGGGAGGAATTATATTACCAATTTCTGCGCTCACTCTCCGTAATGTATCCTGTAGAAACCCGAAAGGTTTAAATTTGAATTAATCGGATTCGTGTACTTATTACATTACGTTATTTCCTGATTATCCAAGTTATTGTTCTATTAATTCATTCTTTTAGGATTATTTAAGTATTTTTTTTCAATTTGGTCTACAGTAACTGTCAATATATGCATAGCAGAGAGTACCACGTATTCTCCAATAACTAATTAAAAACGATACTTGAACAATCGATGAGCGGCTTGAATCACTTAAATGCTAGCAGATGCGAGCAAGCGGTGAAGCGATCGCCGCGCTGGGCTCCGCCTTTTCTCGCACTTGCTATGCTAGTTTTACAAACCAAACGCGCTTGAGTATACTACACGGTTAAATTGAACACTGGAATATCACAATTCAGGTGATGTAAAATATTGAGAAATTTTAAGAACATAAACACACGCCTGTCACAAACATTCTGCCTGAATGTTGGCAAAGACTACGGACTTACATTTGGCACGATACTCACACATCTCTAACGCCTCCGCTACACCATATACCTACCCATACATTCTCATCGGTTGAGGGTACTCTTAATCTTGTCCATTTTCAACACATCGCCAATTTGGTCGATAAAATTTCGTCTAGGGCGTCCCTTCCCGACTCTGCCGTTCACTTTTGCAACATAGATTTGCTTTGTCACTCTTTTCTCGTTATTTTTTTTTTTACATACCAAACCGCCGAAACATTCCTTTCTTAATTCTTGTTACAACATCATCTCGCAAATCACACTTTTATCGGTTATAGAACAAACATTTAGTACTGCCAATTTCCGCCATTTAGCATGCGATAGTCATCACTTCTTTATTACTTTTAAGTAAGAGAGTGAGCTCTTTTCTTGAAAGTCCCTAAGTCGTATCGGTCCGGAAAAATCTCCGATGGTAAACAATTCCACAGAGAAGTTGTACGAGGAAAAAAACATCTTGTAAAACACAAAGTGGTGAACCCAAGCATCCAAATGGTGAGGATGGTATCTTGAATTTTGACGCGATGTGCGTTCCTGAAATTCGGTAGCTGGAATTAATCCGAACAAATCCCTCAGGGCACTCCCCGTAGTAGATGCATTAGAAAATGCAAAGGGATGCAACATCCTCATACTGCGCCATTAAATCAAGCTGATCAGAAAGAACTCGGTCGTCAACGATTCGAACCGCTCTGCGCTGGATGCGGTCAAGTGGAAGGAGCTGGCACTGGGGTGTTCCGGTCCAGAGATGATAACAGTATTCCATGTGAGACCGATATAATTTATACTTATATTCTTTGAAATCCGACTTGTATCTCAGTTAAGATTTTATGTTTTTCAAAGAAATCATTAAAATTTTGACTTATTACCTCCCAAAAAATTTTTGAAAATATCGGTATGAGTGCTATGGGTCCACAATTTGTAACATCACTCATAGCATAAACATAACATAACATAAACACTCACGCCTGTCACCCAGAGGGGTAGGCAAAGACTACAGACTTCCATTTGGCACGATCCTGACACACCTCTCTCGCCTCCTTCACATCCATACACCTACGCATACATGCTCGTCGGTTAAAGGTACTCCTAATTTGGCCCGTTTTTAATAAATCGCCAATTTGGTCGATACATTTTCGCCTAGGACGTCCCTTTCTGACTCTGCCATTCACCTCTGCAACATAAATTTTCTTTGTCACTCTTTCCTCATTCATTCTTTCCACATGACCAAACCACCGAAGCATTCCTTTCTTAATCCTGGTCACAACATCATTTTGCAAACCACACTCTTCTCTTATTACACAATTTCTTACCTTGTCGTTCAGAATCAGCCCTAACATACTCCTTAACGACCGCATTTCTACTGCGTTGATTCTACTTTCGTGCTTCTTCTGCCACACCCAACTTTCACTACCATACGTTAAAATAGGGACCAACACAGCATTGTTAATTGCCATACGTGCCTTTTTTGACACATTTTGACTCTTCACAATAGAGTGCAGGGCCCCATTTACTCTATTTCCCACATTCACTCGTCGTTCTATATCCTTCTCATATCTCCCATCCCTGCTAAATACGCAGCCCAAATATACAAACTCATCTACTTGCTCGATCAACTCCCCTTCTATTCTTATTTCACAAATCGTTTTACTTTCTTCTCTTTCAAAAACCATAACCTTCGTCTTACTTGCGTTCACTTTCATACCCCTTTCTTTTAATGATCTGTTCATTAATGTAACCATCATTTGCAACTCGGCAGCCAACGACGCAAGGATAACTTGATCTGTCCAGAAATAGGTTGAACAGCCACGGAGAAGCCACACAGCCCTGTCTGACACCTTTATGGATGTCAAACCAGTCCGAGTAGACCCCGTTGATCCTAGCACAAGCACTAGATAGAGATCCCTATAAAGAGACTCCAATGCCTGTATCAAGCCAGCGCTCAACCCAAATGATTTCAGTGTTTGCCATAGCACATCTCTATCCACTCTGTCATAGGCCTTTCTCAAGTCCATGAACGCAAAAAAACCTTTTGGTTTTTGGCCAAAAACTTCTCCACGATCATGCGCATGGAAAAAACTTGATCTGTACGTCCCATTCCCTTTCTAAATCCCACTTGCACATCCCAAATTTTTCCATCAGTTTCTTTCATGACCCTTTCAATCAGTACCTTAGCATACAGTTTTCCCACAATGCCAAGAAGGGCATTATTTTTTTAGCATTTTAGGGCATTATATACTGGGACTATCACGGCTTTGCACCAGCCTACCGGTACCCGCTTCAGTTCCCAGCATAAATTAAACAAGGTGTGCAGCAGGCCTGTCACGACTTTCTCTCCAGCCCTTAGCATTTCGAGTGAAACTCTATCATATCCGGCAGCCTTACCTGCTTTCATGCTTTTCATTGCTTTCATTATTTCATCTATACTTATCTTGCTACCACTTTCCTCTTCTTTCGGAGTTTCTACTTCACTTAGTACACACGTTGTTTCCTCACTCGTAAACACGCTTTCAAAATATTCCTTCCATCTCTTTAAACTCAAAACTTCATCATTCACAATATAGCCATTCTCGTCTCTTATAAAATTCATCATAGGCTGTTTTGAATGTCCCCTGGCAGTTCTTACAAGTTTCCAGAACATTTTAATATTTTCCTGGAAGTTATTCGATATTCTTCTATCATTCTTATCCGTTCTTTCTTGCTTTTTTCTTTCAACTACTTCTTTTAATCTCTTATTAAGATGTCTAAAGACTGCCTTTTTTCTTTCAATATCATTATTCGTACCGCTAGAATTACCAGCCTTTGTTGCTAGTAAATCTAGCCATGCTCTCTTCTTTGCTTCAACTCTCATCATCCCACCATAACGTATTATTTTTCCTTTCATTCTTTCTCTTACTAACACCACATACTTCGGTAGCTGCATCCACTAAAGCTTTCTTTACATTTTGCCATACATTTTCCAAGTCTAACTCCTTCATACATAATTCATCCAAACCACTTATATTTTCTTTCAGTCTACATTTGAACTTGTTTTTCTCACCTTCATCTTGTAACATTTCTGTTCTAATACGCTGTAACGCAGTGGTAGACACAGATGATCGATGGCGCCAACGCCTGAATAGACCATTAATTCGGCATAAAACCAAATAATGATCCGTTCCTACGTTAGAACCCCGGTAAACCCTTGTATCTACCACTGCGCCCCTCAATCTTTCATCCACAATTACGAAATCTATCATGCTTCTATCGTAACCTTTTTCCCAAGTATACATGTGAATCCTCTTGTGGCGAAAACAAGTGTTCGTCACAAAAAGATTCTTTTCCATACATACGGTGAGGATACTTTTACCATTCTCGTTTATACTTTCATCACCAAACTTTCCCAATATCTTTTCATAACCAAGCCTCCTCACCCCAACCCTTCCATTAAAACCTCCTAGCAAAATAATATTTTCATTTCCCTTACACTTCATTAACACCATCCTTACCATTTCCCAAAACCGCTCTCGGATAAAAGTGGGCTTTGACATGTCTGGGGCGTAGACCCCTAACACAAACCACTTCTTTAAGCCCACTTTCATTCGTATCCATAGCAGTCTTGGGCTTACACATTCATACTTTTTCACACATTGGCCCATTCTTTCTGTAAGGATGATATCTACTCCCTGGCATGCCCGCTCGATCTCGTCTACACCAGACCAGTATGCGGTATACACGCCATGTGTAGTGACATCGTTCCCCTTCTTTTTCGTCTCATTTACAAATAACACATCTATTCATCTATCATACATCATATCGCATACTTCATCCATTTTATCATTCATTGCCCCACATACATTCAACGTAGCCAGACGGGCCTCTGCAATTCACTTTTCGCCTCTCCAGGAGACAGAACGTGACGGGTGGCGAACCTCGTCGCCGATAGCATTTTTCTTAAAAACACCACCGTTTTTTTATTTGGGAATATTCAAGACAAAACGGGTGAAATGATGGTTGTTACTTTTATATTATTAATACCTTTGTTCTAACGTTATCATAACCTATGCTATTTGTATTATTTAATGAATTATTTAATCGCCTACCGGTACGAGGCTGCCTCTTGACAAAGCAAAGTCTTGGCAAAGTGGCAGGTACCTTCGCTCTTCTCTCATGTTTGTCAAAATTCATACGCTTGGCGAGCGAGTTGATGTTTGTGGCAAACGCAGTCTTTTGTACTCATATATCATCACTATATAAATAACATATATTTGAATAGATAATATCATCACCATATAAAAAACAAATGTTTTAACAGTAAACTGACAATATAAATCTGATTATAAATATCAAATGGAAAAATATATTTTTATGGGAACACTCTGTATTCTTCAAATATTTACCTATCGTTTTGGAATAAACAAAACTTGATAAAAACATACGAAGAAAAATGAACGTCAGAAAAAGGAACAAATGAACCGAATTTTGGAAGTTACATACCTAATTGAATACAAATAAGATGTTTTTCTCTTACGTTTCTAGTTATTTTATATGTCCATTATACCAGAAATATTGATACAATTCCGATCGTAATTTTTATTAATTACACGACAGTTCAGTCTAATAAAAATTTATCCTATTCTCACTAATCAACATACGAAAACAGCAAACAGCTTTATGTCTCTGTTATACGCTGTTATTGTGTGAGGACATGTTCCTTTGTGCCATGTTATCTTTATGGAGTCTTTTGAGCTTGTAAAAACACGTTATGTTGAATACATATAAGTAATACATATAAATATAACGGAAGTGTATGTCTGTAAAATCGAAATTTCTGGCTTTTATCGACCAGTAATTACATGTCATTAAGACATGTATAACCTAAATTTTTTTTTGTAATTTTTTTCTGTTCGTCTGTCCGGAATAATTTTTGAATTAACTGAACTGATTGTGATGATTCATCACGAACAGACGAAAAGCAATGCCAGGAGTGATATTAGCTTGTTCCCTTATATTGGCATTAAAAACTCATTAACCTTAACTTTTAGAAACATCTTTGTAAAAAACAATATTACTTAGCCTGTATACGTATAGCCCGAACGTGTAAAGAATGGGATTAGAAATAGCGGCTCATCGAGCCTATGCCGATAACATGCACAGTACAAATAACGAAAACTCGCTAGTAACAGTACATAGTCATAACGTTATATTAATCGATTAATTGGATAGGAAAATATTTAAAAACATCGTATTATCAAGTAGGTAAATTAGTTTAAAAAAAACATTTTAACTAGCAACCTTCTCTGGGTTCTCTTGGGTGGGATCTATTAATACGGCATTATTTAGACTTAAGATAATGATTAAAGACCATGTGTTTTATATTATCAATATTTATATTTAATTAAATTCTCTAAATTTTTCAAACAAAATTTACTCTAGATAACTTCAGGTATTATTCTCTGTTTGTTCGTAATGTTTTGTTACAATCAGTTCAGGCATTCCGAAGATTATCTCGGGCAGACCGACAAAAGAAATTTTTAAAAATGGCTACTTATGTCTGTATGACATGTATATATTTTGTACAAAAATATTAGCAAACAAATATCAACAATAGTTATGAAGAAAACTCTCAGAACGCATCGTAAGTCACCAATTAGCAAAAGTGGACTGACTTTTTTTGTAGTTTATGGGAATTTGATTACAATGACAAGTTGTACTGAAGTTATAGAACGTCAGAACGTAAAATATTTTTAGCAGTTTTTAACGGTGGGTGTGAGTATCGAGAGCAACAGTGTGCAAGCGAGAGGTGTATAGAGGTGACGCCATTTTAAATCCTATTTTTATCTCTACGCTTAGTAAATTTTTACATTTTAATAGCAGCGCAACCCGGCGTTGCCCAAAATATATCGTACACGTAATGGTTATATAATCAATTTTTCTAACTTGTATTATGTACACAAATTTTTGTACCATTAAATTTACGTTGTATATAGTGTATACGAAATCGACTGATTAATTAACTTATTAATTATGAATATTGTTATGAATAAAATTCGAAATAAGTTTGTTTAAATAAAAAAATATGTTTCATTGAATTTGGTGCACTCTTCACTTTCTCAAATGCCGTTGTTCTCTTTGTTTCATTTTACGCACTGTTTTTTCTTCTGAGCATTCACATGAGACTGTGTAAATAATCTTTTACCCGCAGGCATTTTTATTTAATATTTTAATTTGGTTTTTAATCACTTATGATCCTGACGTCATTCACTTGTTGATTTTCTGATCGTAGCTGAGATCTGACTGATAATAAAAGCATTGACACACACTTACATTATATTGTCAGCAATCAAAATTTCTAGTTACAAGCCTTTCTAGACTCCACAACTAAAATGAAAATCAAAAAATCGTACACAGAATGACTTCACGTATATTCCAGATGAAAATTTTCGGTGTATTGTAAGGGGCGCCATCCGTATGATAGTTGCATTGATGCTTACTGCTACTTGCGGTATTGCGTCTTGAGACGGATCTGCGGTTGTGCTGCGCGTAATTCGACGCATTTTGTAGTTTTGGTCGATGGAGGTATGCGGGTAGTGATGTTTCCTGCGATGTACGAGGACTGTTGGCGACGCGCCTATAAGAATATTTCAATTTATTAGTTTACCGATTACGAATAGCTTCTAAAAAGCAAATTATCGAGCAACAATATTCCGATAAGAAAATGCTTAGTTGAATCTTAAAGAAATATCGAATCAATGATATGAAGGTCTTGGGTTCGACTCCCAGGCTAGAACAGTTTATCGTGTTCTTAGTAATATCTCTTAACAAATTCATATAGGGAATTTTTAAGATATAAATTATGTTACCGGATTTGTTCCCCGGTTAAAATCATCTTTTCAATAATGTTAATTTAAAGAAATATTAAAATAAAGGTAGAAACCGGATTTGTTCCCCGGTCGAGATGATCGCTGTGCATAAGTAGAATCAATGGAAATTGATTGCATAAGTATTGTCTTATATGAGTTTGATATGTTTTGTATGAAAACAAATGCCTATTTTCTATGATTGATTTATGAAAACATTCACTTATATTGTTTGATAAGAAGCATGATAACTGATAAGAATCTGATTAGAAATAGTTTCCTACAGTTTGAGAATTGTGTAGAAGCATTTATTCACCTAGTATTTTTGATATTAGACTTTCCATTTTTACTGATAGTCGATAGCCGTGCAAAAGTTAGTTGTTCAAATAGTGTGAGATCATTGACGCACGCTAGCCACGTACTTAGGAGGCCAAATATGTAGAAATCTAAATATTTGCAACTTCAGCAATTTATGTAAAAATGACTTGTGAAACATTTCAGATTAATTGTACGTGTAAAAGAGGTGAATTCTGTGTTATTTTTATGTGAAAACTCCTGTGAATAAGTGAAATAATGATAATTTTGTATAAGAAATTTAAAAGTGTTTTAATAGTGAAATGTATAGAGAAAATGTAAATTAAACTATTGTATTGGTTAAGATATGTATAATTTAAAGTGGAAAACATTGTTTTAACTTTCTATGTTAAATATTTAAGAAATTTCAACTTTGAACATGTGAGTAAAATAGGCATATTTTGTTAAATAAATAAAAGGTTTTTTGTGATATGAAAATGTAATGTATATCGTAGTATAGATATTTTTGTGTGCTATCTTTATAAGTAAATTGTATAAATGTATGTCTTATACAAATAAAATTATTGAGAAAACCGTGAGAGAGTAATAGTACAAATTGATGTAATTGAGTTGCGCAAGCGCACAAATGGCGCGGCTCACTTTCGTATAGCTCAGGGGTAGCTCAGTAAACGAGTTTTCTTGCAATTCGTTCGGGGAAGTTTCGGGAAAGTTCGGAGAAACTTCTGGAAAAAGTGCAAGACCAGCAGTCAATAAGAAGAAAGAAAAAGTGTAGGGAAGTGATAGGGAAAAGTAATTACTCTCTCACGGAACGGTTTGAAGATAATTGCTGTTTTATTCCCAAGAAATTCGTCCCTCAAAATTATACATTCCACATCGAAGAATTAAGGCGTTGGGACCGGGACGACTTCGGAAGACCCGTAATCCCCGCCCGAAGAGCGTTCCATAGAAGAACAGATTTAAAAATAACGATAATTGTACAATGTACCAAAAGGCTTACGCACTACCAAGAGGCCAAGCCCTCTTTTACTGGTTCGCCAATTATTTTGCTGTAGACTACGGTCCAGTTCCCCCTTCGGAGGAGCGCATTTAATGATTGACGCTCACATTTTTTTATAAATGTGTGAAAGCAAAACCCTTGTATCGGATATTTTATGTATGAATATATTTTGAGCTTAAACTTAGCTTATTAGGCACTACCAATTGCTCTAATGAATATTCATTTTTCCAAAAGACACCTAAATAACTAAATCACTAAACATACACAACGTAAATAACCTAAGATGATCACGCCATAAATATTAAAAACGGCCTATTACTAAACCTTTAGAAAGTTAATTTATAAAGGTCAAAACATATTTATTTATCCTGGTCACATATATAGTATTCATTTTATGTCATAGGGGAAATAATATCATAATAATATATACTAAGGGGTGGTACGTTACAATTTGAATTATGTAACAGAAAATTGAATAAAAAAATGCATTACTTTTTTCACGATGCAAAAAATATTTTGAATTTGACTGCACTGGTTACTCTAAAAAACTGTACTTGTTAAAATACGTAAATTTGAGAATGAGATGGAAGTGTAAGATATGCAAAGAAAACTCAAACGCACATGATACAGACCTTTCTTTCGTTACAATGAGGAAAAAACCATTTACGCCATAAATTGCCAAAAAAACTCACCCGTCGTCATGAAAACGCCAATACAGTCTACACAAGAAAAACACATTATGCTATTTTAAAGACTCACATATCCTTTTCCAATGTAAGATACCTTTGTATAACTCACCTTCAATGTTAAGAATTAAAGGAAACTATTAACGTATTACAATTAGAATTAGCTAGTGCACAGAAGGAATTGGATATATATATATATATATATATATATATATATATATATATATATATATATATATATATATATATATATATATATATATATATATATATATATATATTAGAAAATAACGCTTTTCGAGGTAAAAACTCTAAGCTTCTCAAAGAAAATAAAGTTTTTAAAACACTGTGCCAAACTTCAATACAAGACCATAGTATAATAAAAAGCATCAAGAAAAAGCTAAGCCGTCTACGCAAATAACTAAAGACAGTTTACTCTCGCCATCCAGTTCACTTACACACAGACAATATTATATTACCGATGATCAGTTGAACCTGCAACGGCAAATCACGGAGTTTCAACAAAAATTTAGCGATGTGCAAATAGATATTGAAGCCCTCAAAAAACATATTCACAAGTTGAAACTGAAATTACATGACACGAATCATGACGCGTTCTCAACCATGTGTTAAATTGACCCCTACACCTGCTAAAGAAACGACAACATAAAAAGAATATTTATCTACGGATTGCAACAGTATGTTTGCCTATCCTCAGCCCTAATTCGATCCAGAGAAAATACGTCGTTTGAAAAATATACATTCACATCTAAAACGAATCCTGATGCTCTGACTCCAAATATTAAAAGACTGTAATAACGTTAATTTTACGCCCAATGACAAACTTATATTATGTATTAGTGACTATGATATAAAAACTTTGTTATTCCAACTTAAATATTAAAATATAAAATATATAATATAAAATTACTAAATAATTTTAAAAGTAATGACACACTATTGCTAAATTTATTTGTAAAATAGGTATATTTAATATATATGGCTTAAATAAAGGTATACTAAAAACATGTAATGAAAACATTAGAAGAAAACTACCATAATGGTAGTTCTTCTAATGTTCTCTCTCTCTCTCTCTCTCTCTCTCTCTGTTTCTCTCTCTATCTCTGTTTCTCTTTCTATCTTCTCTATATCATATATCTGAAGTTTTGTAATGAAATTTAATTAGTGATTAACTCAAACATAAAAGTTTTCTTAAAACTTTAGAGCCAACTTTAAAGAGGATTCCTTTAAAGTCGTTTTATTTCGCAAATACTACCTCAAATTTTTCCTAAGAAACAATTCACCGCCATCAAGAGACCGCTTCTGACCCCGTTGAAGATGAACATTCACGTCATTTACCTAGATCCACCCCAGAAGGGAACGGCTTAAAAATTAATGAAATGTTCTACTTTTACGTACACATTTTTGAAGTCGTCGCAAAGATGTAAAGTTTTGACCAATGCATGGATGGCCTAAATGAAAGAGGTATGAATGTGAAATAAACTCTTAAGTGCTTATCTTGAGGTTCAAAACTGTCCCTCACTGTAACTATCATATTGCTCTTTTAACCACTTTACATCACCGGAGTGAGACCTCGGCGAATATTCAACGCTCTATTTAAGTAAATAGTGGCGCTAATATGCCTGGTCAGAAAACTTTGCGTGAACTAGGTGAAAATACGGCGGAAGCAGAAATCTTACTTTCAGATTGAATAAAAAAGACTGTATAGTAAACTTTATTCCCAAATGCAACATTACTTAAATATGATTCACGTGTACTTTTACATTAAAGTACTTTTAGTTAATTAAATACATTTATTGATATTTATAATGCTACAGTCTTCTTTTATCGTGTGAGAAAATCATCAAGTCATTCCGTAGGTGTTGTTAGAAGCAACAGAGAAAAACCAAAATAGAAGATGGGAAGCAGTATGTTCCTGATAATAACATATCTTATTAAAAATTAAACTTTTAATTAAAAGCTTAAAGCCCACGTAAAGAACGATAATAAATTCCACATTATAGCATCAGTATTCGACGTTAATATACAACACGTAATAATTAACGCACTTTGAGAAAGTAGTTTGTTCAGAATCGTTTACTGAATCGATTCCTATTATTTTTAATATAGGTAATTTTTTATCCCAAAACTAATTAAAACTACGTAAATTACAGTCACACTAAATCTGTACAGTCAAAACAAACTGAAATGGACCGTAACTTAAGGCAATAAGACTCTTAAAAGTGCAGTTTTATTTGTATTATTACTAATTATGTCATTCAATAAAAATAAAGAAAAATGAACTTTATTTCAAGCACGTTAAAGTCTTTGCGTTCGTGGATTTATACTGTGACCACAACATTCTTCCGGAATTAGTATAACGCACGCACATTAGTATAGCGCACGCGCACGCGCACGCGCACGCGCACGCGCACGAACGCACGCACGCACGCAAGCACGCATGCGCGCACGCACGCACGCACGCACGCACGCACGCACGCACGCACGCACTTAGTCTTTATTAAATCCCCTGGACATTTTTTCCAGAAATAATTAGAATTACAGACACGACTTTTCTACAGATTTATTATATGTGTAGATTTTCTGACGTTATTGTATTAATATTTTAAAATCCATCCGATGGCAAAAATATACACGTACGAATGGTACAATTGTATATTAAGTGCTAAATATAACGATGTTTGTTTCCGTATCACAAAATGTTTACTGTCTCCCTACAGTTGTTTACTAGTCTATACAATCAAAGTATCGTCTCTGAGAAGAGTAATAGTTTTAAAGTTCTCCAACTCTAATTTAGCATCCAGTACAGTTCTCGTAGATAAACTCTGCTTGAATAACTTTTATAGTTGAGTTGTTATTGCAAAACCCACCCTTTGTCAAATTCAATATAAAGAACTAGCTGAATTGTTGATCAGTTTTATTGGCATTTTAAATTTGTTTTTGAAATGAATGCATAGTTATAAATTAAAAACTTGTCCGATCCGAGAGGATGCTTTTAGGTATCGTGATTTGATTCTATTCATGTATTTATTTTTACAGAATAAATAGGGAAAATACCAAGCCAAAATTTCAATAAATAATTAAATGGTGAAACTTACATGGATATTCATGTTTAGCGGGCAGGTTTAAGGCATTGAGTTATACAAAAATATCAATGGTTTAAGGTGACAATACTGCACAACGTTCAATAATACCGTCTCTAACGACGGTATTTAGAGATTTTTAAAATTTACTGAATATTAAGCAAATTGCAGTTAGTAAATGTTTTTTAATTATAATAACATTATATTATACAACATATGTATAACATTATACATAACATTCATTAAGAATATGATGTTTTTATAACATTATTGATGTACAAATACATAATCCTTACGGATCAGACAGAGTATTTTTACATATTTTATTTATTAACTTTTTACATATATTATTTCATAATCAGCCGATCGAATAATAGAATTTAATTAATCGTAGGCTAATTCAAGTTTTCTAAAAATAAAGATAAAGATACGGATAAAATAAAGATAGTTGTATTTATCTTGTAAAACATGAGTAAAAAATGAAGGTTACACATAAACATATTTTGCCATTTACGACGTACAAATATTATACTACATATATTAATAATTATAGAAAATAAATTAACTAACCCTACGAACATAATTTTAGATGTGTAACAATTTCAATGGCAACGTCGCAATTTAATATTTGGCTTAGAAAATCATTTCAATCAATCATTTAAGAAATCAGGCAAGCTATAATATCATTTGGCTATCAGATATTTTTAATATATAGCTTAAAAAGTCTAGTGGGCAATTTTTGATGTGTTTGGGGATTTTATTATATATTAATGGCGCCAGACAGAAATTACTTTTATGCATCAATGCCGTTCTTGGACCAATTATTATCATCCCCGCGATTGCGAATTGTAAGGTCTGATAGTTTGTTAAACAATTTAGGGTTCCTTTGAACGAAGTTTGCTATTGTATATATAATAAATAAGGAGGGCAAGCTCAAAACTTATGCTCAATGAAATATGGTTTGCAGCTATCGGTAATTTTGGGACCGAACATGCTCTGATGCACCGTTTTTGGGACTGACATATAATTTCCTTATTAGTTAGATTTCCGTTGTTAAATGTTCAAAAACTCCACTTGCATCAGCAAAACCAGCTGTTGTCGCCATCTTTATAAAAGTACTGTTTCCGTCGCATTTAACTTAGCGTTCTTGACTCAGCCGGATTAAAAATATTAGCTTTTGGCCCGCCAAAGCGTTGATTCTTAACGTTTATTTATCCGCTTGGAAAATAGGAATGCGACCCATACACACAAACATAATTACATGTATACTAGGAGACTCCTTTTCTACCTCGGTGTCCATCTGGATCCACTGTCTTACATATTTGTGCTGCCTAGCAGCAGTGCGAGCGCTGCTGTGTTTCGGTGTGAAGGTTATAAGATTTAGAGTATCAGAGTAATTACATGCTGTGTGAACATTCCACTTTAGTGTTCCGTGATGACGACATATTTGTAGCCTTCTTTGTTTGAAGTTGGTTTCAGGTGGTAATTGACTGCAGTAGCCAGTTATCATCGGCTGAGCTGAAGTTTGAGTAGGAAATTATTCAATGGGTTAATTAATTTAGTTGTTGTTACGGGAGATGCTGAGTGTAACTGTGAGATAAATAGAAAATATCTATAATGTACCATGATTATATTTAAAAAGTAGTTATAGTTATTTTGTATCATTTAACCCAGGTCTTAAATTACCCACAAATCCTCGATCTAGACACCCTGTAGCGTGTCAAGCCAAGTTCAAGCAGAACGGCGAGCAGCACCGTGCCTAATATTACACGAACCATTTGGAGCCACTTTTGACCCCCTTATAACTCAAAAACTATTTCACGTAAAGGTGTCAAAATTAGCTCATATATAGAGATTTACGAGATGAATATGTACTCCAAATTTCAAAACACATCTCAAACGGTTATTTGGATATTAACGCCCAATAATCGTCATTTTTATCACTTACTGACCTAAAGATCAAAACTATAACCCAGTTCCAGATTACCTAGAAAGTTGAAATTTGGCATGCAGATAGGTTATTAGGTGAATACAAAGGAATAAATCTGAAACATGTAAATTTTTATCTTTTTCTTATTATTTTTCACTTAATTATTTCTTAGGAACACTAAACTTTATTAATTATACTTATACCTGTAATAATGTATATATGTAAGAAACTGCAATCAAAATTTATGACAGCCGGTCTTAAATATATAACGAGTTGAATACCACCCTTAATTTTTTTATCCAAATATTTCCGTTTTAGTACTTATAACTAAACTAAGAGTATATACTTACTAAGAAAAACTTAAACTAAGAGTATATACTACTAATACTTTCGTATTTATTACGTTATTCACTGGGATTTAGTATTAATTATTGTTTCAATATTTAGCGCACATCAATAGTGTATATTTCTAAGATCATTACTGATAATCAATTAAATAATAGGCATTTTGATACACGGCGCGTGGTGCTGACTATGACTCATAAGCTCAAAGACTACAATATTATATACGGAAACATAAGCTCATAAGCGCGAGCGCCGTCGTGCTGTCAGGTTGTCTCTCGATATTTGATCTATAAGTTCGCGATTTATGCTACGAAATTCATAGTTTTTCATAAAAATACTTATATATTTGTGGTTATATTATTATTACAATTCTTTTATTACTAAAAGAATTAATTTAAATTACGTACGTACCGCGTATCTAGATGGTATAGGCAATAGTTTAAATCAAAAATTAATAATAATTTTAGTATAGTTATAACTTTGAGTATTTAATACTCAAAGAGTTATAAGTAGGTATGTATACTTAACTCTGAATGAGAACTTTATGGTTTGGTTACACATTGTTTTTCTTGAGAATTCTTATCTTTTTATTACGTATATTGTACAATGAGTCGTACAATAGAATAACGGGTGGGTGACACACTTACCTTACACCGAAGAATATATACACTACGCGAAAAGAAACGACACTTAAGCATGTGTGCACGTAAAATCGCTTGCGGCTATGTGTGGGTGTCTGGATGTGTGCGGGGGCCTTGAGAGGCGTGCGGGACGTGGAACGGGCAGTCGCCGACTGCCCTGGCCGAGGGCTAGTAGTAATACCGATATTTGTCAGTATTAGAAAATATGAATATATTCGTGAAGTGATATTATAATATTTCAATTAATATATGAATATTACAGATATCTTAATGTACATATTACTATTCTATTCATGTAGGTATTAAATTTATGTTACCAAGTAACGTTATTAGTTTTTATAGCCGGTTTATATGCTTTGATAAGTATTAATGTTGTTATTAAATAAATGATAATATATGTATAAGTATTACTGAAAGTGATTTTAAGTGATTAGAATTAAAATAAATTCCATTGCACAAAACAAGGGCCCTTGTTTTGTTAGTTTAATTTTTAATAATGTTTTATGATACCTAAAAATATGTGAACTTAATTTAATGAAAGTCGATATGATCTTGCCAGGAATTATGGGGAAATACCATGACAATAAAACTAATATATTAACGCCAATAATTTTATAATATTACATTAACTGAAACATACACTATTAAAAATAACACTAGAGAGTCAAGACATTTTAGATATCTTTAAAAAGTTTTTCTATTTGTTCATTGTTGTATTTATGGATTATTTCATTAGAAATAAAAATGACTTATCTCCTCAACACATAGGGAACAATTTGCTGGCCGCCATGTCCCAGGAAACCTGCGTACCTTTGGATTTTCTAAAAAAAAATATACATGCTACGAATTTTTGCAATTGTTAGAAATAATAATGGAAATTAAAAAATTAATCGAAAAATTCAAAAATATATAAGAGTAAATTATTTTTAAAGGATAGTATGTAATACTGATTATTGCGTACTGAAATACTAAGTGTTGGTTAATTATTTAAGATTACTATTAACTGTCGTGCATATTTGGTTTTGTCGGAAGTTTTAATATCCCTCATTTAATAAAAGTTGATTTAAAATTGAACGCATCTTTCACTACCGAAATACATAAGTTTACATAATATATAACATATACCTACTATGTATCTTCTTTGGTACAAGTCTATAATATTCCATTTCGCTTCGATATCAACCCTAGCGTTACACGGTCACCGGCGCTTAAGCTCTCACGTACAGGGAGTGTCACCGCTGTGCTTACACCGAATTATTCCAATTCCTCCCGAGAGAAGCTGCCTATTCCATTCGATTGCATATTCTTTGTTTTGGGTATAGTAATATACAACAAACAAATAGATTGCGTGGGACTATAGTAGAGTATGTATGCCGTGACTGGGATGATTTAAGTATGTACACTAGCGCTCCAAACGGGGATCCTTACTAATCTGAAGAAGAGTATCGAGCAAGCATGCTTTGTTTGACAACTTATGGAACTACTTCTGAATTAAAGGCTGCAGTAAATTTTCATAATATTAAGATCGAAGTGTATCATTAGGATGGTGTTCTGATAGGTTTGTTCAGCAAAGAGGGATATCACTATTCTGTTATGAGGAATTAACTGTAAATATGAGGCAAAAAAATGACCAACTTTTCGGCGAAATGTTGAATCGTTTAATAATCGGTATAGTAACAAGTCAAGACAGTTGCACTTTATCTAATCGACTCCTCAAATTAACAGCTATAAATCAAAACGACCGGCTTAGAGAAATCGTATCTTATTTGAGACTGCTATCCGATGATACAGTACTTTTACTTCCCACTAAAATATGTGTAACCAGTTTAATACTGCAAATACTGCAGATAGACAAAATAGACTGTCCACGTTATTTAATAAAACGAACAAATGAAATACTCAAAAAGAACGAAGATGAGTCGTCGCTAACTGCTGGTTTAGAAAATGTCACCACGATAAAAATAGGTGCACGTGTTATGTTGCGAAGAAACGTAGATGTCAGTAAAGGACTGGTAAACGGATCCATTGGAAAAATAGAGAAGGTACATCGGGACGTTGACAATAGCAATAGCGCACGTAAAATTACAAAACAATTTAAAAATTATCATTTAATTATGAAATTACGAACTAGAACGAGACAAGACCAAGTTTCAGATATTAAGTAATGTATATGTTCACAGGGAACAATTCCCTATTTGCTTAACATATGTTATTACTATCCACAAATCACAAGGCCTTACCATTAACAGTGCTCTTCTCGACATAGCCTAAGGTCTGACTTGGCTAGTTTTCACATACAGACATATTATAGCCTTCGCAAGTTCTAAACCTGTTACTTGTCGGTTCTTATTTAATTATTCCAAAAATTTGGCTTGCTGGTAGAAACTAGCCATCGAACATATTAATTCGTATACGAGAACTAGCCAAGTCAGACCTTAAGCTACAATATGTTATTATTCTAAGTTATAAGAAGAAATGATATTTTATGTTGTTATAAATAAATTTTAGGACTGACCATTGAACTTGGCACCCATTTAGAGCTCACTTCTTTTGTCGTTGAAGTCAACAACCATGGCATATATCATAATATTGAACTTGGCTCTCACTTCATATTTATGTTTTTGATGGGATATTATATTTCTAATATTAATTATAATTTCTAATATAAATAATTAAAAGTAGAATTCAGAGTATGTATATTTTATCGTACTTAATACAATCATACTATACTTTTGTGGGATATTGAGTAGACTCATTTTTCATTACAATGGAACATTCATTTCTCTAAATATTACCTCGGCGACAGAGCTTTGATCGCCGTTAGAAAAAATATTATCATCTCAGGGATATCATCTATCTAGATTAACTTGGAAAGTAAAGCATTATTAATGAAGCAAGGCATAGTTTCATTTGGTTTCTCTAATGTATTTTACGTATGACATATGTATTTTTATTACATTCATATATAATATGTTGGATGATTTTTTTTACCTTTAGACATGTGAAGTTTGCCAACAGCACGGCGAAAACACTTCCTTGCCCTAAAACCCTATCAAAAATGTGGGGAGGCCTGTGAACAGCAGTGGGACGTATATGGGCTGTAATTTATAACTTTTCTCCTTTCCACCATCGAACAACCAGGCGTTCAGTGGATCTTCAACGCTTTGTTGTATCAACTGATGACGACTGAACTTACTTAACACGCAATAGAACAAAACCCTTTGCTTCGTCTTTTGTAATGCGTGCAGAAAGAGAGTGGAATAATTTTCCGGTGTCTGTCTCTCCATCTTAATACAATTTGGGCGTCTTCAAGACAAGAGTGAATAATCTTTTGTTACGCTAAGACAGTGGATTTCCAATCGTAGACTTCATCACCACTTACTACCATGTGGAATTGTTCTCAATCACTGGCTTATAATAAGTAAAGAAAAAAGAAAAGGAACCTATCACTTTTTTTACAATATATCATTCAAATCTAAACTCACATATTATATTATTTCATCTGAAATCAGATATACAGTATAAGCATGGAAATAAGCAGATGGATAATGCAGATAATGCAGCAATGAAAACTTCTGTGTAATAATAAATATTGTCAATGAGGGATTTTTGTTATGTGTTATGATTTATTATATAATGCTTGAAGCAATTACTTGCGTTATATAAGAAACTTGACTAAACTAGACCTAAACCATATCACTTTTATCACAAATTCTCTCGATCGTTGTTTCTGTTAAGATAACATGAAAGTCATAAATAATATTATATAAGTATATTTAAATTGAAATTTCAACGCGGAGTTCCATTATGAACATAAAAGGTAACGTATTCTGAGTGAATGCAATTTTATATAAGACTTTACTTATTTGATTCTTATGCAATGTTCTCGGAAAATTTCATAACGTGACTGAAATTTAAGATGCACTAAAAGAGCACAAAAGACTATGCATTGTTATAAATGTCACCTTCTGAATAAGTCTTATTTAACAAGCAATATTCTTGTTTAACTTCCCGCTAAGAAAATTTAAAATTTTTAAAATTTGAGGCGTTATTGTTTTTACCCAGTTTATCGAAAGTTTAAAAAATTATGAGGTAGATTTTGAGAAATCTCAAAAATAATTTTATTTATAACTGATTTTTTGGAATAACTTTTAAACAGCTTTACCAATCGATTTCAAAAAATAATCAGCTTTTAACTTTCAAAAACTATGTCGATCGCCGCCACTCCGGTCAAAATCGGTTGATTCTTTCATGAGAAATCGTTAACGAAAAATTTAAAAAAAAAAATTTTTAATTACTCCGATAATTCATATTCAACGTCATAATTTGGTGATATTTGGAGTGTTTGAAATTAGCGGGAAGTTCCAGGGATGGCCTGCAGGTTCAACCAATGGTTTTTCAGGCACTTTGCACATTTTACTTATTTTCTTTTACCTATAAATTAATCCCACAGCGGACACAGACCTGCCGTATTACGTAATGGTCAATTTCGCACTTCTTATACTTGTGACCGCCTTCAAGAAACTAAATTAAATTGTCTTTTTTGTATTTTAATCATTCTTCCTTTTTATTTCGTAGGTTAAGACACAAGAGTGATTGATAAATCGGAGGTAGTTTTAAATTAACTATTAAGATGATTATTAGTGGTTACCTTGAACTTGTGATACGCCTTAGTCCACTTACAAGGGTAAATATAAAATAAACTTAAAAAAATTAACTAACTAATAAAAACTTAAACACATATATTTAGCTTGTCGATATGTATCGACAAGCTAAATATACTTACAATGGAATAATAATAACATACCTTCCCCAACTTCATGCAAAATTTATAGAAAAATGCCCAGACATAGATGTTAGCAGACAGCGAGTAGGTGACCAACGTAGGGCAATAACTAACGGTAAATTATTAACTGCTGAACAGGTTCAAGTAATACGTGAGGAAGTGAAAACCTACTTAGACAATAATCATAACGATGAGCACCCGCAAATTAATAATATGGTAACCGGTAACCAAAGAATGCATTGGGACAACGATTTAAATGAATTCATCGTAAAAAGTTTCTACAGAATTACTAATGGTGGGACTAACAAAACTGCTTACAGACGTCCTCTACATCAATCTTTTATCACCAAATTACCACATTTTTCTCACGTATCTGAGCAAAGCGTAGCAGATCAATACAGAGCAATCATTAATAATAAACTATTAAGTGCAAGTAGACTCCAAGAATTACAGAATGAAATTGCAATAGAGATGGCTACCCAGAATAAAACAGCAAATGACGACACAGAACCTGACATATTCTTACAAGATAATTATAGATTTGACTACATCCAACCCGCCACTCAGAATCTCGGGATGCATGAAAGCCTAATCTCACCAAGCAATACACAAATTTGCCCGGATACAATTACACCCACAGATTATAATGCAGAACAAGAAGACTAAAATAATGAAATTCAGCAAAATTACAACAAACTTATTGGGGACATACGAAATAAAATTGATGGGACATTTGCAATGCTTTTAAATAAATATAAAAACGTCGATCCTACAACTAGACCTAGCATACCCAAACAAAAAAATTCTAAAAAACTGGCGTGCATTGTACATTACATTAACCAATCACTGCTTCCTGTCCATGTACCACCTGATTCAGACTTTTACACGATTCAAAATGCTATATACTGTGCAGCTGCTACTGTTTCAATTTATAATGGATACAAAATAATGGACCCTGAAAATAACTCCTCATGTCAAAAAAACGAACCCCTAAATGGCAAATGAGACTAGAAGACAGAATCTCAAATCTTAGAGTTAAATAGGAAGACTAACGGAATATATAAATGGCAATACAAGCACTAAGCTCAAACGCGAAATAGAAAAAATTACAGCAGCTTATAAAATACATTCAATGCATGAACAAGAAAACAAGAAACTAGTCCATTTCCTAGACACCCTCAAACAAAAGCTTAGTTCACTTGCAAACCGACTCCGAAGATATAAAGAAACCACTCTAAGAAAACAACAAAATGCAGCATTTTATAATAATGAAAAAACATTCTACAGAAACCTAACAAACGCACATGATATTACTGATAATAATAAACTAGTAGTAATACCTGAAACAGAACAGCTGCACCAATTTTGGTCCAATATATGGTCAAACCCCAAAACACACAGAGAAAGCGATTGGATTAAACAAGATAGGGAATTATTAGTAGATTTACCAGAAATGATGTTCGATGAAATAGACATGATTCTATTCAAATCAGTTATTAACAAAACACACAGCTGGAAAGCCACTGGAAGCGATAAAATCCATAATTATTGGTATAAAAAGTTTACTTCCTTACATCCGCTCTTACTGTCACACATCAACACTTTTATAAAAACACCAGAATCATTACCAAGCTACATTACATTAGGAACAACTTACATGATACCTAAAGACCGAAGTGACTCAAAAAATCCAGCCAAATACAGGCCAATTACTTGCCTCCAAAACATTTATAAGATCATTACGTCTTGTCTTAGCCAATTAATTTACAAGCACGCTATCTCTCATAATATATTAGCAGAACAACAGAAAGGATGCAGAAAAGCTAGTCTAGGTTGTAAAGAACAGTTGATAATTGACGCAATCGTCTCTAAACAAGCAGTCACCAAAAAAAAGAAATATTTTCACCATGTTTATTGACTACAAAAAAGCATTTGACTCAGTACCCCACAGTTGGCTAATATACATTTTAGAACATTATAAAATTCATCACAAAATTAGAGAATTCTAATTTTGTGATGAATTTAATATGAATTTAATGAAAAATACAATGCTTCATTGGAGAACTACTCTCAAGCTATACAATGGTGACTCATGTTTAGAGACTGATACAATAACAATCCGAAGAGGAATTTTTCAGGGTGACGCCTTAAGCCCCCTCTGGTTCTGCCTGGCTTTAAATCCTTTATCTAACCTTCTCAATAGAAATGACAAGGGGTATAAAATCACTAACGGAAATACACATCATACACTATCACATTTACTTTATATGGATGACATAAAATTGTATGGGAGTAGTTTAAAAGATTTACTTACTCTTGCTGACATAATGAAAAGCTTCTCAACTGATATTCAAATGGAATTTGGAATAAATAAATGTAGGATACAATCAATTCGTAGAGGCAAAGTAGAACAAAATTCATATACTCTCCAGACAGGTGAAACCATTGAACCTGTAGATGAAAACGCTGGTTATAAATATCTAGGATTTACTCAGACACGACAGATTCACCAAAAACACGTTAAAAAAAATTAGAAAAAGAATTTTAAATTACGCCTAAATAGAATACTTAACACACATCTAAATGCACGAAACACCATAAAAGCTGTAAACACATCCGCCATCCCAATTTTAACTTATTCATTCAGTATAATTCAATGGTCTAAAAGCAACCTAATAAATCTGCAACGTCTCACCGATAAAACTATGACCAAATACAGAAAAAACCACCCTAGATCTTGTAGCGAACGACTCACATTACCTATAGTAGAAGGTGGAAGAGGTGTGATTGATATAAAAAATCTTCATAACTCTCAAATTTCAGCTATGCGAAACTTCTTTTATCAACAAGCTAATAATAGTCCGCTTCATAATGTTGTTCAAGCCGATACTAAACTTACTCCTTTAAACCTCAAAGATCAAATAAAACAGAAAAACGAAAGTATTGTCTCTGCACACGATAAAATTAACAGCTGGTTGCAGAAAACGTTACATGGAAGACACCGCCGTGACTTGATGAACACAAACGTAGACAAGGTAGCGTCTAACATGTGGCTCAGGCGCGGAGATCTCTTCCCTGAAACGGAAGGCTTTATGTTAGCAATTCAGGACCAAACTATACACACACTAAACTACAGGAAACATATAATTAAAGACCACACTCTACAATCAGACCTTTGCAGACATTGTCATAATAGTTCAGAAACCATTCAGCATATCACTGGTGCCTGCAGCTCGATAACACAGACCGACTATAAACATAGACACGACCAAGTAGCTGCCATCATTCACCAGTATCTAGCATATAAATATAAACTTATAGATGAAAAAATAGCATATTATAAATACAAACCAGAAATCATACTTGACTCTCGCGATTTCAAACTCTACTGGGACAGAACTATATTAACTGATAAGACCGTGCATTATAATCGACCGGATATTACGCTACATGACAAAAGAAACGAATCAGTTTATCTTATAGATATTGCTATACCAAACACTCACAATTTGACCTCTACCTACAAAGAAAAAATAGCCAAATATACTGATTTATCCATCGAAATAAAATCCCAGTGGAAAGTAAAAACTGTAAAAACTATACCTATTGTAATATCAGCAACTGGCGTCATTCCCCATTCACTCTTTTCTAGCTTAAAGGAGCTAGATATCCATAAGCTTATCTTTATATCACTACAGAAAGCCATAATATTGAATACTTGCAGAATAGTTCGTAAGTTCCTGTCTAAAAATTAAAACACTTATCCGATTTCGTTTGGTTTACAGCCCGCGAAAAAGGTATAATACCTCGGGAACGAGAGAATACTAAAAAAAAAAACAGTAATAATAATAATAATAATCACTTTATTTCAGACATAATTCGTCCATATTAAGTGTAAGTATATTAGTAACAAATATTTACTTAATAACTATGTTAGTAATGTTAGTATTTATACCTACGTTATAATTATATATACATACGAAATTCATTGACATTTTAGTCCTATTGCCAGCTCCACCCAGTGTCGCTGAAAGTGGCAATCTGGTCTCGCCGCAATCATTTTTAAAATGCCATTGTTACTGTTTCGCAGACGCTGTAACATTGAGGCTGATTTCTTTCGCATAACAGCATGAAATCCATCAGTCCTAGCATCCGCGAACATTTTCGAAGCACTACACCGCCATGGCAGTCCTGATAGCATCCTAAAAGCGTTATTGTATTGTATGCGAAGGGCACGTATGTATGATACCCACAGGCTACTCGAGTAAAAAGATTGGCAAAATGCTTTGAAAAGAGTAACTTTTACGTCATCTGTACATCGAGCAAACCTGCGGGCAAGCATATTGCTCCTAACTGCCAGCGCCCTACGCTCCCTCTCTATATCACAATCATCGCTGAAATCGCTCGTTATAATGTGACCGAGATACTTAAAAGTTAATACTTTTAAGTATCGTTAATACTTTTAATTACGTTAATACAATATTTAGGGCTACACCATTGAGGTATACGGGAGGAACAGAACGCGGCAGTTGTTTCGGTGCTGTAAAAACAAGAATTTCACTCTTTTTCGAGTTGTACTTCAAGCCGTGTTCCTCCGCATATTTCTCGCAAATAGACAATAATTTTCTTAACCCGCCTATAGATGGACTGAGCAGCACCATGTCGTCTGCATAGCTTATGTTATTAACACATGTCCCGTCAATATGACAGCCGACATGTGTGCTAACCAGTTCCACGATAAGCTGGTTAATATATAAATTAAATAACAACGGTGAGCTTAAACCGCCTTGTCTGATACCAAATTTTAGTCTATATTCATCTGATAGCGTACCCGCCCATCTCACCTGGTTTTTTTGATTACTGTACCAGTACTCGATCAGAGAAGTATAATCCGCCGGCACACCTGCGTCCCTCAACTTGCTCCATAGTATATCATAATTGACCGAGTCAAAAGCCTTGGACAAGTCGAGGAAACACGCGTATACCGGCGTCCTCCTAGCCGTGTAATAACCAACAGTATGCTTCAATGTAAGAATTGCACTTTCCGTCGACAATCCCACCCTGAATCCGAACTGGGCATCATGTATATCTACATATTTTATGAGGCAACCATTTAACAAACTGTCAAGTACTTTTGCCGCGGTGGTAGCAAGTGAGATGGGCCGGTAGTTGCAAATATCAGAAGCATCACCTGTCTTATTTTTAATAATTGGTACCGCTATTGTTCGCATCAGTCCCTCAGGCAAATACGAGTGACCTAGACACAGTGTAAAAAACATGGCAAGAACCCGTGGTAAATGGATCCCTGCGTATTTGAAATGTTCAATACTGAGCCCATCGTGACCCGGAGACTTCCCACGCTGCATTCTTTCAATAGTCTGAGCCACCATTTTAGCAGGTATCTTAACATTACGTTCGTTCACGATGGTCTCACTATCGCTCATCTCCTTACACATGGGACTTAAGAGTGACTGCATGGTGAACTGTTTCCTAAAAGCATTAGCAATGTCTTTATGGTCATGAGCACCACCAACGTCCACAGGGAGGCACGGCCTTATATTCATTTTATTAGTGTTTTTCCAGAAATTTTTAAACTTTTTCGAGGAGTGGTCGGAAGCAAGGCGATCTATTTTAAGTTGCTCCTGCCTGTCCTGGCACCATTTAAGTTTCGCTTTAAAATTCCTCCTTGCCTCCGACATATTGTGAAAAATAATGTAATAATAATAAAATGAAAAACTTACTGTACCACTCCCATGTCCCAAGGGGTAGTCATCAGTTATATCTAAGTATAAATATATATTGTACCAGTGCTTGTATATTTTGTGCTTAATGATGAACCACTGGTCTGGTGACTAGTAATTTCTTGAATTTGACCTGCCCCACGTGGGCTGTGTACACTGAGGGTATTAGCACGAAAAAATCGTGCACTATTCACTTTTCTTTAATGGCGTCCTTTTTTCTACTAAAAATCTTAGCTTAGTTAACGCCCAACCATCCTTATCTTCATAATTCACTAGCATCATTTAGCTTTCCTGTGCACTTATGTCATTGAAAGGACTACCGTACTACCGTATACTTTGACTTAAAATAGTTTTTTGAATTTTTTTTAAATTTTTATTAATTCCTTAACCATGACGTGTAAAGGCGGCTTACGAGAACCAATAACCTCTGTTCATCTTGTTAAGTTGTTAACACACCTGTCTTAAAAGGAGAACATTGGAAGGGAAATAGTTTGATAAATTGTTATAGAACAGTTAAACATCTTTAAACACATTTATATCTAAGATTTTAGTTCGAGAATAATAGATCATACTGTTTGTTATTTCTGTTATATAGGACATACTGGAAACTACATCCCACGGACTCCTGCAACTGACGTCAAACAAAGAAGTCCACAGAAGCGTTTTCGCCTCACAGACCCAAGTTTAATAGCTCACAGCCTGTAGTTATATATTTAGTTTAGTAAGTTAGTGTAGTTGTCTATAGAAATTTTTGTTTTGACATCTTATAAAAGTATATCAGTTGACATGCCTGTCGTTGAGCCTGTTTAATTGGCTGTGAGGATTATACATTAGTCCACAGAGGTAACAACGCATCTGTATCCTAGTTTGTTGGAATCCATGAGCTGCACTAAACATGTTTTTATATGCCTTAAGTGCAAAGCACGTAAGTATGTTCTACTAGCGCTTAAAAATCAAGAATGCGTTTTGTCGCAAGAAATCGTATCTAACAATCATATTGAACATATAAATGATATAAAAAGCACATTGTCAGAAATATAGTCATTTATTTTTGTTTATGTATTTAGTTGAACTGCTTTATTTTTTACAACGATCAATTGCTATTTTTACATTAAAATAGTAGTTTTAGTGGCTTATGGTGTAGATTTATCAAGTCTGCATGGAGTACCTCTCCATGCATACTTGATAAATCTGCATGGACAAAAACACGATAACTTTTAAATATCCATTGTTCAACTCAATTTCTTTTTTAATCTCTTCATCTATCATCTGGGAAGCCACGGAATGTAAATGGCAGTTTAATTTTGTTTTTTTTGGTTATAGTTAATTTTTTCGGCAGAGAAATTCGAAATTTTCGATGTTTAGCAGCTTTTTGTGTGTGTGTGTTCAGCTGTGGACTTGCACTGAGTAGAAGTGTTAGTGATGGGGTGATCTCCAATGCCATCCAATTTTCACATGCACAAATTTTGATGGCTCCGTAGTGGATTGGCTAAGCTTTTAGTTGCGGCGCTGCAGAGCCGGGGATCCGAAACTTGCAGCAAGTTTGTTTCATTCTTCACTACAGACTAGTAAAGTCCACTGCTGAACATAGACCTCCCCATATATTCCCTCAGGGGCTGGTAGATAACGGCGGAAATCATGGTTTGTTTTATTAGTCTCTTACAATACCCATGGGACTATACGGGATAGTGGATAATCTTACACCGCCACTACATAGTCAAGTGTGTATGTAAGCCATGATAAAGGAGAAAATTCTACTGTAGTGGTAACCTATTTAAAAAATAAACATTATACGTGTCATCCCGCCACGTGTCTTACAAACACCATTTTGTTAGGAGCAACAAATACACAATTTTGTATTAGAGTATCTTAAATGGTGTCAGCGACGTGCAGCATAGTTCCACCACGTGCAAAATATTATACGGAAAATGGCTCCTGCTATACGAGTAGTTGTATTTATAAACGTGCTGCCACGTCACATGCTCCACTAAACTATCAATTTCTTTTGTTTACTATATAATTGCAATATCTTATTAAATGCATAAAACTTCTTTTTCTAGGTACAATACCTATTTTTAAGTTTTCCCATCAACCGTTTAATAGGACCACAGACTACTAAGAGGATACTACGCAATTAGGACCTATACGACTTGTGATTGTGCTTTTCGCAATGAGGGTATCGCAAAATTTTTTTGAATAAATCGATTAAAGAAATATAATAAAAACAACAATTAATTTTCGTGTAATTAAAAATACAATCGTCATTTGCTTCATCAAAAAGTAATTAAGAGTTGACGCGAAAAATAAACTTCATTTCAATGTAACGCATAATTCAACTTCATTTCCAATAAAACGCATTAATCGTCCAATTATTTTGTTTCCTGAAAGTTTATTAGGTTAGAATATAATGGATAAAAATATTTTATGTTGATAGAAAAAATAAATATAATAAATTTGATATTTACATTACAGGTACCTATACTAACCTTTCCAAAAACGTTTAGAAAAAATCAATTTTGTTCTTTTTGATCTATGTCCATCCGTAACAGCACACTGCGTAAAACGGGTCTGTCCCATTGTATAGCAATACTTTTGTTTCTTGGTCAGAAGTAATAAATTAAAGATGTTAACTATTGCATAATGTGTCCTTTATAATCTAGAACGAATTTGACTCAATGATCTTCATGCAATGAATAAGAGTCGATATCAAGATTGGTTATCGACACGAAAATATCTATAATACACTCACACAAATAAAATTTAAAATGTGTATTCAAATATCTCACTGTTGATTATTGATGAACAAAAAAGATAAATGTGACGTAGGATCGTAACTTATTCGTGGCTCTGAGAAAATTCATCACATTATTATTGCAGAAGCTCGGAGTATAAGTGCAACACTTAACAGTGGTAGAGCCACGCGGCAGCTTTGCTGTTGCACGTACGGGCCGGCTCAAACCGGGGTGGTACCACGACCTCACAGAATACCGGCGTGAAGTGGAAGCTCTGCTTCCGCGTTTCGTCTGGTGAGTGCAGGTGGCCGGAGGCCCAAATCCCCCCCCCCCCCCCCCGTCAACATGGTAGCGGAACTAAATAATGATAGACTACCCCAGGAGGGTACCAGCACCCCTGGAGAATCCCTCGCTGAGCATCCACGACCATGTTTCTCCACTTCTGAGCGTGAGTGCTCAGGCTGCCCCGCGTATTCTGGGGGGGGGGGGCAAAATTCCGCTAAAGACTACAACTGCTCGGGGCAAACGGAGCAACAAAACCAAGGCGACCCCTGCCACGCTGTCCGTGAATTTCTGCAATATCAGGGGACTTCACTCTAACCTAAACGCCGTCCACTACCATCTCGAGACGGCGAGGCCGGCTCTGCTCTTTCTGACCGAGACGCAGGTGTCCTCTCCGGCTGATGTCTCGTATCTCTCCTACCCGGGGTATAAATTGGAACACTCCTTTGTGCCTCGGGCTGGAGTTTGCGTTTACGTCAGAGAGGACATCTGTTCTCGACGCCTCGGCAGACTTGAAGGTTCGGACCTGTCCATCCTTTGGCTACGCGTAGACAGCGACGACCATCCGCGCCTCTACGGGTGCCTCTATAGGTCCCATAGCGTTAATGCCGAAACAGACCGACTCTTCGACCACGTCCAAATGGCTGCAGATTCGTTGCTACAGCAGATCCCCTCCGCAGAGATCGTGATCCTCGGCGACTTTAACGCCCATCACGCCGAATGGCTTGGTTCACGTTTAACCGATCATGCGGGGAGATCTGTTCATGATTTTGCCTTGGCATATGGTCTGACACAACTGGTAACTTCGCCTACGCGGATTCCAGATGTGGAGGATCATGCACCTTCCCTGTTGGACCTTCTGCTGACCTCTCACCCGGACGGATATCAGATTTACGTCGACGCCCCTTTAGGCTCCTCGGACCATTGTCTGGTCCGGAGTGTTGTGCCACTCACGCTGAAATCGCGGTTGCATTCTGCAGGCTGCCGCCGTGTTTGGCACTATAGGTCAGCCGATTGGGATGGGATGCGGTCTTTCTTTGCATCCTACCCTTGGGGGCGGATTTGCTACTCGTCGGATGATCCCAACGTTGTTGCGGATTCTGTTACTGATGTGGTACTTCACGGTATGGAACATTTTATTCCTTCCTCTGTGGTGCCCATTGGAGGCAAATCTCAGCCATGGTTTGGTCGCTCCTGTAAAATAGCATCATGCTATAAGCAGGAGTGCTACCAAGCCTGGGTTGATGCATCAGCGTCCCGGGATGTAAACACCAGCGCTCTAAAAAAAAAAGTATAATTCCGCCTCTAGGTCCTTCAAAAGAGTCATTGCCAAGGCAAAGTCAGAGCACATAGGCAGAATTGGCGAGAAACTAGTTCGCCTTCCTTCTGGAACCCGTGCATTCTGCTCTCTCGCCAAGGCTGTCCAGGGGAATTTCTGTCAGCCATCTCTTCCATCTCTGCACAGGGAGGACGACTCACTGGCACATACTGCAAAGGAGAAAGCCGATCTTCTGGGCTCTTTCTTTGCGTCTAACTCGACTCTCGACGACGGGGGGAGTACGCCGCCGACCATCCCGCGGTGTGAGTGCTCCATGCCGGAAGTGCAGTTCACACAGCGCTCGGTTCGCAAAGCACTCCTCTCCCTGGACATCCACAAGTCGAGTGGGCCTGACGGAATCCCCCCAATTGTGCTGAGGACGTGTGCTCCAGGGTTGGCACCGGTTTTAACGCGTCTTTTCCGGTACTCCTACTCCCTAGGCGTAGTCCCAAAATCATGGAAGACGGCTTTCGTCCACCCGATCCCTAAAAAAGGCGACCGCTCAGACCCGTCCAACTACCGGCCAATCGCCATCACCTCCTTGTTCTCCAAAACAATGGAGTCCATTGTAAACTGCCAGCTCATGAGGTACCTTGAGGATCACCAGCTGATTAGTGACCGCCAATACGGTTCTCGCCGTGGTCGGTCAGCTGGTGATCTTCTGGTCTACCTCACTCACAGATGGGCGGAGGCAGTAGAGTTCAAGGGGGAGGCATTGGCCGTTAGTTTGGACATTGCGAAGGCCTTCGATCGGGTTTGGCACAAAGCGCTTCTTTCGAAGCTCCCTTCCTATGGGCTTCCCGAGAAATTGTGCAATTGGATCACCAGCTTTCTTGCAGATCGGAGCATCAAGGTCGTTGTAGACGGTGCAAGCTCCGATTGCAAGCCTATTAATGCTGGTGTTCCACAGGGCTGCGTGCTATCGCCAACGCTGTTTCTTCTGCATATCAATGATATGTTGCATACCCGTAACATTCATTGCTATGCGGATGACAGCACTGGTGATGCTCTTTACACCGGCCGAGCCAATATTTCTCGGGAAAACGTCTCCGAGTGCCGGGACAAACTTGTGTCTGAAGTCGAGTCTTTGCTGAACAGAGTCTCGGATTGGGGACGACTAAATCTAGTCCAGTTTAACCCCCAGAAGACACAAGTTTGCGCGTTAACCGCTAAAAAGAACCCCTTTGTCGTATCCCCTCAGTTTCAAGGCACTCCCCTTGTTGCCTCAGCCAGTATCGGAATCCTCGGCGTCGACATATCGAGTGACGTGCAGTTTCGTGGTCACTTGAAAGGGAAGGCCAAATTGGCCTCTAAAAAGCTTGGCGTGCTCAGCAGAGCGGGACAGTATTTCATGCCGGCACACCGCCTGCAACTTTACAAGGCGCAGGTTCGGCCGCACATGGAATACTGTTCCCATCTCTGGGCTGGGGCTCCCCAGTACCAGCTCCTTCCACTTGACCGCATCCAGCGCAGAGCGGCTCGAATCGTCGACGACCGAGTGCTTTCCGATCGGCTCGATTCACTGGCGCTGCGAAGAGATGTTGCATCTCTTTGCGTATTTTATCGCATCTATCACGGGGAGTGCTCTGAGGAATTGTTCGGATTAATCCCAGCCGCCAAATTTCGTGAACGCACTACACGGCAAACGTCCCGATACCATCCACACCATCTGGATGCTTGGCGGTCCACCACTGTACGTTTCACAAGGAGTTTTCTTCCACGTACAACCTATCTGTGGAATAGTTTACCACCGGCGATTTTTCCGGACTGATACGACCTGGGGACCTTCAAGAAAAGAGCTTACTCCTTTCTAAAGGGCCGGCAACGCACCCGCAATTCTCCTGGTGTTGCAGTTGATCATGGGCGGCGGTAGTCACTTAACATCAGGTGAGCCGCATGCTCGTTTGCACCCTCTTCTATTAAAAAAAAGTGCATACTTTTAGATTTTTTGCAAGCGAGCAATGTAATTTACCACGTGATCGGTAGGGAAGGAAAAAATCAAGAGAAAACCTTTTATATCTGAGGACAAAAATATTTCGAGGACACGTGAGGACATGTGAGGGCCGTCAACACGCAATAGAGCGAAGTTGGCTCTTTTCTACTACAAAAACTTTCTCAGAATAGTTATAATGTAGCCCATACCCATATTACAACTGTTCTTTATAAAGGTAAGGGTAGCAAACAAAAACAGTCCTTGTGATGGTGAGTAGATGCCGTGGTTCATAAACAACCTATATTTATCCTCGAATGAGATTTCAATTAACAATTTCATTGGTCGGAATCGAGCCCTACTATGTACAGCGAGAGCTCAACCCCGAAACTATAAAGGCATAATCCTATACTATTAAACGAGCAATTCTTGTATATATATAAATATATAATCGGGATATCGGAAACGGCTCCAACGATTTTCATAAAATTTAGTGTCCAGGGAGTTTCGGGGATAATAAATCGATCCAGCTAGGATTTATTTTTAGAAAATGTCTTTTTGTCCGTGTTTTTAGGCAATGAAAAACTGCTACAATATCGTTAGAATAAGAAGGTGAATTTTGACATATTGTTAATGATTATAAATAGCTTAATTGGTATAATGGGCGGTCACAGAATCATAAAACCCCGGTTCGAGCCCAGACCGACCGATCGACTTTTTTCATTTTTTTTTTCAAGTTCCTTTCTTTGTTGAGAAAATCCATTTTTTCGAGCCCTTTTTTTATATTTTTTAAAAACACGAAAATTTAAGTTAAAATAATTGCACTCATGATTTTTTATTCAAATAACCAGTTCCGTTTTTTCTGTTATGTCGCTAAGATCAAAAAATATTATTTATATTTCATCAGTATGTAATTTGTATCTAAATATAATTTCCAAAACACACGAATTAAAAAAAATCGAGCGAAAAATACCGAGCAAAGCTCGGTCAACCGGGTACTAGGATACTAAAATTAAAAACCATGAATAAAATAAAATCTATAGAAAAGACTGATGAAAATAAAAAATCGTTTGTTTAGAACTATATCTTAACTTTTTTTATTCCCAGCCAGCTAGTGTCGACAAAGTACACTGTAACTTTGCTGTTCGTCACAAAACGTCGAATATTTGTCTCGATGTCATTTTTACGACATATAACGGCGTTGATGGCTAAAAAGAACCCCAGAATAATGTGACGAAATTTTGAAAGGTTCTATTGATTATTAATTTACTTATCGAATATTTAAACTTCTAACAAGAGATATTTTTTGAAGTAATCTTATAGTAGTGGAGTTTTTACGTAGATCTATGTTCGATGTCTAAAGTCTAAAGTCTGTTAACAAAAGTATTTACAAAATTATTATCACCAACAACAACAAAATTAACAATAAAATATAATTTTTATAGGATAGGGTGACAAATGAGCACGCACTCGACCTGGTTGTAAGTGGTTGCTGTGTCCCATAGACATCTACATCTATCCTCGATTGCAAATCAAACTGTAGATGCGTTGTCACCCGTAAGGACTAAGATGGAGTGCCTTGATTCCAGTAAAATGGGTCTCCGGTTCTCTACACTCACCATACAAAACACAGCAGCATTAAGCTACTATTTTACGCTGATATTCTACGAGAGCGTGGTCCTTCCCCGTTCGAACCGACCCATTTGTGCCACAACTATACTACTAATATAACTGCAACATGGCTCTATCACGTATATTATAGCCCTTAAGTCGCCTTTTAAAACGTATTTGTGCACAAAAAGAAACTCATATGAAATGATGATTACCATACAACTACACAACTTTTATTTTGAATTGCCAGCCAGAACACTTATGAACATCCTTTGGTTTGTTCGTTGTGTTGTGTGCGACCTCTAGTATGTGCAACTTCTAAAATTAAACAACTCACCAATCAAGAACGTACCTTTCTATACCTATTATTCCATTATATTATACATATACAAGTACAAATGTAACTTAGTAATCGTAAATATTTATGGGATGGGATTACAAAGTTATTGATGCAGTTGGTGTTTCTGGAAAACTGGACCGAAATTGCAAAATATTTTAGGTTTTCCTTAATTTATACACAACACTAATTGTAATTTAAATTTGAAGCTTCTATGTCTGCTAGAAGTGCCTTAGAGTTTTGATGATCGGTCAGTCAGTGAGTGACAAAACTAAGAAACTTTGACTACTTATAATTCTTAAGCTACTGGTTCAACTTGAATAAAATTTGAGTTTATACTATGCCTGCTTAGTTACTGAAAATTCAGGCTTCTAGTTTTATTTACAACGAAGATATAAGGGTCGAAAATGGCCTGAACTGCTTCGAGAAAGGCATGGTACGGCCATGCCTCTTTTTTGTACAACTTTGCGGGGGCACTGCCATGCCCCTAGATATAATCTAAGGAATTGACAATCCCAATAACCGCCACTGGGAGACTGCGAGATTAGGTCAACAAGTTCCCATATAAATTTTCTTTGTCAATTGATTCATCATCATCATTATCATCATTACAGCCCTTTACAAGTCAACTGCTGAACAGAGGCCTCCCCCAAGGTACGCCACAAAGCACGGTCCTGAGCCACCTGCATCCATCGACTTCCTGCATGTCTTACCAGGTCGTCACTCCATCTAGTGGGGGGTCGCCCTACACTTCATCTACCGGTACGAGGCTGCCACTCGAGAACCTTTTCTCCCCAACGGTTGTCGGTTCTTCGAGCTATATGGCCGGCCCATTGCCACTTCAGCTTACTAATCCGTTGGGCTATGTCGGTCACTCTGGTTCTACTGCGGATATCCTCATTTCTAAGTTTATCACGCAGAGAAACTCCGAGCATAGCCCTCTCCATAGCTCGCTGAGCGGCTTTGAGCGTCCTCATACGGCCAGCAGTGAAGGACCACGTCTCAGTTCCATATGTCATCACTGGCAATAAGCACTGGTTGTACAACTTTGTTTTCAGGTTTTGAGATATACCTGACGAGAAGATGCGTTGTAATTTCCCGAACGCTGCCCAGCCGAGTTGAATCCGTCGATTGACCTCTCGGTCGAAGTTGGACTTACCTAGCCGGACTATTTGTCCCAGGTAAACGTACTCGTCAACAACTTCGAGCTCAATGCTCCCAACAACTACCGGCATAGGTGTGACATGGACATAAAACATGATCTTTGTTTTGTCCATGTTCATCTTAAGACCTATCCGTTGGGAGGCACTGTTGAGGTCATTGAGCATAGTTCTAAGGTCCTCCAGCGATTCTGCCATAAGGACTATATCGTCGGCAAATCGAAGGTGAGTGATGTACTCGCCATTGATGTTAATATCGTATCCTTTCCAGTCCAGTAGCTTGAAAACGTCTTCCAATGAAGCGGTGAAGAGTTTCGGGGAAATAACGTCACCCTGTCTTACACCTCTCTGCAGTTGGATAGGTTTCGTACTCTGGTTCTGTACTCGGATAGCCATCGTCGTCCTACTGTACAAATACTTCAGCACTTCGATATACCGACAGTCAACTTGGCACCGCTGAAGAGACTGTAGCACCGCCCAAATTTCGACGGAATCAAAGGCTTTCTCATAGTCCACATACGCCAGGCAAAGTGGCAGATTGTACTCTTTGGACTTCTGTACAATTAGCAGAAGGGTATGTATGTGGTCTATGGTACTGAAGCCTTTTCGGAAGCCGGCTTGTTCGGGAGGCTGGAAGTCGTTGAGTCTGCGTGCGAGACGATTCGTAATGACTCTCGAAAACAGCACGTAGACGTGGCTCAGAAGGGATATCGGTCTGTAGTTCTTCAAGAGGGCGTTGTCACCTTTCTTGAAGAACAAGACCACCGCACTTCTGCTCCATGCCTCCGGAGTAGTGCCACCATGGAGGACGGAATTAAAGAGCCTCTGAAGGACTTCAAGTACCAGTTTTCCATCCGCTTTCAGAAGCTCCGCTGTAATTCCATCCTCGCCCGGGGACTTGCCGTTTTTAAGGTGCTGGAGAGCCATTCTAATCTCGCTCAGACTGACGTCCGGGATATCATCGGAATAGTGTCGGATAAAACCCGCTCTTGGATCGTTACTCACACTTGCGTGTGGCTTCAACGATGATGTGTACAGCTGCCCCTAGAACCTCTCAATCTCACTCAGAATCTTAGGTGTCCCGGAAACGATGCTGCCACACTCTGTCTTCAGCTTTGACAGTTGGCTCTTATTGGCAGACAGATCTCTGGCAAAGACTTTGGAGCCCTGGTTCCGCTCAATCGCTTCTTCAATACGAGCAGTATTAAATTTGCGTAATTCTCGCCGCATGCATTTGGAGATATGTCTGTTCAGTTGCCTGTATGCTAGGCATGGGCGTTTTTGGATTTGAACGCTAACCAATATTTATCCGATTTCAGATTTCAAAATCGATTTCAAAATCCGTTTTTAAAAATCCGATTTCAGTATCACTCAGCCACGCCAAATCGTTTGCGTAACGTTAACAAAACGACAAACGCAAATCTAACTAATACAGTAACAGATTTGCGAGATTATCCTTCATGTTTTAATCTAGGCTTGGGACTAGCAGAAAAATTTTGTATGAAATTAGAACATTTCCGGCGCATTTAACAATCGGTACATTTGCGATGATTTCTTATTATATTTTTTTTGTTTCTTTTCGTTTTTTTATTTTTATGTCAGAATCTATTTGGATTAAGGTTTGCGTTTAAAAATGCAATTTGCTCCACTTTTGACGACTTTAGACGACACCTCTTTTCATTTATTATTGATCCCGTCTTTGAAAAAATTAGTTTCTAATCAAAAGTCTAAACAAAAAAAACTTAATAGTCAAAATTAAAAATATTTAAATGTTATGTAACTTACTCACTTAAAACATACACTCACACACAATTCACTCCTAATTTTTAAATATTTTTATAAACTTTTTAATATATTTACTAAACAAAAGGGTATTAAGGCAATAAATATCAGTAAATAATATAATACAATACACTGTTACAACTGACCGGCATGCGAGCAGTTGTTTGTCACCAGGATTAAATTTACGTCTAAAGTCTAAAACATAACAACACGAAAACAAAATTTATTTTAAGTAAGCAAACACTTAACTAAAAACAAAAATAAACCATCACGCAATCGCGCAAATATAGCCTTAAACGACTTAACAATAAGAATTATATTGATCGCACACTGAACCACAAATTCAGCAACGCATAATCTCGCAAAGCGAATATAGACCTAACGTACTAATCAGTAAGGATAATATTGATCCCATATCTCAATGTGTAATAGATTTCGATGTTCCATAGCCGACAAACCGAAATCTGATTCTTAAACTTCACGTCATGAAAAAACGGATTTGGATTTCTACGCAACAGTTTGCGTTTAGATTTGGATATTGTCGATTTTATTTTCGATTTGGATTGGTTTGGTTGTACAGATCGTAAGAGTTTAGCTAGTTAGGTCGATTTTTGAAATCGGATTTTCTAGTATGAGCAATCTGTACGAATCGATTTGTGTTTGAAATCGGATTTTAGATTCGTTTTGATATATCCGACTCATGCCTACTGTATGCTGTCAAATCTGTTGATGATTGCGGCCTCATCTCCCGTCTAACAGCCATGAGATTAAGAGTGTGATCGGAGAGCTTTTGTGTTCTTCTGCGGCCGGTCTTGCAGAACTTAGCTCCGACTGCATGGACAGTTTCCACGAGCTTGTCATACATATCGGTCCACTGCATTGCAATCTTCTAGGTACTGAAAGCGGTTACGTAACTCGAGCTGAAAGGTTTCGGGATTCTGGACTAGAGCACGAGGGGGACGGAGCGTTGACTTCATCAGACGAGACCCCTCCAACTTAACGTTTAGGTTCACCGTGCCTCTAACCATTCGGTGATCGCTGCCAGTTTTCACCCTTGCGATCACTGAGACATCACTGAACAGTTGGCGTCTGGTCGTCATAATGAAGTCAATCTCATTTTTTGTCGAACCGTCGGGGCTCGACCAGGTCCACTTCCTGTGGGGCCGCTTCTGGAAGACAGAGTTCATCATAAAGAGTCCCTCTTTCTCCATAAATTCGGCCAGCTGCTAGCGCCTACGGTTCCGTTGCCCTACTCCAAATTTCCCTACCTTCAGCTCACCGCTTTCTCTTGTACCTAGTTTTGCGTTGAAGTCTCCCATCAACACCGTGCAGTTGGTTGTGGAGGAATGCATGGCTCTGGAAATATCCTCATACATTTCCTCCACCTCTTCATCGGGATGTGCCAAGGTTGGTGCGTAAACCTGTATGACCTTCAGCGAATACCGTTTGGTGATTCTGAGTATCAGGTACGCGACCCACGTCGACACACTCCCAATCTTTACAACGTTGTTGACGAGAGACTTGTGGACGATAAATCCGACACCTCCTTGGGACCGATGGCCGCCCTCCCGGTGATAGAACAAGTTGCCGGACTCGAGGATTACCGTGTCCTCCCCCTCTCTTCGGACCTCGGATAACCCAATAATATGCCAGCGCAACTTGTCTACCTCTTCTTCCAACTCCAGTATCTTCTCGTCAGTCCTCAGGGTGCGTGCGTTATATGTTGCCAGGTCGAGTCGTCGTAGGTGGCAACCGAACCTCCACCGGAGATTCTTAGCACCCCCTGCCCCGCTGTTACCATACGCCACCGTAGCCAGGAATAGCGGGGCCGCCGGGGACTGGGGGCCGTTTGTTTGCGTCGTTACTCATGGGGGGATATTTACCATAGTTGCCACGCTTGGCGATTGGGTTGGCAACCGCAGTTTTTTATTATATCATTGCTGTTATCAGGAAGATGCTCCTGCCCATCTCCTGCCTGTTTCCCTCTCTCACCTTTTACGACACCCACGGGAAGATATGGGGTAGTGGATATTCTCAACCGCCACTACACGGCAACTACTCTGTGTCAACAAATTGACTATAATTAAATTTAAAAAAGTCTTTAACTATAAAATAATTAATTGAAAGATCACATTTACAATTGGTCCTATGAAATATTTATACGTAGGTAACATTTTTATTAATTTCAGGACCTTCGAGCAATCCCGCGGATTCGAAAAGGTGTGTCCATAATAATCTTTCTTAAATGCTAATAAATGTAAACTTTAGGCAAAAGCGTCCGATTATCCATCACTACTTATCACTCTATTAAAAAGCTACACTAAGGTTTTCAAATCCCGCCGTATAATTATGTACCTACCTTTAAAATTATTTTTATGTAGTTAATTCCACTGAATAATTAAATAATATTTTAACATAAAATATTATATAGCTTATTTTGTCGAAACTGGATGTGTTCAAAGCTATATTATAAATACTGCTTAAAGATTAATGAACTTTCCTAGGTTAGTCCAGTTATGTTTTCAATTTGTTTGCAGGATAAACATAATACAGACAGTTATTCATTCATTTTGTTAGTGTAATTAGATACTTAATTTTAAGTAAGCATTAGATTGTAGTTTTCATTTAAAGAATTTTTCAATATTGGCAATAGGTTGTCTCTTACTGTAGTACATTATAATCTCTTGTCTGTTGTACTAATTGTTAAATACAGAAATTCGAGAGCAAATTTTGGATTACGTTATTGCGGTAATTTTGTTGCCTAGTATAGACCCACACGTACGACAACCACACCACATCGAAGCAAAAATGGGTAAGTTCCAAAATGGAACCCAGTGTACTGTCCAATGCAAATGACCTCATAAATCGACGCCATACTGGTGATTCATTTAGAAACATTTGGCAGTATATGACATCATACATTTGCGTCATATTGGAAAAGTGGAGATGGAGATATCAGCAATTATTCTATATTTTTTGTATTTGAATAAATAAAAACAAATTTTGGCGTGATTTATTCAGCGTATACACAATTAAAAATTGTTTTAATATGGCCGAATATCCGACACAATATGACGGCGGCACTTCAGTCTAATATGGTGTCAATTAATGGTGTCATTTGTATTCGGCAGTATACTGGAAACGTTTCGGAACATACCCAATATGTGGCCCCGTGTGTATACTGTCGCTGCAGCTTTTTGCAGTTGCGTTGTGGCTATGCGACAAAATGTCGATGTGGTTGCGTTGTCGCTAGTAGCGGCCGCTAGCTCCGTGTGGTTCTGTAGTGGTCGCGTCATGGTTGCGTTGTGGTCGGTATCACTCACGCACTCGATTATGACGGCAAAATATGGTACATGTAAATTGTACTATTCATTTCCTATACAAAATGCGTTCGCCCACGTATTGTGGTTATGGTACGTGTGGGTAGACCCTTATTTACAGCATTAAACACAAGCGTACTTTACGTGGTAGAGACAAGCTGCAGCTGTATTATATATTTCCATCAAGTGATCCTTATGCTCGTTTGCCCTATTTACTATAAAAAATATGGTTGCAACACGAATGAATCGGCTTGACCGGGGTAGGATCGCTCTCACAGAATACCAATGTAAAATAACAGCTGAATGCAACTGAGTTTCGTATTAGTCCTCAAGAGCAACAACGTATATGCATTTTTAATTCTCAATCGAAGATAAATGTAGATATCTATGGGCCAACGCAACCACTTACCATCATATGGAGTGTGTACTCGATTGTCACCATTATTTTATATAAAAAAAACTGTATAATTTGCCCAATACGTTTCTCTATTCGTTTGTGGGGCCCGTCTTCCGTTTGTTCGTTAGTTTGTCTGATTGACTGACTAACTGAATGTTTTATCCAAATTAGTGCTTTTCTAGGTATTTGCGACAATTAAAAGTGTAAAATCATCATCACTTATTTTTAACCGGTTCGACGTTCATTAGTATCATATTAAGTGTAAACAACAAAAGTTTATTGTTATGATATACTGATCAACTTAATAACTTAAGCGTAAACAATATTATGATGTTCACGCTACCTTATTTACAGGGATTGTCACAAGAAAATAATCTAAGACAAAATTCAAATTTACAAATGAATAATTTAATATGTAATAATAATTTAAATTTGACATATAATTGTAATCATAATAATGACAAATTTCATTTCATTGGTATAAATAATTTAATTAAGAGGTTTTGGATAGAAGATAGGTATTACCTATCCAAATATAATTAAAGACTGGTAACAAATGTATTATCATATTATTTACATTTCAAAAGCGTAGACGGGCTGTATCTTTTCTATACAGATGACCCTATTCTCTTCCTGTATAATGCCTCTAGAGTAATTGTTTTTGTTAATAAAAATCTATTGAAAGCCCCTGTCATTTACTTTTTTGAAAAAATATATTACAAAAAAAAAATATGACTTTCCAAAAACCTACAAAAATGCCTACCAAAAAATTTTAAAAGCATAGATCTTTAAATTTTGATACCAAAAATAATATAATTGCCTTGGTTTTCGTGGAGAAAACAGGGAAATAAGAAACGTCGATCGGTCATGATTTTTGTAGGTAAATTCGTTCTAAGCTGCAGTCCCTATCGCACTCTACGGGGGGATACAAGGTGAGAGAGGGTTAGACTAATACTACGTAGTACAGTTATTTAGGTGGATTGACAACGCAGTCATTATAACTTTGATTTGTTGTTCAAGAAGATACTGCATCTACTGCTTCATTTCCCTCTGCCAGTCTGTTGCAGTTTTTCAAAGTCGTCTTAACGATACCTGATATTAATATCTAATAGTTTTCATTATTCACTACGTAGTGGTAGTATAAAAATATCTATTAATTTAAACATATCGTCGCGTGCGTGTCGTAAAAGGCGATAAAAAAAAACAAACCAGAAGGTAGGCAGCAGCCTCCCCTAATAAAAACTAAAATGTTTAAAAAAGCTGGGGTTTCCAAACCACCGGCCAAGCGGGGCAACTATGTCAAATATCTGTCCTGTGAAGCAACCTATAAAGGAGGGCTATCTTCGGCAGGACGTTGATAGGCTCTATTGGTAATGGTTTTTCATTAATAAAATAATTAAATATATTGTCACTAAAAAGTAAGTTGATAGTGGAAATATACACTTTCTCTTCATTTACTTTTTTTTATTTGTAACTCAAAACTCAAATGTAACTTTTAAATAAAGCTCATTTCTGCATAAAATTGTGAAACAAAACGAGAAAAGCAAAGCGGAAAAGTTTTCATTGGGCATTGAAACGGAAGACATTCATTATTTTTGCCTCTACTGGAGAGCGAAGTGTAAGCACCGGGGGTTTATTTATTGTTCGCTAGCGTTAACTTTAGCATTAACGAACTATTAGTTGAAACAGAAAATTGATCTTTTTCAAATTAAAATACAAGTAAACAGCAAATATATCACTGTTATTCTTTCATCCCATCATAATCTTAGACACAAATCTAAGTCATTTTTGACTAGAGTTTTGGCGGGAACTTGGGCGTAGTCGAATTGTCGCGCCTGTTTTGTCGCTTAAATAATGGTTTAAAGTGGATTTTGATTCGTAAAAGTGATGCGATTACGTGAATTAAGTACCCTCGTGTATGAACTATTACAGAAAATGACGAAACAAGTGCTCTGATATCGATATAAACCTCAAGTTATTTTGATCGCTTGGGCGCCTTATGAACTTGAGTGGCTGTCGTTATCAACTGTCCGCTGGATTGAGCTATCGTCAAAATCTCCCAAGGGCTTTGCAGTGTGACGCATCGGCATATTGTGAAGAAAAACAATATAAAAATTAAAATTCCGAAAGAAATGATAGGCTCAGAAGGACTAGAACTCAGAGCCGTAAAGACATTTAATAAAAAAATCATTTTTGACTGCAAAATTCAATAACTACTTTTGACCCGACCTGGAATATGTGCCTGGTGACCACATGATATGCAGCCACACTTACGACCACTAGACCAACAAGCCGCCAAATCAACCGCGAGACCAAAAAGGTGACAACTAAAATGCTAGTAACAACCAAATATAGTAAAAGCTTTTCTTACAATACAACCTTTCCGCCGCCTAACTCCGGGGCACAGGCCTCCCCTTATTTTTGGAAAACTTTTTAAGGGCAAGGAAAAGTCTATTGCGCTGCCCGAATGCTTGTTGGCGGACTTCACATGTCTTCGAAAATACTTTATTTTTTTTTTCAAACATACAGGTTTTCAATTGTAATCAATAATTTTATTCGTGGCAGTGGGAAGCGATCCTTATCACAATTTCTTAACACAAAATTCCATTTACTGATTCACCCCCAATCCGGACCACAGTCATGATCAACAGTCAGTCTTACGACCTCTACCAACGAGGATATCTCCCAAATATCTGGAAAATATCCTCAAATATATAGAAAGCACTAAATCAGTATAATATGTTGCTCAGTTGATATTCTACTAAATGATTGATTGATTATACGTGATAGAGCCATGCTGCAGTTATATTAGTAGTATAGTTGTAGCACGAATGGGTCGGCTCGACCGGGGAAGGACCACGCTCTCACAGAATACCAGCGTGAAATAGTAGCTTAATGCTGCTGTATTTCGTATGGTGAGTGTAGAGAACCGGAGACCCTTTTTACTGGAAACGAGGCATTCCATCTTAGTCCTCACGGGTGACAACGCATTTTGATTCGTAATCGAGGATAGATGTAGATGTCTATGGGCCACAGCAACCACTTACCATCAGGTGGACTGTGTGCTCGTTTGTCACCCTATCCTATAAAAAAAGAAAAAAAGATTTATTTTTGAATGAAAGAATAAAATGGATCTTGTTCCGACATGACTTAATAATTTTTCTATAAAACCTCTCGTATCCTATAATATACAAGATAACTAATTTTATGATGTGTCTAATTTTTCTTAGAAGATTACAATTCAGCACTTTATCACGGTGAAAAAGCTGTTTTAAATATTAATAAAACCCAAAAGTGTCACTATTTTTTATTTGCTATAAGCTTGCCAGGCAGACGTTTTTCTGCCTTTTTCGACGACCATTTGGCATGTCCTATTAAAAAGCCTTAAATTCGTAAAAAAAAGTAGGTCACTCATTGGAAAAAACTACCCTATATCTCAAGTTGGACTAAACTGCACACGGTGTACAAATTTGATTAAAATCGGTTAAGTAGTTTAGGAGTCCATCGCGGACAAATTTAATTTATATATTAACAACCTCTCTAAACGGCCAGACATTGGCATATCCAAGAATACGTCTTATTTGTAATCTCAAAACAATTATTCTGGTCTGTAATGTTGGCTTTCAAAAAAAAGACGTGTTGTTTTATTAGACTTCGATAGAATAATATATTATTTAATACTAGTTTTTGCCCGTGGCTACACCTGCTTGGGTCGGACATAATATTTTTTTTACTGCAACCCAACACGTAATTTTTAATTTCAATAAAATTAGTTCAACCATTTTTCCATGTAGATTCAATTACAAAATTATACTTTGGATCTGCAGGAACCGTGTATTATATTAAAAGGCTCATGTCACTTTATGACTCTCATTATGATGGAATGCCTCATTTCCAGTAACAGGGGTTTCCGTCACTCACAATTCGAAACACGGCGATAGCTTGCTGCTATTTCACGCTGGTATGCTACAAGCGTAGTCCTCGCCCGGATGAGCCGTGTCGTTCGTGCAGCAGCTCTAACCCCGGCAATACATGTTGACCAAGCCTTTGCCAACGCGAGCGTAGACAAATTGTTATAAAGCGAGTGCTACAGTCTACACGTTGGTCAAGTTCGAAAGAGACCAATTCCAAGTCATGAGTAGTTGTGGATCTATCCACATGTTGGCCGTAATTAGTCGTCATTGAGAAATGGTATGATATGGACGACATAAAAGTTATTGTAGATTCTGTTATTTATTTAATAACTTCATGCGTCACTCTCTTTTGAAATACTTACCCTATTTTGTTCTCAAACGATCTTTCATTTCATAATTTTTTTCCCCAACCGTCGCTGTCTCATTAGAGCAACGCGTTTAGAAGGTATAAAAGCTAAAGACTCTATGCAAGCTTAACATTAAAAATTGAAAAATAAGTTTTATTTAAGAAAATAAAAACCAACTTCAAAATTTCGCTCAATAACTATTTGACTTCGTAATTTATAATTCAATTCTCATTGATTTTTATTAATATCTAATTTGGTTATTTATTACCACTTTTATTTAAGTAAATCAATTTCGTAAGTTTTGTTATTTTTTTTCAGTTTCATTTTACATGTATTCGTATCCCTTTAAAGAGGTATCTAACACGGTTAATTATTACAATTTTTATTAAAGTTTTTAACAATTCTGAATTATATTTTGTGTGTATCTCTTTTTCGTTTTATTTAACGTAAATTTACTTAAATAGGTATCTCGTAAGTTTATTTTTTGTTTTTCGTACCTTGGCCGTAACTGACCCCAAAAATTAATGCTTAAGTATCTAATTTTTATACGTGGTAGAGCCATGCTGCAGTTATATTAGTAGTATAGTGTAGCACGAATGGGTCGGCTCGACCGGGGAAGGACCACGCTCTCACAGAATACCAGCGTGAAATAGTAGCTTAATGCTGCTGTATTTCGCATGGTGAGTGTAGAGAACCGGAGACCCTTTTTACTGGAAACGAGGCATTCCATCTTAGTCCTCACGGGTGACAACGCATCCGCATTTTGATTCGTAACCGAGGATAGATGTAGATGTCTATGGGCCACAGTAACCACTTACCATCAGGTGGACTGTGTGCTCGTTTGTCACCCTATCCTATAAAAAAATATATAAATATTAAAATAACAGTAATTGTGTATATTTTCCTTCTACATTTCTTCATTTCTTAGCTACCAAAGTTCATCAGTATCATTAGTAGTGTGGGTATTTGGAAAAAGAAATACTTTATTTGAGTGAGAAAATAGACGATAGCTAATCGCTTCCGGCTGCGGGACAAGTGACTTAAGATTGGCTATCAAAAAAATTTAAGACAAATCACAACATATTATATTGTGCAATGTACCTAACGCGATCAATATTCAATCGTAGTTTATTATATTTATTGTATTTAATTGAATTAGTATAAAACAGTATTTAATTCGAGTATATTATCTTGGAATTTATAACAAAATTAATTCAAATGTATTGTAATTAAAAAAATATTAAATTAGGATAAATAAGACGCATACTGAAATTTAAGCACTAGAATTATAGTATTTTTCTTAAAAATTATATTTAATATTATCAATATATGGTAATGCAATTTTTATTAATAATTTATTAGCTGTTTATTGTAGAATTAATGCAAAACTACTTAAATACTTCCTAGTATTTAAGTAGTTTTGCATGAGTTCATTTTATATTTTAATTTAATAAAATAATTGTTTGTACATAATTTTTGCAATTAATTATAGAATAACTTTTAAATATTCACTGATTGTAGCGCGTTTTAATTTAACTTTTTCATTCCCGGCATTTCAAGTGCTTACTAGCAAACATCGAGAATTAAAAAAAATATAGTTAAACATGCTAGACTCCGTAAAGTTTGTTTCATTTGTTATGTATTGTTTGTGTAAATATAAGAAATCTTTATTTAATCTCAGTTACTACTACAATTGCGTACATACGTACGTAGAAGTTTAATGTATATTAACGTTTTCATGGTAATAGCGACCGTGATAAGGGGCCAAACTCTCGCTGTATCTAATAATATCATAATATGCAAGCAGCCCAGGTTCAACCCTCACCGACACCAATGAAATTTAAGCGCTGATTTACGACGAACTCAGCTGTGAAGGAAAATATCGTGAGAGATCATATTTGAGACATAAAAATATATTATGTATTTCGAGGTCATGTGAGGTCCGCCAACGCGGATCAGTGCAACTTCTCAGACACTTCTTTGCCCTTAAAACACTTTCAGAAATGAGACGAGGCATGTGCTTAAATTGGTATATTAACATGTTTGTTCTACTTTAATCACCATCCTTTTTGCAAATTATTCTTTTTATTCAATTTTTTCGGAATTTTCGTTAAACATTTTATTTATTTGAGTACGAATTTTAGGGAAAACTCTGATTAAGGATCTATTCTGTAATTACAGCGATCTCTAATTCTCGTTTTTATTTGCTTCCACTCTTCATCTTGTTATTCATTTAGCGTTAATCTGCGCATTTCAATAGGTTTTCGCTCGATTCGATTGGATCCTAATTCGTTTACTGTCCGGGGTTTGTTGACCTAGTTTACTTCGGAATATACATATTTTTTTAAATCACCCAAGTTTTTTTACGACCTGAACCCGAAAATGTTAATAAGTCAAATTAATATTTTACAATCGTCGACAGAAAATAAATGTATGTTTGTGTGAGATCTATATTAAAAAAATAATGTGCCAACTGTGTTACTTGCCTAGCATGTAAAAAGCGACTAATAAGGTATTAGGTTTGTAATTGTGTAGTAGGCAACAGGCAATCAACACTCCTCGCAAAATTTTCAATCTATACTCATAAGTTTTAGCCATACGTGGTCCTAGAAGCTCTTTTTTATAGGATAGGGTGACAAACGAGCACACAGTCCACCTGATGGTAAGTGGTTGCTGTGGCCCATAGACATCTACATCTATTCTCGATTACGAATCAAAAAGCAGAATCGCTGTCATCCGTGAGGACTAAGATGGAATGCCTCGTTTCCAGTAAAATGGGTCTCCGATTCTCTACACTCACCATACGAACCACAGCAACTACTATTTGACGCTGATATTCTGTGAGATCTCGCTGGCGTGATGCAATTTTTTTTTTAAATCAATACTAGCAATTCTATTATCATTGGTGATATTCACAGTAGTAAAATGGCGTATTAGAGCCCATGACTTCTCGATTTCTTTGTACGCTATTATTTACTCTGTGCTGTGAGGAGAGTAAAAGTAAAAGTATATCCAAAGTAGTTAATGAAGATGCTTTACGGACTGTATATCACGGCTTCGTATTTTCTACTGTGCGCTACGGTATAATTTTTTGGGGCAATGCTACTAGGCGCGAAGATATATTTAAAGCACAAAAAAGTGTGTGCGTGCTATTGCAAGTATATCGAGTACAGAAAGCTGTAAACCACCATTTAAAAAATTTAAGTTATTGACATTTCCGGCAATGTATATTTATGAAGTTGTAACATTTATAAAAACTAATCCTGAAATATTTAATGATTACCTAATAACGAGCAATCGACGTAAAAATAAAATTCATATAATTTCATCAAAGACAGCTTTACTAAGAAAAAGCGTTTTCGGTATATTATCTAAAATCTATAATAAGGTTCCATCTATGTTTCATGAAATGGAAACAATTCATAAATTTAAAAAAGACTTTAGAACATTTCTAATTGAGAAATGCTACTACTCAATCGATGAATATTTAAGTGACGCAATTCATTTAACTTTTGATTCGACAACATATTATTGTAAATATCCCATTCGAATTAATTATTACATCATTGTTTTGAATTTTCTCATATAATTATAATATAAATAATAAAATGAAATAATTGTGGAAATGTAATATATTTAATTGTAACTGTAATATTTGTATACCTAAGGGTTGAATGCAGCGAACATATTTATATAACATATACATATAAGATCTATTCTGTCTCATTACCTGTATTCACAAATAAATAAATTTGAATTTGTATAAAGTTACAGCCTATATACGTCCCACAGCTGGGCACCGGATATCCACTACCCCATACCTTACCGTGGGTGTCGTAAAAGGCGACAGAGGAATAAAGGCAGGAATTGGGCAGTAGCATCTTCCTCAAAAACATCAACTCTACAACAAAAAAACTGCCATTGCCAAAGAAAGAACGGTGAGCTGAACGTAGTGAAATTTGGGATAGGGCAACGGAACCCAAGGGGCCAGCAGCTGGCCGACTTCATGGAAAAAAGGGACTCTTTATGATGAACTCTTTCTTCCAGAAACGGCCCCACAAAAAGTGGACCTGGTCTAGCCCCGACGAATCGAAAAAAATAACATTGACTTCATTATGACGACTAGACGGCAACTAATCTAGCAGTGTCTCAATGATCATAATCGGTGAAAACTGACAGCGATCAACGAATGGTTTGAGGCACACTGAACCTAAACGTTAAGTTGGAGAGGTCTCATCTAATGACGTCAACGCTCCGTCCCCTTCGTGCTCTGATCCAAAGTCCCCAAAACATTTCAGCTAGAGTTATGAAACGGTTTCCAGTGCCTAGAAGTTTGCAATGCCGTGGACTCGTGGAAACTATCCATGCGGTCGGAGCTAAGTTCTGCAAGACCCGCCGCAGAAGAACATAAGAACTCTCCGATCACAATCTTAATCTCATGGCTGTTAGACAGGAAATGAAGCTGCAGTCTTCAACAGATTTGACAGCATACAGGCAACTGAACAGATAAATCTCCAAATACATGCAACAGGACTTGCGCAACGTCAATACAGCTCGTATTGAAGAAGCGATTCAGCGGAACCAGGGCTCCTAAGTCTTTGCCAGAGATCTGTCTGCCAGAAAGAGCCAACTGTCAAAGCTGAAGACTGAGTGAGATTGAGAGTTTCTATGGGCAGATGTACACATCATCGTTAGAACCACACGCAAGTGTGAGTAAAGATCCAAGAACAAGTCTTATCTGACATTATTCCGAGTCAGTCTGAGCGAGATTAAAATGGCTCTCCAGCACAGGCCCCAGGTGAGGATGGAATTACAGTGGAGCTTCTGAAAGCGGGTGGAACACCAGTACTAAAGCTCAAGCTTCAAGCTCCTCGACTGGAAAGGATACGGTATTAACATTAATGGCGGGTATATCACTCGCCTTCGATTTGTCGATGATAAAATCCTTATGGCAGAATCGTTGTAGGACCTAAGCACTATACTCAATGATCTGAATAGTGTCTCTCAACGGATAGGTCTAAGATAAACATGGACAAAACAAAGAACATGTTTAATGTTAACGTCACACCTATGCCGGTAGTTGTTGGGAGCACTATGCTCGAAGTTGTTGACGAGTACGTTTACTTGGGACAAATAGGCCGACTAGGTAAGTCCGACTTCGACCGAGAGGTCAATCGACGGATTCATCTCGGCTGGGCAGCGTTCGGGAAATTACGCACCGCGTTACGCATACAATGCGTGTATGTATGTGTATATGTAATGCGTGTGTCCTTCACTGCTGGCCGTATGAGGACGCTCAAGGTCACTCAGCGATCCTTGGAGAGGGCTATGCTCAGGGTTTCTCTGCGTGATAAATTCAGAAATGAGAATATCCGCAGTGGAACTAGAATGACCGACATAGCCCAACGGATTAGTGAGCTGAAGTGGCAATGGGCTGGCCATATATTTCTGGAAAAAAGGTTCTCGAGTGGCAGCCTCGTACCGTTGGGCCTAGTATAGTATAGGGCAACCCCCCACTAGATGGAGCGACAACCTGGCAAGATATGCAGGAAGTCGATGGATGCAGGTGGCTCAGGAGTGTGCTTTGTGGCTTTCCTTGGGGGAGTCCTATATTCAGCAGTGAACTTCTTAAATGGCAATAGTAAGCTCTCCACTAGTGACTTTGTCAACGGAACAGTAAAGTTTGTGGCGCTATTGGTACAATTAATGTGTTCTCTCAAAATCCCTTAACCTGTATATGTATTAATATCTTTATAGCGGTTGAAAAATATCAAATTACGATCAATCAATTCAATTTATATTCATGTTTTTTTTTTTCATTTTCTCCATTGATATTTTCAAAGACGCGGTGTAGGAGAGCGTTTTAGAGCACTTATTCAAAATAAAAAATAAGTATACAAAATAATATATAATAATCAAATAAATATTTTGAGTATATATTTTTTATTCATTATAGACCAGAGGTGGACTATAATCCTATAAATAGTGGTAAGTGGTGATAATTGCCTAAGTGTAGCAAAATTAAATTAAATTAAACCCCTGATTGTGTTTTTAAATGTTTATCGTTTCCATTTACTCTTCTGTACTGCGTAGATATACTGTAAATAATTTAAAGTAGTCCATATCTAGATTCATGTTGAGTAGTAAAAACTTTGTACAATGTACATATTATGCGAAGCGAATGATTTTCCCCCGACGCCTCTTACAAGGCTTACAAGATAATATTCTTACTCCGCCACTACACAGCCTGGTCAAATTAAATCGGTTGTAATTACTATAAATCCCCCTTATAGTATTATTATGGTATCTTTTAAAATTTACATGATTGAAAAATGAGCAAACAGTTGTTAAGGTTAGGGTGTAACTGAATAAGGCTTTAGCACAATATATATTATCTAAGTAATTGCATCACAAAGTATTTAAGTTTAGGGGTGAATTAAAAAAATAATTATGTTTTTCACATTTCACTCTAGAAACTTGTTTTACTCGTACAGCGTTGTTAATAGCTGGCAAATATCTATCGATGCCAAGCAATCATACAGATTGAAGAAACCTCAGTCAAGAACAGACAATATGATGTGTATTCAACCTTTAAGTATCCTTCTTTATAATAAATTTGACAAATTTATATCTTGTACGTGAAATTCTCCACGGAAAAATATGTGTATGGACTTACACAAACGTGTTCCTTTTTACTGAATTTACTGCGGAGTATTTAAAACAGTAATATTTTGTCTACATTTCCAATAACATTCTCATATTAAATCTGCTCACCATAAAATTTATGTTTAACGTCATTTGCGAGAAGGAGCAATTATTACATTTTACGACGGTAAAAATTCACACTTTTAGCGTATTAATAATGTGTCAAAATTATCTTTTAGAATATAATTTTATTTGACTCCTCACTCTTTAAACTAGAATACAATAGTGTGCACTCCTACCTAACGATAGAAACAGCTAAAACTTGTAAGGTAGGACTTCTTCTCTACCTAGAAATTGGTCTAGGTAGGCACTACTCTCTTACCTATTTTTGTCACCAAATAGTACCACTACTACTGTGTATTGATTTGAAGGGTATAGAGGGCCGGTGTAAATACAGTTTGTCATATCGGACCTCATAGGAGACATACACGTATCTATACGTGGTAGAGCCATGCTGCTGTTATATTTAAAGTATAGTTGTAGCACGAATGGGTCGGCTCGACCGGGGAAGGATCACGCTCTCACAGAATACCAGCGTCAAATAGTAGCTTAATGCTGCTGTGTTTCGTGTAGTGAGGGTTCGTATCGTAGTCGTGTAGAGAGACCCTTTTTACTTGAAACGAGGCATTCCATCTTAGTCCTTACGGGTGACAACGCATCTGCAGTTTGTTTCGTAATCGAGGATAGATGTAGATGTCTATGGGCCACAGCAACCACGTACCATCAGGTGGTATTTGTGCACGTCTGTTACCCTATCCTACAAAAAATCTGCAGTCTTCCTTATTTGAAGTTGGCGGCTGGCCGTTTGTTTGTAAATTAAAGAAAAAACGGAAAAAGTAAGTGTACTATTGGCCAAATAGAATCAATTATATATAGTAAAATCAATTAGGTATAGTCAAATTAAAAAAATTGAATTTGTCCTTCATTATTTGTATACTATATTATTAGAATTTACTCCTATCTTTTTGTCCGAAGTAGCAGGCTTTTGACAAGCTAAGCCAGCACGTTTAACCATTTTTGTATCATTGTACCATTAGAAGGGATCGTAAGTAGTACACATAAAAGGTAAAAGAATTGAAATGTCTGAGATTAATTTAGATACAACATTGTATTAGATATATAAGCCTGTGTACTTGTTTTCACAATCTTTAAAACGATGTTAACGAGAGACGATAAATGCGACACCTCCTGGAGACAGATGTTCGCCCTCCCGGTAATAGAACAATTTGCCGGATTCAAGGATTATCGTGTCCTGCACCTCTCTTCAGACCTCATATAATCCTATAGTATCACAGCGCAACTTGTCTATCTCTTCTTCCAGCACCAGGATCTTTACGTCAGTCATCAGGGTGCGTGCATTATATGTTGCCAGGTCCAGCATCTTAGGTGGCAACCGAACCTCCACCGGAGATTCTTAGCACCTCTCGCCCCGCCGTTACCATGATCGCCACTGTAGCTAGGGATAATGGGGCCACCGGCGACTTGGGGCCGTTTGTTTGTGTCTTTGTTCATGGGGGGATGTTTGCCATAGTTGCCATGCTTGGCGAGTGGGTTGGCCGCAGTTTTTTTTTTGTAGTATTGCTTTATCAGGAAGATGCTGCTGCCCACCACCCGCCTGTTTCCCTCTTTCGCCTCTTACGATACCCACGGGAAGATATGGCGTAGTGGATAATCTTAACAGCCACTACACGGCATGTAAAAAAATATGCAAAGGGATGCAACATCTTTTCTTCGCAACCACTGGGTCAAACGGATCAGAATAAAAACTCGACTATTAACAACTCAGACCACATTTTGCTAGATACCGTCAAGAGAAACGAGCTGGCTTGCTCCAACCCAAAGATGAGAAGTATTCCATGTAAGGCTAAACTTACACCTTGTAAAGTTGCTGGCGGTTTGCCCGGCATGAAGCTTTCCCGCTCTGCTGAACACACCAATCTTATTAGTGACCAATTTGGCCTTCCCTTTCAAGTGACCGCGGAACTGAAGATCACTTGATATATTGACGTCGGGATTACGATACTGGCTTAGGAAACATGGGGATAGTTCTGAAAATGAGGGAAAACGACAAAGAGGCTCTTTCTCGTAAACCTGTTTTCTAAGGGTTTAATTGCCTTTGCCGCTCGCAATCGGAGACTTTGTTAAACAAAGACTCGACTTCAGACACAATTTTGTTCCGGATGTCTTCCCGTAGTACGGCCGTTGCATAGAGCATCGCCAGTGCTGTCGTCTGAATAACAAGCATAGTAGCATCTTTTCTTCTCGAAATGTGGCAACGTTTTACTCACTTAAAAACAAAACACTAACATCATTTATACAATTGTAGAATCAGGGTTCAATGACCTCAACATAAACTTTTTTTAAAAAATAAGGGTGACAAACGAGCACACAGTCCACCTGATGGCAAGTTGATGCTGTGGCCCATAGACATCTTCATTTATCCTTGATTAAGAGTCAAAATTCAAATCTGTTCCACCCTGAGGACTGAGATGGAATGCCTCGTTTCCAGTAAAAAAGGGTCTCCGGATTTCTACACTAACCGTACGAAACACAGCCCTATTAAGCTGCTATTTTACTCTGGTATTCTGTGAGAGCGTGGTCCTTCCCCGTTCGAGCCAACCCATTCGTACTACAACCATAATATAGTTGCAGCGTGGCTATACCACGTATAAATTACTATTAAAAGAACCGTATTATACATTCAAAGAACTTTACATTGCTTTATAAATGCGTCAAAAAACTGGATAAACGTACTATGGATATTATACTTTAATCCGAATGTTATTATATTCCAGTTATTTTCTAGCCATGCATAAAGAAGTTTTACTTATAAAAGTATTCCAAGAACATCTCAAACGTGACGCTCGCCTCGTTATATTCTCCTATGTCACGAGCATTTCTGGCTCAACAAACAACCTCAAAGAGCACGAAATTAAATATTTTCGTGACATCGTAATTCCAACATACGATCTTTATACCCAATCCTTTTCTTATAAAATACATACGTAATATGAATGATTAAATGAAATTCAGATTTTTAAAAAGTGTTTTTTTGTAAAAATGTCTCATGAACTTTGTAATAACTCGTATATTATTATGGCTTTGTGGTAAAAGAAACGATTTTATTATTATTATTTTACCTTCGGCGCTGTTCTTTGGCCGGGTCTAATTAACTTTTACGGTAAACGAGATTTTTTCTACAATCTATAGGTAGTCATGATATTTCTCTGGCGTTAGTAGACGCCTCTTATCACACACACTGAGAGGAAATGGGGGGATGGATGCTCATACGGTGTCGACATAGTGTACTCGTACTTACCTATCGTATAAGAAGGCCTATCACATCATAACCAGCCTCGGGAACCATCAATGCATATTTTTGTACATTGAAATTTGTACCCAATACTTGCAGCTTACTAGCTAAAAACAGGAACCGCTAGGCCACAGCCACGTCGTATAACATTAGTTTGTCCGTCGTGTAAACAATATTTTCAATGTTCGGTGCAATATTTTCTGGAACTATTTTATTTCTTAGACATGCAGTTATCCTCAGGATATTTTCCTTCACCGCCGAGCCGAACTTCATTAGTACCAGCGGAAACCGAAAATTGAACCGAGTATTGTAATATTTACTGTAAACACTTAGCTTCTAAGGTAAGAATCAGTACTCTACATCCATAATACTCTCAAAAATAATAGGTGACCAATTATATTACATTACATTTCATAGTTTTAAAATAAAAAAATGGTCAACTTATCGGCTTACATATTCTGAGAAAACAAATAATGGATGTAAAATTTTGCGAGCTTCATGCTAAATTAACAAAGCGACGATAAATAAAATTAATAATCCTAAGACGGCAAGTCAATAATTCAGTAATTGTATTCCACAAAGCCTTTTATTAGTATAAAGTATAAACTTAAGTCCATTGTCCCTGAACTATTGTCTTTTATTTTGAATAACAGAACAAAGGTGTATAATATATTGTAATTTTACCTTTAATTTTATTACGATTATAGCACGAATCAGTCGGCGCGACCGGGGAACGACCACAATCTTACAGAATACCACGGTAAAATAGCAGGGTAATGCTGCTGTGTTTCGTATGGTGAGTGTAGAAAACCGAAAACCCTTTTCACTGAAAACGAGGCATTCCTTATTTATCCCTCAGGGGTAACAACCCATCTGTAATTTAATTCTTAGTCAAGAATAATAAGAGCTAGATATCCATGGGCCACAGCATCCACTTACCATTAAGTGCACTTTATTCTCGTTTATAATATTTATTCTTCAAAAACTATACTTTTATAGTTATTTTTTTAAATCTTTCTTCTTATTGAACCCGTAATTCAATGATCGCACGAGTTTGGTTTACACTTACTAGATATTTTTATCATACTTTTTGCAATTAAACTAAAACCATAAGTTTCGGAAAAGTAGATTTAAAAAAATCATTGCACAATTACGTATTACATAAGTATAAAAAATCGATCACATCAAAGAGACTCTGTTTATTTTAATATTAGTTTCGTATTCTAAATGATTAAAAAGTGAAGACCGAATTTTATATATTAGCGAGACGCAAACGACCGAGTGAAGCCCGCCGCAGTCGAGCGTGTGCCTGCTGTGCTACCATATGTCAGAGGTGTCACGGACAAGATTTGATACATCTTGAAGCGAGCTTCTTTTAGAACATTCTACAAGCTGCCGAAGAAGATCGGTCAGTTCTTACCATCTGTCAAGTGTTATATTCCTCTACAGGATGCAGGAGTGTACAAGCTCGATTGTGAATGTGGTCTCTCATACATAAGGCAATCAAAAAGATCTACTAAAACCCGGGTAAGAGAACATATAGCTGACGTAAAGCATTAACGTTTTGGGAAGTCTGCAGTTTATGATCATATCCTAAGCGACCCCAACCATTACATCAGATTTTATAGACCACAAATCCTTGCGAAAGAACATCGATTCCTACCAAGGATGATACGTGAGGCTATTGAAATTAAAAACATCCTAATTTAAATAGAGAATAAAAAAGCGGCCAAGAGCGTGTCGGGCCACGCTCAGTGTAGGGTTCCGTAGTTTCCCGTCCGTCACAGTAAGTGTTCCCACTTATGAGTTTGTACAAAAACTGTTGTTTCCATCCAAGTTCAAAATAATTTTCCTAGAAAGTCCTTATAAAGTTCTACTTTCCAGATTTTTTTCATATTTTCTAAACTTATGGTTCAAAAGTAAGAGGGGGGGGGACACATTGTTTTTTACTTTTGGAGCGATTATTTCCGAAATTATTTACACTATCTAAAAATGATTTTAGTAAACCCCTATTCATTTTTAAATACCTTTCCAACAATATATCACACGTTAGGGTTTAAATTTAAAAAAAATCACTTCCCACTTTACATATAGGGGGGCTACCCTAATAAAACATTTTTTTCCAATTTTTATTTTACCACTTTGTCGGCGTGATTGATACACATATTGGTACCAAATTTCAGCTTTCTAGTGCTAACGGTCACAGAGATTAAACGAGGACGGACAGACGGACAGACAGACATGGCGAAACTATAAGGGTTCCTAGTTGACTACGGAACCCTAATGAAGCTGGGTACTACCACCTGCTTGGGACCCCGTAATTAATAAAATTAAAACTAAGTCCAAGCATACCACTGCAAGACTTCAAAACAGAGTAAGTTCATTCTGCATAGATCGGACTATAAACAATAATTAAAAAACTGAAGGTACTCCGGGTTAACAATACATCGGTACGTCAGTCACCTTAGTCCTCCGTGGCCATGGGTGCTGTAAAGCACCCGAAATGTCGGGAAATAAAAATCTATTAAAATTAAACGCGATAAAATTCGTAAATGTGGTTTTATTGAATGTGTAGTGTTCGCGTAAATATAAGAAATCATTATGGTTTCAGTTTATCATAATCAAAATATCTATTACACAACATTTTCATTTTTAGCAATATAATTTTAAGTAAACTATTTTTTCTTTTAAGCCATTATTAGACGATGCTGCCCATCTCCTGATTTGTTTTGATTAGTTTTCTTCTGTTGCTGATGATATGGCATTGTGGATATTCTTTCACTGCCACTAAATGGTAACGGTATCACTAAAGGTTGGTTAAGCGCCCGGTTATTACTAACCAGTGTTTGATTACTAGGCCACCTAATGGTAAGTGGTGTTACAGCTAATGATGGTAAAGCACACAACTTTTTTAAAAAAACCTATTCACTCTTTATCACTTTATTACTCTTTTTATTATTGAAGAAACCCACATTATAATCGGATGGAAAGGCAGACGCTAATAAAATTTTCCACTCCTTAGTTGTACGCATTATGAACGAAGAAGCAAACCGTTTGGTTCTAATGTGCGGTATATCGACAACAAACGGTTGGAGATCAGCTGAGTGTCTCATGGTCCTAAGATGAAAAAGAGAGAAAGGAGTTAAGTCATATGATTCCCGTACACACTCACCGAAATATATTCAGTAAAACCCCGAAAGGCTGGCTACTTTGCGCCAATGCTCAAGACTGCTAAACTTGGTTCTACCCACACTTGTTTCTCCAATAAGCTTGAATTTTTTAACACTTGACCATATTTGGAAGCAATGCTCAATGCACGACTGTATTTGCGCTTATATATATTATTAGCAACTGTCCCCTCGTGAAGTATTGCTGGACCTTACAATTATCCTCAAATAATTATTATATTTGCTATACTAAAAACAGTTTTTGTAATGAAAATAATTTTGGAGATTTTCAAGCACTTCGGTAAATTTATTATCGTTCCAACCATTTGTAGTACATAAAATTGAATAAACCACAAACATTCGTTAATGAACACTAATTTTACCAAGTATAATCCACGAGATTGTTGAATTTTTTCGTGGTAGAGCCATGCTGCAGCTATATTAATTTTATAGTTGCACCACGAATAGGTCGGCTCGACCGGGGAAGGACCACGCTCTCACAGAATACCAGCGTCAAATAGCAGTTTTAATACTGCTGTGTTTCGTATGGTCTGTGTAGAGAACCGGAGACCTTTTTTACTGGAAAAAGGGCATTCCATCTTAGTCCTCAAGGCTGACAACGCATCTTCATTTTGATTCGCAAACGAGGATAGATGTAGATGTCTATGGGCCACAGCAACCACTTACCATCAGGTGGACTGTGTGCTCGCTTGTCAACCTTTTCCTATAAAAAAATTTAAAAAAACATCCAAATCGATAAAGATGGCTGGGTGCTTCCATCTGCTTGAAATTCCATATTTAATAAATTAAATCCAAACCCAAACGTAATAGAACTACAAGACACTGTAAATTCGTTCTGCGTTGATTGAACCTAAAACTAATTTTTAAAAGCTGAAGGCAGCCCGGATTATCTATGATACCAGAACGTTAAAATTACCCATTCCTCTCGCCTCATGTTAGTCGGGAAATTAAAGCAAAAAATAAATGTGACAAATTGCGTAAAATAAGCATAAGCAATTAGGATTGTCCAATTTGTAGTATTCACGTAAGTATAAAGAAAGCAAAAAATTATTTCTCCGGTGAATGTTAACAAGGGTATACGAATACGAAGTAGGCGTAATGTAACGGAAATTGCTATATAACACGCTAGTAATACTAATATTTTTCCTTGGTACTTATTTAAGTTTCTGTATCCCAATCACGTCTCCATGTAGAGCGCATGATTTAACCAATATTCAACAGTATTATGAAGCTACCTGAGCGTTAGCTTCATAATGTATGTTAATAGCGGTGTTTAATTACGCATTGGACAGAGAAGAAAATATGTATGAAGATCATCTGTATAGATTGTAATGTTTTTCAAAGAGTAAATTATTCTACCTTACCATTTAGATTTTAATGGTGGGAAGCCGTGCAAAAAAAATGTCGCCTCGTTTTATTACAGTATTCCTGATTACCGTAGCAGTTTTCATGTCCGCATGCATTTGTAGTTATTACTTATGACTATAATTAAGTTAGGGTTAAAAATGGACGAATTAACGTCAGTCAATATTTTATATATATTTATGAGTGTATATATGTATATATATTGGTACGAGCTTGAGGTTCTTGACAATAAAAACTGCCGATTGAATTACCGAAATTTACATTTTAATTCACTTTACAGTAATTAAAACTTAAAACACTAACAATTAACCACACTGACTCACTTTATTTTGCTCCGAAGTTTCGCTTGTCTCGCCAAATTCAATTCTGTTTCGATCGCATCTTGCAGCGCCTTTAAAAAACATTTTCACCGAAACTTCCAGAATAGTCAAGTAAATACGCGCGCCAACCGACCAGGCGCAGAAAGTTCGAGTGTGGGGCTTCCAGAAAGCTTAATTCTTCTGTTCGATACTAGATGGCGCTGTTGGTCAAAAGTCAAGATTGACATTTTCTAGGAAGCCCTCTTTGCTCTCGTCCCCGACACTAGATGGCGCTAGTACCGGGTACATGACGTCAACTTAGGCGCCTAACAATATGTTAAAAATATCAATGTAGTTTGGCTGGTATTATGGTATATATATATATATATATATATATATATATATATATATATATATATATATATATATATATATATATATATATTGTAACTTAAGGATTCCGCTGGCGTATTTAATCCCTTTCCGAATGATGTATATTCCAGCACAGAAATCCTTCACATCCGTACTCTTAAAATATAATTTATTACAGTTACGGTTCCTTTAACCGCAATAATTTATTATAAAATACGGAATTATGTTACATAAAATACGATATAGAAAAATGTCCTTTATTTGCCTTTTTCCTAAATTAAGCTATAATTACAATTTCACATCACCATTTACCTTAACCGATTTTGAATAATTTTTGTGTGTTTACTCGGTGGTGGTACTCCTTCTCGCCTAAGGGTTTGTCTGGGTAGGTCTAGTCCCAAACAGCAGTGCTTGCACTCCTGTGTTCCAACCTGAAGGGTTTAGAAAAACAGTGTAATTACAGGTTGAGGGTAGCCCATTTTAGTTCTCAGAGATGACAACGTATTAGTTTGAATTCTAATACAAGTTTCTACGGACTGCAGTAATCACTTACCATCAGGTTATCTATATATCACTATACATAAATATATATCACTGGAGTTTTATAGAGGCCTATGTTCAGTAGTGGACTTGTGAAGGGCTGTAATGATGAGTTTTATATAAAAATTTTTGTGATCTAAACAAGGTAGGTATGGAAAAAGATATAACAAAGGATATATCAAAAATGTTTGCTGTTTTTTCTGAAGCTGTCAGCGTACGGCGCATTCCTTGGTCTGATCGAGTAGGTAAAGGACTTTTTGAGCGAATGGTCACTTCGTGTGATGTCTAACACTGAGGTTTTTCATGTCCCGTTCTTTTTTTAAAAAAGGTTGATCAAATCGTACTAGATGACGAAACATTGACGTACTAATATGCTATATTTATGAAAAATGCCCTTATTTTGTAAAGTCTTAAAAAAACTAAAAATTCCTCCTTAAGTAGCCACATTGATTGACACACACCGTTCATCCGCATCATCTCATTCGCTTTGGTAATAGATGGAAAGATATGCAACTTGAGTATTGAAGACTGAAAGACAGTAGGTGTCTAGTGACTAATTCTCTTCAGCCAGAATGGAAGTGTCAAAACCACAAAATAGCCTTGAAGTCTTTCAGGAAAGACTTTACGTGTAATGATAATTATGCCATCCTTGTTTTTTACACTAAATGCTGCACAATTTAGAGCAATATAGTTGTTAGCTTGAATCTTGGATTATTTTATTTGATTTTTTTTATTTCATATTTATATTGCCTGGAGATCTTAACTAAAATAATAATTAAAATTATAATATTTACGATTAAAACTAATTATATATATATAATATAAAAGAAAAAACTATAATATAGAAAACCTAAAACTAAAAATTTTAATCGTCAAAAAGACCTGCTCCCCGTGGTATAGTGCCAAAAACGCTGGCTGCGTTTCCTCGCTGAATAGCTATACTTAGCCTTTGAGCGAGGAAAGAACCAGCCCTCTTATCACCAGCAGCGACGACCAGTCGTGGATACAGTTCCTTTAGAAACTTCATTGCACGTGGACCCCACGGACCGATAGTCTCTACAGCAAATGGCACAAATATGTAGTCATTTCTCAAAGACTCATATTTGCACCATTTACTAGATTCGGCTGCCTCTGATGCCACCCCGGCTCTAAAACAGGTACCCTTGAGATGAGAGGCCGCCAAAGTGTCAACGCAAGTAGCATCCCACACTAGGGCTTTACCTCTCTCCCAAGGGACCAAAGTCATACCGTCGGGTCTCTTGCCATCGTCTCTAAATATCCCGCAAGGCTCTAAAACCGAGGGGATATTTATAGAGACAAGAGCCCTTCGGATGATTTCGTTCAAAGAACCGTGACGGGAAAACCTACCTGCACTTTTTTTGCATGAAAGTCCGTGGAGCCCAAACTCATCGACGCTGCTACCACAGGGACACTGGTGAGGTTGACAAATAGCCACTCCTAGTCGGATTCCTACGGCGATGCGCAAGCTTTCCCCATCAAGCAATGTGCCGAGATTACTTGATGGTAGAGCATGTAACCAGTGGCTAGATTCCTTAGTCGAAACAGCTAGAAGGTGAGCCTTGTACCACTCCGTACCAACGGAATATCCCACTGTTTTTGTTGGTTAACTTCCAGTGGGACATTTTCGCCGGGACAGAGAGTTAGCCATATTTGCTTTGCCTCCGCAGCAAAGCATAGGTCTACTTTATTATTTAAAAGTGTGTTACATAGGTCATTGACACTATGCACGGAAGCAAGGAAAGCAGGCAATGCGACGCTAGAAATATTTCTTATACCAATTCCACCAAATTTGATAGGTAAAGTGGCTTGATTCCAGGCTATTGTATTTAATCTCAAATTTAGAATGTTTTCTAAAGCAATTTTAAGATTATTATCAATATCTTTTAAAATATCCGAACATTTCCAGACTGGACTTGAGCGTAACAAGTATGTAAATTTAGGTACAAGGACACAATATTTTAAAATGGTAAGGGCAATATGGGGATTTAAAATATATAATTTATCAACGTGATTTAAAAATTGATCAAATTTTGTTTTTAAAACAGGTTTAATACTATCGAAAAACAACGGAGCACCAAGCAGGTAAAGCGATTCCGAATTGACAGTTTTTATTCCTGGAGAAATCTGATTGAAATTTTGAATTAAGGTATCTCTTTTAGAATTAGATAAATTATTAGAAATAAATATTTCACATTTATTTGTATTTGGTTCAAGACCAATATTTTTAAAATTTTGAAAAATATGAGTAAGATCATTGAGGACGTCATCTGCTTTACCTCCCAGTGTACCGTCGTCCAGATACCACATTCAGCTTGGATTTTAAATTTGAAATAATAGGTTGAATTCCCAAACTGAAAAGAGCTGGACCTAATGGACCACCCTGCTGAACACCGACAGCAGACTCAATAATATGGTTTTGATAAAACAAGTTTGAATTTTGACTGTAACATTGCCAAACGTAATGATATATTTCGGGGGTATTGTTAGCCACTTCTTTCAGCAGGGTTATCCTATAGAGTTGAAAGCATTTCTAAGATCAACCTTCAGAAGAACATCTGCATCGGAATTAGTTAAGAAAGTACGCACCGAATGTACCGCCGCCTCACAGCCACCTTTGGTGCCAAAGCCTAGTTGAGTAGGTTGAAATTTTGTCTTAAGGTTTGAGATTATGTGCCTGCAAGCTAATTTTGAAGTTAAGCGTCGAAATGTAGAACCAACAGCAATAGGACGGATACCGTTATCCTTTTTTTTGAAGGCACACAATCTTGCCCCATATAAGTAGGGAATGAAATTGGGATTGACATTACCAGAAAGCATAAAATTACATAATTTTGTTATGTCATTAAGAAGTACCCTACCGGCGTCACCGGCAGATACGCTTACAAGGTCTTTGAGATGCTGAGGCGTAATCCCGTCAATGCCGCCGGCAGAGCCATTCGAAAATGACAATATTGCGTCCAAAGTGTCTTTTTCGGAAACTTGTAATGGTTGCATAGAAGTATTGGGAGGCAGCGGTAAATTCTGGGAAGGATTGACCGAAGGATGTTTCTGACGAAGGCCTTCAAGATTTTCGACATTACGAGGAGCGAGGATGTCATCTGAGAATAAAATACGGGATGCATTTTTTAAGTCGCCGTCCATTACTTTTGATTCAACTACTTTTTTTAAATCAAATTTAGGATAAGGTCGAGGGAAATGAGTATTAATCGGGTAATTCAAATTTTGAAAAGAATTTTCTTTTAGTTGAGACGTAATTGATTTATTTATTGTTTTACTAAAATGAAAGTGGGAATACGCGAATGTAAATAATTTTTGCCAACTTTTTTCACAATTCGTTAGACAATTTTGAATGGTTAATGATAACGCTTTAGCAAGTTGCATCCTCGCGCCTCTAGGAATTCTTTTAACCACTGGTACGTTACTATACAAATTGTATAATTGTTTCGAAAAAAGTGAAGAATTTGTGTCATTAGGTATATTATCAGAAGAGTCATGAATTTCTAAGGTAGGCTGTGAAGCCGAAATATTTTTACTATGGCATCGTTTAATGTGTATATTTAATCCCTTCTTACCTTTAAACAGCCTACCATCGGTACAATTTTGACATCGTAGGAAATCCGGCTGTGAATGTATTGGAGCGATAATATTCATAGAAAATGTAAAAAAAAATTAAAAATGTAAAAATATATCTACAGCACTCAAAAGTCTATAATTTAGTAAAAATCAAAATCTTGAAATTAAAAGAAAAACCTAGTTCTCGAGCTTTGTTTATCGCCTTTAGGCAATCTAATATTAATATTGTGTACGATGAATCACCAGGCGTTGCATCTTGAAGTGACCTACAACTATAACCCCTTACAGTTGATGGTTTCAAAGCTTCTTTTGGTGACAATCTCAATAAAACGCTCAAGCATCTCAATAAAAACGCGGCATTCGTTGTTTTCTTGGGATCAGTAGAAGTGTAGTGAGCATTGATTTTGTTATTTTGACGCTGTTCTATTTTCTCATTTAATATTTCTTTAAAGTTCTCCCTGGCATTAATGTTGCAAAATAAAAATTTTGTTGGACAAGATAAAATCTAAAATCGTATGATGTTTATTGCTGATGAAATTATGTTGCTGTGAATCATTGAATGATATGAAGTCTATGAATATTTGCATTTAATGTCTTTTTAAAATTACTCGGGATTATATTATCTGTGAATATCTTCGCCCCTTCTATGCTACTTAAATTAAAGTAGCCGACTAAAAATACTGGTATGGTCATCGTGTTAATGATATTGCTTACTTTCTCTGTGAAATGAAGAAAATGGGCTCTGCAAACGGGTAATGACATATACATAAACGTAACCGCTTTCATTCGTAACATATACAAAAACGCTTTCATTTTTAGTGTGACCGGTGTTTTATGGGCTAATTAAAACACATTGTCAATTTTTATGTAAAATCATCTATAAGAGCCTGTAAAGACAACTGCTGAACGTGGGCCTCTCTCATAGATTGGAGACACATAGAGTGGATCTACCATAGTTGTCGCTTGGTAGACCGGTTGCCAGCTGCTGTTTTTGTAATTTTGAGGAGTTACAAGGAAAATCCTGCTACCCATTTCCACTTCCAGTTTCCCTCTATCGCCATTTGTGACACCAAAAAAACAATATGGTATACAATGAGCTAATATGTACTACGTACTAGAGGCGACACTGCATTCAGTTACTATGTTCCATTCAACTGCGGTGCATACACTGCACTTTAATCAGTCACTCGCCAGGCGCTAGTAGAGTTGACACGTGTTGTGTTGATTTAAAAAAAATCTCGTGATAAAAATATGCCGTCGTGCGTACTTAGATATTGCACAAATAATTCAAGAAATGTCAGTAAAAACCAAGGAATTGCTTTTCATTGGTTAATAAGATACTTAATCAATAAAAAAAGTATTATAAATTAGTAGGTAATAAAACAAATTATTCCTAAGACGCCATCTTGTGTCACGTAATATAGATTATGAAATTAATTTGTTCAGATGCGACATTTCTGTGGGTACTTAAATATAGGACGAATATATTATTATACACATTTTTTTGTAGAAACATATGCGAGTTATCATAATTAGCCAAATTTTTTATATTTAAATCTGCTAATTAATCTTATATTTTATTTTTAGGTTTCCACATCAAAGCCAAAGTGGAATAAATTCGTCAATTTTTAACTCTCGCGTGCCCAGTATTTATGAACGGCTCTTATTCTAATTTAAATAAATATATTTGTAATTTAGATATTATATTAACAAGTTTGTTAAACATACATTTAGTATGTTTTTTTCATATTTGATATAGATACCTTTTAAAATATTGAGATAAAAATATCATTAAAATGTAATTGTGATATTATATTATATTAAATAAGCAAATATAATATACAGGCTGCAGGCTGCCGCCGTGTTTGGCACTATAGGTCAGCCGATTGGGTGGGATGCGGTCTTTCTTTGCATCCTACCCTTGGGGGCGGGTTTGCTTCTCGCCGGATGATCCCAACGTTGTTGCGGATTCTGTTACTGATGTGGTACTTCAGGGTATGGAACTTTTTATTCCTTCCTCTGTGGTGCCCATTGGAGGCAAATCTCAGCCATGGTTTGGTCGCTCCTGTAAAATAGCATCATGCTATAAGCAGGAGTGCTACCAAGCCTGGGTTGATGCATCAGCGTCCCGGGATGTAAACACCAGCGCTCTAAAAAAGAAGTATAATTCCGCCTCTAGGTCCTTCAAAAGAGTCATTGCCAAGGCAAAGTCAGAGCACATAGGCAGAATTGGCGAGAAACTAGTTCGCCTTCCTTCTGGAACCCGTGCATTCTGGTCTCTCGCCAAGGCTGTCCAGGGGAATTTCTGTCAGCCATCTCTTCCATCTCTGCACAGGGAGGACGACTCACTGGCCCATACTGCAAAGGAGAAAGCCGATCTTCTAGGCTCCTTCTTTGCGTCTAACTCGACTCTCGATGACGGGGGGAGTACGCCGCCGACCATCCCGCGGTGTGAGTGCTCCATGCCGGAAGTGCAGTTCACACAGCGCTCGGTTCGCAAAGCACTCCTCTCCCTGGACATCCACAAGTCGAGTGGGCCTGACGGAATCCCCCCAATTGTGCTGAGGACGTGTGCTCCAGAGTTGGCACCGGTTTTAACGCGTCTTTTCCGGTACTCCTACTCCCTAGGCGTAGTCCCAAAATCGTGGAAGACGGCTTTCGTCCACCCGATCCCTAAAAAAGGCGACCGCTCAGACCCGTCCAACTACCAGCCAATCGCCATCACCTCCTTGTTCTCCAAAACAATGGAGTCCATTGTAAACTGCCAGCTCATGAGGTACCTTGAGGATCACCAGCTGATTAGTGACCGCCAATACGGTTTTCGCCGTGGTCGGTCAGCTGGTGATCTTCTGGTCTACCTCACTCACAGATGGGCGGAGGCAGTAGAGTTCAAGGGGGAGGCATTGGCCGTTAGTTTGGACATTGCGAAGGCCTTCGATCGGGTTTGGCACAAAGCGCTTCTTTCGAAGCTCCCTTCCTATGGGCTTCCCGAGAAATTGTGCAATTGGATCACCAGCTTTCTTGCAGATCGGAGCATCAAGGTCGTTGTAGACGGTGCAAGCTCCGATTGCAAGCCTATTAATGCTGGTGTTCCACAGGGCTGCGTGCTATCGCCAACGCTGTTTCTTCTGCATATCAATGATATGTTGCATACCCGTAACATTCATTGCTATGCAGACGACAGCACTGGTGATGCTCTTTACACCGGCCGAGCCAATATTTCTCGGGAAAACGTCTCCGAGTGCCGGGACAAACTTGTGTCTGAAGTCGAGTCTTTGCTGAACAGAGTCTCGGATTGGGGACGACTAAATCTAGTCCAGTTTAACCCCCAGAAGACACAAGTTTGCGCGTTAACCGCTAAAAAGAACCCCTTTGTCGTATCCCCTCAGTTTCAAGGCACTCCCCTTGTTGCCTCAGCCAGTATCGGAATCCTCGGCGTCGACATATCGAGTGACGTGCAGTTTCGTGGTCACTTGGAAGGGAAGGCCAAATTGGCCTCTAAAAAGCTTGGCGTGCTCAGCAGAGCGGGACAGTATTTCATGCCGGCACACCGCCTGCAACTTTACAAGGCGCAGGTTCGGCCGCACATGGAATACTGTTCCCATCTCTGGGCTGGGGCTCCCCAGTACCAGCTCCTTCCACTTGACCGCATCCAGCGCAGAGCGGCTCGAACCGTCGACGACCGAGTGCTTTCCGATCGGCTCGATTCACTGGCGCTGCGAAGAGATGTTGCATCTCTTTGCGTATTTTATCGCATCTATCACGGGGAGTGCTCTGAGGAATTGTTCGGATTAATCCCAGCCGCCAAATTTCGTGAACGCACGACACGGCAAACGTCCCGATACCATCCACACCATCTGGATGCTTGGCGGTCCACCACTGTACGTTTCACAAGGAGTTTTCTTCCACGTACAACCTCTCTGTGGAATAGTTTATCATCGGCGATTTTTCCGGACCGATACGACCTGGGGACCTTCAAGAAAAGAGCTTACTCCTTTCTAAAGGGCCGGCAACGCACCCGCAATTCTCCTGGTGTTGCGGTTGATCATGGGCGGCGGTAGTCACTTAACATCAGGTGAGCCGCATGCTCGTTTGCCCCCTCTTCTATATAAAAAAAAATTAAAATAATATATTCAAAAAAGTTTTGAATATATAATTCAACGCGTGGTAAAATAACTCATACTAAGCTTAAAGATGACGTGAGAGTTACAAAACATTTTAAGGGTTCGCAAAATAGTAGTAAAATAGTAGCTTAATGCTGCTGTTTTGTATGATGAGTATAGAGAACCGGAAACCCTTTTTACTGGAAACGAGGCATTACATCTAAGTACTCACCGGTGAGAACGCATCTGCATTTTGATTCGTAATTGAGAATATATGTAGATATCTATGGGTCACAGTAATCACTTACCATCAGGTGGACTGTATGCTCGTTTGTCACCCTATCCTATAAAAATGAAGGGTAGCTGCTATAAGACTGAGCTGAAATGAACCAAAATGGCAGGCAGCCATCCTCTTGACTTGACAGGGGTAGAGCCACGCAGCGGCTATTGAAGACGCGTGAATGGGCTAGCTTGAACCGGAGGGTACCACGACCTCACATAATACCTGCGTGAAGTAGAGGTTTACCTCTGCGTTTCGCTTGAGCTGGTGGCCCAATTCCCTCTCCTTGACATCGTAGCGAAATCAAATAAAAACTACCCCAAGAATGTACCCTCACTTCTGGTGACAGAGAATCCCTCGTTGAGCATCCACGACCAAGCTACTTTACTCTTCCTGAGCGTGGGTGTTTAGGTACGTCTTTTACCTAAAACCTACATACTTTAACCATTTTATAGGTTCGCAGGCGTATATTTATACAACATCGTTCTTGTGCATGCGATTAAGCGTTTTGAATATTTTAAGTTGTATGTGAGTTAATTACGAATCAGTAATTAAAAATTTATCAAATGTTTGCTTTTACAATGGTACGCATATTTAGCCAAACAATACTGTATTATGATGGCCTTTTAATTAATTTCTAATCTTGACTGATCGGCATAATTTATTTGCAAAATTATTATAACAGTTAAAAAATTATCCGGACATATTTTTTATTTTCGCGGCTCAACTTGAGAAAATACCGCTCTATCTTGTGTTTATCCACCATATACAAGACACTGAAAATGCATGTTGCATTTTGAGCGCGAGAATTACTCGTCACCTGGCCTCAAATCATGTAATGTTGCGCGTTCAAAATAGTCGTAGAACCAAGGAATCACTCTTTGATGACGCGGTCATTGGCAAGGTGGTTAAAAGCAACCGTCGGAACTTTCCCGCCGCTTGCATAGACTACAGGAAAGCATTCGACTGGGTACCTCTTATATGTCTGAAGAGGGTCCTCGCTCACTTTCACTTTATAGGTTACAATTTCGTAGCCAACTGCAGGCAGCAGCAGAAAATGACGTCCCGTCGCGACAAAACTGGTTTCTATGTAGTTCTATGAAATACATTCCGCAGCTAGTGACACCACAGTATAAATATTTAGTACTACGTAGCACACGTCGTTTGCCTAGCAGACGACTCTGTAGCCTGACCGTAGATCAGTAGTGCCGCCAACGCCCGAGTGACAAAACGTTGAATTTTTCTTAAAAAATGAGTTTCACTGATTCTGAGGAAGAGAAACAGATAAACCAGGTGGCCCAATATCCCGCAATGTACATTCCCTCACTTCCTCTGCATTTCAACGTAGGACGTGTGTCTTTTTGTCTTTTCTCTTTATACTTGTATAATAAAAGCAAGTCATCATCATCTTCTTCCTCATATAACAAAAGATCCAAAAAAAAAATCACGATCGCCAATTTTGAACACGTCAGACATCATGTCCCACTGAACACACGGGCTGCTGCCGTCTGCAGTCGGGTTCGGAATCGTAATAGGCCTTCTACCCGGTCGGGACCAACCACCAACCGTCGTGACCTTGGTCGAGTTGATGTAAAAATGAACAGTGTAGACATCGGTTGTCTGACCAATATTTTGGTTGAGTCCGACGGCCTTGGTCGCGAGCGCATCCCTCACGACACGTTGGGTCCGTGGTTGACGCCGACCGTGTGGAACGCTGTCGGCTGACGAGAGCGCCTCAGTGCGCGCTTAGCAATCGTCGCAGGCGGATGTTTAACGGCACTATGGATACGAACGGAAGCAAAGAACATGAGTCCTGACCGAATTCTTGTCACTGTACTGTGATTTACCATGTCTTAAAGTACCACGTCATGTTTGTTTAAAGTAATGCGCTCTTTCAGCCACAATTTTATCCATTTTTTTTTCATCTTCATTTAATCATAGAAACGTTAAAGCTAAACCGATTTTTTGTTGTATAGAAAAGCAAGGATACATTTTTAAAAGTACAACAGACAACTGACAAGTTGAGTCAACCACCCGACCGTGTAGAACGAATACAAAAATCGGTTGACCCGACCAAGGTCACGACGGTTGGTAGTTGGTCCCTATCGTGTAGAAGCACTTTAACTGCAGGGACATGACGCCACGACATGTTGCAGCGACATGTCGCGGCGACACGTCGCGGCGACACGTCGTCTGCTGCTGACTGCGGTCGACTACGGTATTGCACCTTAAGATTCAATGTAACCTATACCTAAGCTGATAAGCGCCCACCGTCCCAATGACGTACAAAGATGTACGACCGGTATATCCCACTAAGTGTGGAGTTTAGAAAAACAAAAAAATCGTTGCAAAAGTGCAAAGCTAAAAAAATTATTATTGTTTATTTCTGAGTTTACCTTGCCCTACCATAAACAAACAAAAATTTAGAATTTAACACCTAGATCAACTGTTTGTTTTTAATGTCTATAATTCTATAAAATTATAGGTGGTGCAACAACTTTTTTAATAAAAACTGATTATGCTGTAAGGCGTTATCACATATTAAAAAAGCGTTAAAACAGCGAAAGTGAACCTTAAAATATTAAATATTATTCACTCTATACATTAAGAGCCGCTGACTGATGAAATAGTCCTCCCTCATAGATTTTCGCACTTTTTTTATTGAGTTATTATCAAAATTCTGCCACCCATCGCAGTTTTATTTCTACCTCTGTTGCTTCTTACAACACCCACGGGATAGTACGTTAGTGATTTACCTTTGCCGCCCCTACACGCCTGTATACGCTTAGATAACTACGTTAAATTAGTTACCTATTTAATTATAATTTTAACTCTAAACCTATCTAGTATTCAACTTTTTTCTTTATTTAAAATTACAACAATACTATTTTAGACTCTCCAAATTTCAATTTCAATTCTGAAGACTGTCTGTTGTTTTATTTTCTAATATTTATATATATCGCTATATATTAGAAATGCTTTCTTCTTATATATTTTGAAGATTTCTTTTTGAACATTGTACGTGATCGAATCTCATCGTGATATTGATTTTATTTCCCTTTATTCATTGAACATTTTGTAGGAACCTTTTGTTCCTATTTATTGGAATGTGATTTGTTAAGTTATTTATGACTTTCTCCAACTTACTTGAATCACGTTTTGATGTGTGCTTTATTTATCGACATCAAATAACGCTTTTTATCACTTTATTGCCGCATTCTATTGAAATTACATGGTAATTTATATTGACAAAGGGGAATACTGGATACTGATTGAAAAATAATGCCTCTGAACCAAATATTAAACGAAAAATTGAGTACAGTATAAATATATTTTTCTACTGTTTTATCTTCAAAAAAAAAGAATTGGGAAGTTGTGAGTTGCCACTTTAAACCGTTTTTGTGAACGGGTCCATCTCAAAAACTGAACTACTAATAATTTTGAATTTTCTTTGATGTAACTTATTAATATTATATTATGTTTTACAATAATCGGAAACTCTGAAAAGGTTTAAAACAAACTTCGATTGCGAATAAATAGTTTATTCAAAAATTACAACTCTCCGGACGGCAATCGCAGTTTATTTTAAATACTTTCAGTTATCTTTTCAATTTGTTCATAAATCATAACAGAATTTTAAAATAAACATAGCCGAGTCTATTGTAGTAAATTAGGTCCCGAAAAGTATAGAATTTTTAATTCAAGATTCAGTAAAAATGATACAATCAAAAACATAACTTGTAAAAAAAACAAGTCTCGCAACTCAGTTCTTCTACCGTAAAAAGTTGTGATATCCATGTAATACCAAGTCGGTTAATTTATTCAGTTCCTACTTAAGGGTTCTACTGTCTTAAGTTATTACGTAATTAGCCAACCTAACAACATTATATTGTGACCATCGCAATGTTAAAAACCTTTTATGTTTTATATAAATAGATTGACTTGGCCATCGCATGAAAACGCAATGTATCTCACATGTAATACATATTATATTCAATTAGATTCAAACTTAAATTTAGGCCTCTAGCTTTATCCTGAAAATGGCCTGAATTGCTTCAAGAAAAGTATGGTACGGCCGTGGGAATTTTTTGCTCGACTTGGCGGGGGCACTGCCGTGCCCCCTGATTAATTAAATTATATTGTCAATAATAGTTACGTAGTTTTAAGAATCATAAGGATTACATAAAAATGATCTTGTGTTTACTTCATTTTTACTTCCTATTTTATCATTTGAAAATAAAGTGTAGCTTTATACGTACCATTGCCGGGCACACTCTTACGTTAATTACCAAAAAGTTTAAGATTTTGATCATTGCCCATGTGCATGGATATCTGATTATCTGTTTAAAATTTATTTATTTCTAAGACGTGCTGCCTTTTCAATCGACGAAAAAACGGAGGAGGTACTCAAGTCGACGCGAATATATATTTTTTTTATGTATGACCACGCATAACTTTTTACACAGTAGTCCGATATTAGTAATTCTTTTTTTATTGGATAGGATATACCTTGAAGTTGGTCCCATATACATTTGGAAAAAAGTTTTTACACTATGGTGGTGGGAAAATGGGGGTGATTTATTACAGAGTGGCTTGATAACTATTCACAAATATGTAGCCAATAGCTAGTTATCGTGGTGTCAAATATTATAGCCGTGCCGTTTCGTGATGGCTATTCACAAAATAGGCACGGCTATAATATTCAACACCACGATAACAAGCTATTGGCTAAATTGGTAAGAGGTGATTCGATCGATTATATTATAAATTTCGATTATCAAGCAGGTGCCACAGAGGACATATAACAACTAGTCACTACGTTATGCAGCCACGCGTACTGGCCAACAGGCAACGAGCAACGTTTTTTATAAATTAATTTAATAATAAGTACGACATAGTTATGAGGGAAATTCATTTCTTTTCAAAAAATTACAAAATAAAATAAGAAAATAAAAACGAAAGAAATTATTTTTTATTTTCCTAAATAAAGATAGGTTCCGCAGCGAGATTCGAACGTAATCACGGGGCAGTTGAGCGTTATTCAAGTCCATGCTACAGTTGCTACGCTATCGGTATCAGTTATAAGTTGGTTAGTAAGTCATTTATCTAAATAGCGAAATAGTTGAGTAGCTGGTTATCTAGCTGATTATTTCACTATAAATAACCAGCTATCCAGGTTATTGCAATTTTGGCTATTTACCCATCGCTAACTACAATTATCTTTCATTGCAAAGGCCATATAACCTGTGTCTATTCTCATGATTTCCTACTGTCGCTCATTCCATTTTCTTTGTTTCCTATGGTAAACTCGCAAAGAGAGCCGTAGCAATAATTAAGCTCGTCCTAAAATCAAAATGAATAAAAGAACGAAGCCACCCCTAAGTTATTAAGTTAATTTAAAAAAATAGTTAACTTAAAATTATATTGCTAAAAATGAAAATGTTGTGTAATAGATATTTTGATTATTATAAACTGAAACCATAATGATTTCTTATATTTACGCGAACCCTACACATTCATTACAACCACATTTACGGATTTTATCACGTTTAATTTTAATAGATTTACTTCCCACATTTCGGGTGCTTTCCAGCACCCACGGTCACGGAGGACTGAGGTGACTGACGTCCTGATGTTAACCCGGAGTTGGTTTTAGTTTTAATTTTATCAATTACAGGGTCCCAAGCAGGTGGTACTGCACAGCCTCCTTCTCTATTGAAATGAGGATGTTTTTTAATTTCAATAGCCTCACGTATCAACCATGGTAGGAATCGATGTTCTTCTGCGAGGATTTGTGGTCTATCAAATCTGATGTAATGGTTGGGGCCGTCTAGGATATGATCACAAACTACCGACTTCCCGAAACGTTAATGCTTCACGTCAGCTATATGTTCCTTTACGCAGGTTTTAATAGATCTTTTTGATTGCCCCGTGTAAGAGAGACCACATTCACAATCAAGCTTGTACAATCCGGCATCCTGTAGTGGAATATGACACTTGACAGATGGTAAGAACTGACTAATCTTCTTCGGCAGCTTGTTGAATGTTCTAAAAAAAGCTCGCTTCAAGATGTAGTATATGAGATGTTTTTAGTAGTATAGTTGTAGCACGAATGGGTCGGCTCGACCGGGGAAGGACCACGCTCTCACAGAATACCAGCGTGAAATAGTAGCTTAATGCTGCTGTATTTCGTATGGTGAGTGTAGAGAACCGGAGACCCTTTTTACTGGAAATGAGGCATTCCATCTCAGTCCTCACGGGTGACAACGCATCTGCATTTTGATTCGTAATGGAAGATAGATGTAGATGTCTATGGGCCGCAGCAACCACTTACCATCAGGTGGACTGTGTGCTCGTTTGTCACCCTATTCTATAAAAAAAAAAAAAAATGTATCCAATATTGTCCGTGACCCCTCTGACATATGGCAGCACAGCAGGCACACGCTCGACTGTGGCTGGCTTCACTCGGTCGGTTGCGTCTAGCTAATATATAAAATTCGGTCTTCACTTTTTAATCATTTAGTATACGATACTAATATTAAAATAAAAAGAGTATCTTTGATGTGATCAATTTTTATTCTTATGCAATATGTAATTGTGTGTTTAATCTAGTTTTAGTTTAATTGCAAAAAGTGTGATAAAAGTATCTAATACGAGTAAGTGTAAACCAAACTTGTGCTATCATTGAATTACGAGTTAAATAAGAAGAAAGATAATATTGTAAAAAGTAACTATAAAAATATAGTTTCTAAAGAATAAATGTGATAAACGAGGATATGGTGCACATAATGGTAAGTGGATGCTGTGGCCCATGGACATCTACCTCTTATTATTCTTAACTAAGAATTTTTTTCTTTCTGTGTTTCTTTTTGATTTAAAAAACGTAACCCCTACACTAAGATTTTCTCTTGTATCGTGGGGGCAGTTTACAAACATAAATTGCACAAGGACAAACATCCAGACCCGGAACAACTATTTGTAGGCCATACAAATACTTGTTCCGTGCGGAATTCGAACCCGCGACCCCCAGCGCAGCCACTCATTGCTAAGCCACTGTGCCACGTAGTCGTCAAATTAAATTATAGATGGATTGTTACCCCTAAGGGATAAATAAGGAATACCTCGTTTTCAGTGAAAAAGGTCTTCGGTTTTTTACACTCACCATACGAAACACAGCATTACCCTGGTATTTTACCGTGGTATTCTGTAAGATTGTGGTCGTTCCCCGGTCGAGCCGACTGATTCGTGCTATAATCGTAATAAAATCAAAGGTAAAATTACAGTATATTATACACCTTTATCCTGTTATTTAATCAGGGACAATGGACTAAAGTCTATACTTTAATACATTTACTGAATTATTGACTTGTCGTCTTAGAATTATTGATTTTATTTATCGTCGCTTTGTTAATTCACTAGCATGAAGCTCGCAAAACTTTATATTCATTATTTGTTATCTCAGGAAATTTAAACCGATAAGTTAACCATTTTTTTAATTCTAAAACTATGTAATGTAATTACTATTTTTAAGAAGATTATGGATGTAGAGTACTGATTCTTACCTTAGAGGCTAAGCGTTTACAGTAAATATTACAATAAATTCCCGGTTTCCGCTGGTACTAATGAAGTTCGGCTCGGCAGTGAAGGAAAATATCGTAAGGACACATTCCTATGAGGCAATCCATTATCTATGTTCAGCAGTGGACTCTAGTAGGCTGTAACGGTAACGGTAACAAGACATTTGACAATTGTGTCAATAGATGTTTTGGTCACTTAAATCGCGCTTTTAGGTGTTCGCTTTGAAACACGTAAGATATTGTTGAGAATATATTCACGGTGCCTACAGTTGCCTCGCTTATCAGGTCTCCTATACGGAGATATAATTTTCGATATCGAGGAATAAGATAGCATAAGACAAGATAAGATGATAATAAATGTCTGAGTTATATATTTTTCTGTTTTAATTTGACTCCATTTTTTTAGATTAGTCTTAATATTAATTCCTAAATATAAATGGCTGTTAACGACACTAATAATAAACTTACACCTTGTAAAGTTGCTGGCGATTTGCCCGGCATGAAATACTGTCCCGCTCTACTGAGCACACCAATCTTATTAGTGACCAATTTGGCCTTACCTTTCAAGTGACCGCGGAACTGAAGATCACTTGATATATTGACGTCGGGGTTCCAATACTGGCTAAGGAAACATGGGGAGAGTTCTAAAAATGAGTGAAAACGACGAAGAGGCTCTTTTTCTCGCAAACTTGTGTTTTCTGTTTTAATTGCCCTTGCCGCTCGCAATCGGAGACTTTGTAAAACAAAGACTCGACTTCAGACACAAGTTTGTTCCGGACGTCTTTCCGAAAAATATTATTACCTACGGCCGTTGTATAAAGCATCGCCAGTACTGTCGTCTGAATAACAAGCACAGTAGCATCTTTTCTTCCCGAAATGTGGCAACATTTCTTTTACTTAAAAACAAAACACTAACATAATTTATACAATTGTAGAATTCGGATTTAATGACCTCTAAACATAAACTTTTTTTTATAGAATAAGGATGACAAACGAGCACACAGTCCACCTGATGGGAAGTTGATGATGTGGCTCATAGACATCTACATTTATACTCGATTAATAAACAAAATGCAAATGCGTTGTCACCCCTGAGGACTATGGTGGGATACCTCGTTTTCAGTAAAAAACGGTCTCCGGATTTTTACACTCACCATACGAAACACAGCAGTATTAAGCTGATATTTTACGCTGGTATTCTGTGAGAGCGTGTTCCTTCCCCGGTCGAGCCGACCCATTCGTGCTACAACCATAATATAGCTGCAGCGTGGCTATACCACGTATATATTATTATAAAAAAAAACTATATTATATACCATAACAACTTAACATTACTTAATAAGTTCGTCAATTACTGCATAAATGGACTACGGATCCTAGTTATTTTCTAGTCGTGCATAAAGAAGTTTTACTTTTAAAATATTCCAAGAACACCTTAAACGTGACGCTCATCTTCTTGTGTTCTCCTAAGTCACGAGTATTTCCGGCTCAACAAGCAACCTCAAAGAGCACGAAATTAAATATTTTATATTTTGTGACATCGTAATTCCAATACACGATCTTTTTACCCAATCCTTTTCTTATAAAATACATACGAAATATGAATGATGAAATGAAATTCAGATTTTTAAAAATGTTTTTTTTTTTTTTTTTGTAAAAATGTCCAATGAACTTTGTAATAACCCATATTATTATGGCCTTGCGATGAGAGAAACAGTTTTATTATACACCTTCGGCGCTAATCCCTGGCCCGGTCTAGTTTAATTCTACGGTAAACGAGATTTTTTCTACAAACTATAGGCAGTCATAATATTTCTCTGGCGTTAGTAGACGCCTCTTATCATACCCACCGAGAGGAAATGAGGGGATGGATGCTCATACGGTGTCAACATAATGTACTCGTCCTTACGTATCGTATAAGAAGGCCTATCACATCATAACCAGCCTCGGGAACCATCAATACATATTTTTGTACATTGAAATTTGTACCCAATACTTGCAGCTTACCAGCTAAAAACAGGAACCGCTAGGCCACAGCCACGTCGTATAACATTAGTTTGTCCGTCGTGTAAACAATACTTTCAATGTTCGGTGCAATATTTTCTGGAACTATTTTATTTCTTAGACATGCAGTTATCCTCACGATATTTTCCTTCACCGCCGAGCCGAACTTCATTATTACCAGCGGAAACCGTAAATTGAACCGAGTATTGTAATATTTACTGTAAACGCTTAGCCTCTAAGGTAAGAATCGGTACTACATCTATAATACTCTCAAAAATAATAATTTTAGAATTTAAAAAAATGGTTAACTTATCGGCTTACATTTTCTGAGATAACAAATAATGTATATACAATTTTGCGAGCTTCATGCTAGTGAATTAACAAAGCGACGATAAATAAAATCAATAATTCTAAGACGGCAAGTCAATAATTCAGCAATTGTATTCCACAAAGCCTTTTATTATACCTTATATAAAGTATAGACTTTAGTCCATTGTCCCTGAACTATTGTCTTTTACTTTGAATAACAGAACAAAGTTGTATAACAAAACTGTAAATTTACCTTTAATTTTATAGCACGAATCAGTCGGCTCGATCGGGGAACGACCACAATCTTATAGAATACCACGGTAAAATAGCAGAGTAATGCTGCTGTGTTTCGCATGGTGAGTGTAGAAAACCGAAGACCCTTTTTACTGAAAATGAGGCATTCCTTATTTATCTCTTAGGGGTAATAACCCTTCTGTAATTTAATTCTTAGTCGAGAATAATAAGAGGTAGATGTCCATGAGCCACAGCATCCACTTACCATTAAGTGCACTATATGCTCGTTTATCACATTTATTCTTTAAAAACTATATTTCAATAGTTATTTATTAAAAACGTCTTTCTTCTTATTTAACCCGTAATTCAATGATCGCACGAGTTTAGTTTACACTTATTAGATACTTTAACATACTTTTTGCAATCAAGCTAAAACGATCACTTGCGGAAAAGTAGAAAAAAATCATTGCACAATCTCATATTACATAAGTATAAAAAATCGATCACATCAAAGATACTCTTTTTATTTTAATATTAGTATCATATACTACTACTAGTGCCGTGTAGTGGCGGTTAAGAATATCCACTACCCCATATCTTCCCGTGGGTGTCGTAAGAGGCGACAGAGGGAGACAGGCAGGAGATGGGCAGCAGCATCTTCCTGATGACAACTGTGACGTAATAAAAAACTGCGGTTGCCAACCCGCTCGCCAAGCGTGGCAACTACGGCAAATACCCCCCAATGAACAAATACACAAAAAGACGGCCCCCAGTCCCCGGCCGCCCCGCTATTCCTGGCTACGGTGGCGACCATGGTAACGGCGGGGCAGGGGGTGCTAAGAATCTCCGGTGGAGGTTCGGTTGCCACCTACGACGACTCGACCTGGCAACATATAACGCACGCACCCTGAGGACTGACGAGAAGATACTGGAGCTGGAAGAAGAGGTAGACAAGTTGCGCTGGCATATTATTGGATTATCCGAGGTCCGAAGAGAGGGGGAGGACACGGCAATCCTCGAGTCCGGCAACTTGTTCTATCACCGGGAGGGCGACCATCTGTCCCAAGGAGGTGTCGGATTTATCGTCCACAAGTCTCTCGTCAACAACGTTGTAAAGATTGGGAGTGTGTCGACGAGGGTCGCGTACCTGATACTCAGAATCACCAAACGGTATTCGCTGAAGGTCATTCAGGTTTACGCACCAACCTCGGCACACCCCGATGAGGAGGTGGAGGAAATGTATGAGGATATTTCCAGAGCCATACATTCCTCCAAAACCCACTACACGGTGTTGATGGGAGACTTCAACGCAAAACTAGGCACAAGAGAAAGCGGTGAGCTGAAGGTAGGGAAATTTGGAGTAGGGCAACGGAACCGAAGGGGCCAGCAGCTGGCCGACTTTATGGAGAAAGAGGGACTCTTTATGATGAACTCTTTCTTCCAGAAGCGGCCCCACAGGAAGTGGACCTGGTCGAGCCCCGACGGTTCGACAAAAAATGAGATTGACTTCATTATGACGACCAGACGCCAACTGTTCAGTGATGTCTCAGTGATCGCAAGGGTGAAAACTGGCAGCGATCACCGAATGGTTAGAGGCACACTGAACCTAAACGTTAAGTTGGAGAGGTCTCGTCTAATGAAGTCAACGCTCCGTCCCCCTCGTGCTCTAATCCAGAATCCCGAAACCTTTCAGCTCGAGTTACGTAACCGCTTCCAGTGCCTAGAAGATTGCAATGCAGTGGACGATATGAACGACAAGCTCGTGGAAACTGTCCATGCGGTCGGAGCTAAGTTCTGCAAGACCCGCCGCAGAAGAACACAAAAACTCTCCGATCACACTCTTAATCTCATGGCTGTTAGACGGGAGATGAGGCTGCAATCGTCAACAGATTTGACAGCATACAGGCAACTGAACAGACAGATCTCCAAATGCATGCGGCGAGACTTACGCAACTTTAATACTTCTCGTATTAAAGAAGCGATCGAGCGGAACCAGGGCTCCAAAGTCTTTGCCAGAGATCTGTCTGCCAGAAAGAGCCAACTGTCAAAGCTGAAGACTGAGTGTGGCAACATCGTTTCCGGGACACCTGAGATTTTGAGTGAGATTGAGAGGTTCTATGGGCAGCTGTACACATCATCGTTGGAGCCACACGCAAGTGTGAGTAACGATCCAAGAGCAAGTCTTATCCGACACTATTCCGATGATATCCCGGACGTCAGTCTAAGCGAGATTAGAATGGCTCTCCAGCACCTTAAAAACGGCAGGGCCCCAGGCGAGGATGGAATTACAGCGGAGCTTCTGAAAGCGGGTGGAACACCGGTACTTGTAGTCCTTCAGAAGCTCTTCAATTCCGTCCTCCATGGTGGCACTACTCCAGAGGCGTGGAGCAGAAGTGCGGTGGTCTTGTTCTTTAAGAAAGGCGACAACGCTCTCTTAAAGAACTACAGACCGATTTCCCTTCTGAGCCGCGTCTACGTGCTGTTTTCGAGAGTCATTACGAATCGTCTCGCACGCAGACTTGACGACTTCCAGCCTCCCGAACAAGCCGGTTTCCGAAAAGGCTTCAGTACCATAGACCACATACATACCCTGCGGCAGATTGTACAGAAGACTGAAGAGTACAATCTGCCACTTTGCCTGGCGTATGTGGACTATGAGAAAGCCTTTGATTCCGTCGAAATTTGGGCGGTGCTACAGTCCCTTCAGCGGTGCCAAGTTGACTGTCGGTATATCGAAGTGCTGAAGTGTTTGTACAGTAGGGCTACGATGGCTATCCGAGTACAGAACCAGAGCTCGAAACCTATCCAACTGCAGAGAGGTGTAAGACAGGGTGACGTTATATCCCCGAAACTCTTCACCGCTGCATTGGAAGACGTTTTCAAGCTACTGGACTGGAAAGGATACGGTATTGACATCAATGGCGAGTACATCACTCACCTTCGATTTGCCGACGATATAGTCCTTATGGCAGAATCGCTGGAGGACTTAAGCACTATGCTCAATGACCTCAATAGTGCCTCCCAACGGATAGGTCTTAAGATGAACATGGACAAAACAAAGATCATGTTCAATGTCCATGTCACACCTATGCCGGTAGTTGTTGGGAGCACTATGCTCGAAGTTGTTGACGAGTACGTTTACCTGGGACAAATAGTCCGACTAGGTAAGTCCAACTTCGACCGAGAGGTCAATCGACGGATTCAACTCGGCTGGGCAGCGTTCGGGAAATTACGACATATCTTTTCGTCAGGTATACCTCAATCTCTAAAAACTAGATTGTACAACCAGTGCGTGTTGCCAGTGATGACTTATGGATCTGAGACGTGGTCCTTCACTGCTGGCCGTATGAGGACGCTTAAGGTCGCTCAGCGAGCTATGGAGAGGGCTATGCTCGGAGTTTCTCTGCGTGATAGACTCAGAAATGAGGATATCCGCAGTAAAACCAGAGTGACCGACATAGCCCAACGGATTAGTAAGCTGAAGTGGCAATGGGCCGGCCATATAGCTCGAAGAACCGATAACCGATGGGGAAGAAAGGTTCTCGAGTGGCAGCCTCGTACCGGTAGGCGTAGTGTAGGGCGACCCCCCACTAGATGGAGTGACGACCTGGTAAGACATGCAGGAAGTCGATGGATGCAGGTGGCTCAGGACCGTGCTTTGTGGCATTACTTGGGGGAGGCCTATGTTCAGCAGTGGACTTGTGAAAGGCTGTAATGATGATGATGATGATGATCATATACTAAATGATTAAAATTCGAAGTGAAGACCGAATTGAATATGGTAGCGAGACGCAATCGACCGAGTGTGATTACGATATGTCAGAGGTGTCACGGACAAGATTAGATACATCTTGAAGCGAGTTTCTTTTAGAACATTCTACAAGCTGCCGCAGAAGATTGGTCAGTTCTTACCATCTGTCAAGTTTCATATTCTTCTACAGGATGCAGGAGTGTACAAACTCGATTGTGAATGTGGTCTCTCATACATAGGGCATTCAAAAAGATCTACTAAAACCCGCGTAAAAGAACATATAGCTGACGTAAAGCATTAACGTTCCGGGAAGTCTGCAGTTTGTCATCAATTGTTTGTAATCAGCATGTTCGCGTAAATATAAGAAATCATTATGGTTTCAGTTTATCATAATCAAAATATATAATACACAAAATTTTCATTTTTAGCAATATAATTTTAAGTAAACTATTTTCTTAATTAACTTTTATAAATAATTTAGGGGTGGCTTCATCCTTTTATTCATTTTGATTTTAGCTACACTGTAAACATCTTTATGGTGCGTACATAGGACGAGCTTAATTAATGCTACGGCTCTCTTTGCGAGTTTACCTTAGGAAATAAATAAAACGGAATGGGCGGCAGTAGGAAATCATGAGAGTAGACACAGGTTATATGACATTTACAATGAAAGATAATTGTAGTTAGCGATGGGTAAATAGCCAAAATTGTGATATTTATATCTATTTGGCTATTTGGAGAAATGACGCACTAACCAACTTATAGCTGATACCGTTAGCGTAGCAACTGTAGCTAGGACTTAAATAACGCTCCACTGCCCTGTGATTACGTTCGAATCTCGCAGATTTAGATAAATAAAAAATAATTTATTTTATTTTGTACTTTTTTAAAAGAAATGAATTTTCCTCATAACTATGTCGTACTTATTATTAAATTAATTAATAAAAAACGTTTCTCGTCGCCTGTTGTCTATACAGCTAGTCAGCTATGCGTGGCTGCATAGCGTAGTGACTGGCGATTATAATATGTCCTCTGCGGCAACTGCTCGCTGCGCCGTAAGCTTGTCGGATAATAGAAGCACCTCTAACCAATGTAGCCAATAGCTAGTTATCGTGGTGTCGAATATTATAGCCTTGGCTATTTTGTGAATAGCCGCTATTACTTAGCTTCTTGAATAGCTACCCATCTCTTATTCTAGAGTAAGAGTAAGAGAACATATAAAAATTTAAACATAAAAAATTGAATGTGTGTATTTAACAGCCATTTATATTTAAGAAACAATGTCAACACTGATCTAAGAAAATATAATGTAGTCGAATTACAACAATATTCAACTGAGACTAATATATTATCGTCTTGTCTTGTCTTGTCATATCTCTTCTACTTAGTAATCGAGACAGTAGCGTTAGCTACTGCTCGATATCAAAAATATTATCTCCGTATAGGAGACCTGCTAAGCGTAGCAACTATAGGCAACATAAAAATATTCTCAACAATATCTTACGTGTTTCAAAGCTAACACTTAAAAGCGCGATTTAAATTACCACAGCGACATCTATGGACACAATTGTAAAATGTCTTGTTACCATTACCGTTACAGCCTGCTAGAGTCCACTGCTGAACATAGATAATAGATTGCTTCAAAGGGGTATATTTGTCATAGTTGCCACGCTTGACAAGCGGGTTCGCGACCGAGGTATTTTATTTTAAGTCGTTATTAGGAAGATGCTGCTGCCCTTTTCCTGATTTGTTTGCTTCCGTTGTTGATGATATGGGGTTGTGTATATTTGTACACCACCACTAAATAGCAACGGTGTCACTAAAGATTGGTTAAGCGCCTAGTTATTACTAACCAGTGCTTGATGACTATCCCACCCAATGGTGAGTGGTGATGCAGCCGAAGATGGTACAGCATACTGACTTAGTTTAACAAAAGCCTATTCACTCTTGCCTTGCAGATTGCATTATGCCTCAGTGGCTGCTGGTGTACTATTAGTTCGTTCATCACGTCATTTTCATATACATAACAAATATTGACTGACGTTAGTTCATCCATTTTAACCCTAATTCTAGTCATAAATAATAAACACAAATGTATTCAGACATGAAACACTGCTACGGTTATCAAAAATACTTTTGTTACAGTATTTTTAACATTTTATTGCACTGCTTTCCACTATTAAATTGCAAAAAAGGTAAGGTAAAATAATTTACTCTTTGAAAATCGTTACAATCTACATTATATAAATGATCTTTATACAGATTTTCTTTTCTGTCCAATGCAAGATTAAACACTGCTATGTCAGCTTAGGTGGCTACATAATAATGTTGGTCATTGGTTCACGTCGTCCGTGCTACAGGAAAACGTGATCGGGATACAGAAACATTAATAAGTACCAAGGAAAAATATTAATATTACTAGCGTGTTATATAGCAATTTCCGTTACATTATGTCTACTTTCAGACAATCTATTGTCTATGTTCAGCAGTGGACTTTAGTGGGTTGTAACGGTAACGGTAACAAGATATTTTACAATTGTGTCAATAGATATCGCTGTGGTACAGATTTATAATTGAAAAATTGTTTAACGATGTAGTCTCTGCCTTGAAGCCGCGATTGCTAGCAGAGAGTCAAAGAAACATTGGTGCAAAAATCCATTGTAGGATGGAGGATATATTAGAGAGGCTCTTGGGGAGGCTATGCCATGACGGATGGCCAGATCATGGCGAATTATTTGATCAAATGCATAGCACTCGAAAGGTATTTAAATCACGCTAAAAATGGTGTCAAGATCATAAGCAGCAAACTAAAATAGACGACATAGTGTCATCGTCAACGTCTAACGTGATTCATACCGGAAAGATTATAGTGGTTTTTGGAGAAGCACTAATAAGATGAGGACTCGGCCTGGCCTCCACGTGAGTGTAGGTAGGGTGAATCAACCTAACGGCATTACTAACCTCCTTAGAGAGATGTTCTCTCTAAAGTAAAAATTAATAATCGGTTCGTATTTCGTTCCGGACCGACACAGAAAGTGCAATACTTTGCCTTAAACACACTCAAACATTATGTTGTTTCCTATCGACACCTATCTACGCGTGTTTTTTTGACCTGTCGAGGGCATTTGATCTGGTCTCGTACAACTGCGGAAAAAGTTAGAGGACGTTAATTTACCAGTTTAACTAATTTAGATTTTAAAATATTGGTTAAGAGGGCCTGGTCAATTGCGTTAGCTGGGGCTTCTGATTTGGTCACCTGGTCTCTTTTAATCTCTATGTAAATGGATTTATTGAGGCGCTTAGAAGCATGCATGTCGGATGTCATATAGATGAAATATATGTAAACAACTTGAGTTAGCAGACGACATGGTGCTGCTGAGTGCATCTTTATATGGGTTAAGAAAATTATTGTGTTTTTAAAACGTTCGCGGCCGGACATGGGCTGAAATACAATGTACCAATAAGCCAGTATATGGTCTTTGTGGCCGGATGGAATCATACGAGTAATGTGCCTTCCATTAAACTAAATGGTACACCATTAACTAGAGTAAACTCTTTTAAATGTTTAGGTCATGTGGTTACATCCGAAGTCAAGAATACTACTAACATGAAAAGGAAACGTAGAGCTCAGTCGGTTTGAGCAGATACGATTGCTCGCAGATTCGCGCGATATTTAAGGTAGGTTCAACTGACTCTACTTAGAGCGTTTTGCTGATCTCTTTACACGTGAAGCCTCTGGAGGTACTACAGGCAACGGGTATATGAAGCCTTCGGATCCAGTATAATAACACGTTCCGGGTGCTGATGGGGCTCCACCGTCGCTGCAGCGAATCAGCGATGTTTGCTCAAGCTTATGTACATTGCTTTTACGCAACTATGCGTAAAAGAGCTGCAACTTTGGTGGCCAGCCCCAACGGCATTCTTAAAATGATAGGTTACAGAATATACTGTCCCACACTGGGCTGCACTGCTGGGCTCATGTATTCTACAACACTGTTGTAGAATACATGAGCCCAGCAGCTAATTGACTACGTATGCATTGTATAGAGTTAAATAAAGATTAATAATTTTAATGCAGGTATCAAATGTTATAATAAGAACAGAGTTCAGTTACTGATTTGCTTTTGCATAAATTTAAGGCGAATGTAAAAAGCTTTCTTATTTATTTCCTATTAGATATAGAATACTTAAATAAAGGAAAGCCTTAGATAAGATGAATGGACTGTGTAAGAGATGATATATGTACATAAAAGAAAGAAGCGATGAGATGATACTGGGAAATGACAAAAGAAGTCATACTATGCTGATACGAAATAACTTATATGATAGTGATAAAGGTAAGACGAAGATAAAATCTAAAGATAAACTAGTTGTTAAGAAGCGGCACGTCTTGGAAATATATAAATTTTAGGTAGATATTAAAATCCACGCGCATGGGCAATGCGGCCTCTTAAACTTTTTGATAATTAACGTAAGACTGTGCCCAGCGGTGGTACGTATTTTCAAATGATAAAATAAAAAGCAAATATGAAGTAAACACAGCATCATTTTTATGTAATCCTTATGATTCACCAAACTACGCAACTAACTGTACTTTTCGGTAAGTACTTTACTATATATATACTCTGTTGTGTTTATTTTCAAATTCTCTGTTATTAACAAATTGAAAAGACAACTGACAGCGTTTAAAACAAACTTTGATTGCCTTCCGGAGAGTTGTACTCGTAATTTTTGAATAAACTGTGAGTTTCTGATTATTGTAAGACATAATATAATATTAATAAGTTATATCAAAGAAAATTCAACTTTTTTGTATTGAAGTATTTTAATATATTTTGATGAAGATGACATTTTTCAATCCCAATGCAATGAAATTCGATCGTTAATTTGTCTGTCCAGTGTCTCTACATCTTTGGAGGAGGCCGTCGTTCAGCAATGAACTTTGTGAGAATGTAACGGTTGTAAACTGTTGAATCAGATGAAGAAAAATAAAACCAAGCAAATGCGAGAGTCGGAATTCGTTTTATTAAGGTTCCGTATATATTACGACCAATTAAATATATCGTTTCTGAGCTTATCATCGCCACCACCTGTAAAAGGAAAAGAAAACTTAAAAAGTTTGGTTTGATTTTTCAGCTTACAAACTACATTATGAATTGTTAACATTTTTAAGATTATATACAAAATTTTATTTATTTTGTTCAAAATTATTGTATTCAAAATGATTAACAGTTCAGTTTTTGAGATGGACCCGTTCACAAAAACGGTTAAAAAGTAGCAACTCACGACCTCCTACTTCTTTTTTTTTTAAGAAAAACGGAGCTAAAAATATATTTACACTCCACTCAATTTCTAATTCAATATTAGGTTCAGAGGCATCATTTTTCAATAAATATCCAGTATTCCCCTTTGTCAATATACTTTACCATGTAATTTCAATGGAATGCTGCAATAAAGTGATAAAAAGCGTTATTCGATTTCAATAAAGAAAGCACACATCGAAACGTGATTGAAGGAAATTGGAGAAAGTCATAAAGGTCTTAACAAATCACATTTCAATAAATAGGAACAAAAGATTCCTACAAAATGTTCAATGAATAAGGAGAAATAAAATCATGACGCTGAGATTCGATTACGTACTATATTCAAAAAGAAACCTTTAAAATATTTAAGATGAAAGCATTTCTAAAATAGAGCGAGATTAATAAGTATTAGAAAAAAAAAGAACACACAGTCTTCAGAATTTTAATTGGAATTTGGAGAGTCTGAAAAAATATTGTTATTATATATAGAGAAGAACATTTTTGATTACTAGATATAACTTGATTTAGAGTTAAAATTATAAATAAATAGGTAATTAATTTAACGTCTAAGTGTATACAGGCGTGTAGGGGCGGCATATGGGAAATCACTAACGTACTATCCCGTGGCTGTAGTAAGAAGCGACAGAGGTGGAATAAAACTGCGGTGGGTGGCAGCATTTTGATAACAACTCAATTAAAAACCTGCGAAAATATATGAGAGAGGACTATTTCAGCGGAATTATAAACATTAAAGAACAGGTGATTTAGGTTAAATTTAAGAAATCATTAGGTCATCTCGGTGTTAAATTCTAAATTTTTGTTTGTTTTTGGTAGGGCAAGGTAAACTCAAAAATAAACGATTATATTTTTTTAGCTTTGCACTTTTGTACTGAATTTTTTTGTTTTTCTAAACTACACACTTAATGGGATGTGCCAGTCGTACATCTTTGTACGTCATTGGGGCGGTGGGCGCTTATCTTAATAGCTTAGGCATACGTTAAATTGCAGACGGCAGCAGCCCGTAAGTTTAGTGGGACATGATGTCTGACGTGTCCGTAATTAACGATCGCGATTTAATTTGTGTACCTTTTGTTAGAAGTGGTAGTAGATGATGATGAGCTGCTTTTGTTACACAAGTATAAAGAGAAAAGATGAAAAGACACAAGTATAATGTTGAAATGCAGAGGAAGTAAGGGAATGTGCGGGATATTGGCCCACCTGGTTTATCAGTTTCTTTCCCTCTAAATCGGTGAAACTCATTTTTTAAGAAAAATTCAACATGTTGTCACTCGAGCGTTGGCAGCACTACTGACCTGCGGTCAAGCTACAGTGTCGTCTGCCGCTAGGCAAACGACGCCACGTGTCGCTAGCTGCGGAACGTATTTCATAGAACTGCATAAAAACCAGTTGCGTCACGACGTCACGTCGCTTGCTGCTACTGCTGCCTGCAGTCGGCTACGGAATTGTACCTTTAAAGTGAAAGTGAACGAGAACACTCTTCAGACATGTAAGAGGTACCCAGTCGAATGCTTTCCTGTAATTTATCCATGCGGTGGGGAAGTTGCTTTTAACAACCTCGCTAATGACCGCGTCTTTGAGGAGTGATTCCTTGGCTCCACGATCATTTTGAACGCGCCACAATACATGATTTGAGTCCAGGTGACGAGCAATTCTCGCGCTCAAAAGGTAACATGCACTTTCAGTGTCTTGTATATAGTGGATAGACACAAGATGGCGCGGTGTTTTCTCAAGTTGAGCTGCGAAAATAAAACAATATGTCCGGATAATTTGATAATTGTTATGATAAGTTTGTCCAACCAATCAAGATCAGAAATTAATTAAAAGGCCGTCGTAATACAGTATTATTTGGCTAAATACGAGTAGGTGTACCATTGTAAAAGCAAACATCTGATAAATTTTTAATTACTGATTCATAATTAACTCACACACAACTCAAAATATTCAAAACGCTTAATCGCATTGTTTCTTCACAAATTGAATATTAGAACGATGTTTCATAAATATACGCTGGTGAACCCTTAAAATGTTTTATAACTCTCACGTCGTCTTTGACCATAGTATGAGTTGTTTTACAGATATTCAAAACGAGGTTCCTTTGATATATTTTCTTTTTGTTACAAAATGAAGGAGAATATTCACCTAGCTCATTTCGAGTATAATAACAATATTCGAATTATATAGTATCTCGGATGCATAACGATGGCCGGCCGTACATTTCACAGTACGCAAGCAACCCGTGTTCGATCCCCGCCAGCAACAATGAAGTTGGTAATTGCCATTTTAATTCATGATTCTCCAAGTCTCAGGCGCCTGGTAGTGAAGGATAAAATATTTCACAGATACAGAACAGATAACATGTCTCAGGAATAAAATATTTCAAGGATCTGTGTATAGATCTGTCCACCAACACGCACTGGAGTAACTACTCCTACCTAACTAGGTGATCTATTGCTTCATGACCCTCATAGAAGTAAAAGGCGTTGTAATATTTTAGACTTTTTGTGTGGCCTATAACGTTTTATGCTTTTTGCAAGAAAACAAAAATATTTTAAGGGATTTTATAAGTTTCATCCTTTTTGAACTTATTAATTCATTTCATTAATTCTTTAACCAGTCTTATAAACATGCCTATAAAAGTATACTTACAAGTAGAAACTTAAAAAAGAAAACTAAACAACTTTATAAAAATATCCATTATCTATTCAATACAGCCTTTCAACGCCCAATCATGATTATTGGCCTTCCCATAGATATGATATAGGGCAAGAAGAGGGGAAGGTTGCCATAGTTGCTATGCTTTTAATTATCTAGATATTACTAGAAAGGCGCTGCTGTCCATATCCAGGTTTGTTTCCCTGTTACTTCTTACGACACTCACGGACGATATGAGGCAATGGATTTTCTTACACCACTACTACACGGTACCGTGTAATATACTAATATGCTAAGCTATTATTTAAAACAGAGAGTTTTTAACTGGTTATAATATCATACGTTTGTGTTTGTTAAGATTCATTTTAAAAAAAATATATCAAAATCATCGTCATCATTACAGCCTATAAAAATTCCACAGCTGAACGTAGAGCTATCCTATAGACTACCTCGCAGCAGGGATATTGGCCACAGTTGCCACGCTTAGCAAGCGGGTTGACGGCCAAGGTTTTAATTTTTTTATTGTTATATGTTTTTTTATTGTTAGGTGCTACAAAAACAAAGTTTTTAGATTTAGAAAGAGCTCAGAGATCATTACTGAAGGTTATGAATTTTAAACCTTACAAATTCCCAACACAAGATTTATACACACTATGTGATCTTCTTACAGTTCGTAAGTTATACATACTAAATATAGTTCTTAAGGTACACAAGTCCCTTGTATATAACCCTGAAATTGAAAATAAAAGGAGGAAAACTAACGTAGCTCCAAGTGATCCGGTTAAAACAGCATTTACTAGACGGCAACAGGCAAAAAAGTCCTCTTATTTATATAACTACTTAAATAAAGAATTGAATATTTATTCTAAAACCAGTAAAGAATGTAAGGTAATTCTCATTGAATGGCTCAAACGGAGACTATCACGAAATAGAAAATTTATTAAAATAACACGACTTACAAAACATACACACACACATACACACACACACACACACACACACACACACACATACACACACACACACACACACACACACACACACACACACACACACACACACACACACACACACACACACGCATGCGCACGCACACGCATGCGCACACATCTTCATATTTTTTCATAATGAATTATTTTATGAAAGGAATATTATACTATTCTTGTAACTAAAGTATTGTATGTTAATTAAGGAAGAGCGAGTTTTTCCTGTCACAAGTATTTAAAAATATTTAAAAGGAGGACTCTAATATACTGCTATGATTGTTAATTTTTTGTTACAGAATAAAAAATTTTGAATTTTTGAATTTTTTTGAATCTAGAAGACACTACTGCCCATCTGCTGTTTCACATCCCTCTGCCGCCTCTTACGGCACCCACTAAGCATGTTACATATTACGAAATGTTTAATACATATTATTTTCCCTTTTCCGCACTGTAAAAAACTAATATGTTTGCTTCAAAATCTTTTCAAAAACAAGAGGACAGACTCCATCTTGTTTTAAGACCCAGTAATTAACTTTTTTAGTAATTTTCAGATCGTAGGTCAATTCTCCAGCATCGTGTGATGGATGATCACAAATTAATTCTACCCGCAATTACCTCTAAGCTGCTTTTTCATTTTATGATAATGTACAATCTATTAACTACGTACTCGTTAGTACCGTCTTGCAAAGAGGTATTACTTACAGCAGCAGCAAAAAAATTTTCAAATCTTTAAATAAATTTTGCAAAGAAAGCAAAACGTGATGTCGTGAACATAAAAAGGAAAAACAAATTATAGTGCTTCGTAGTTACAAGTAATTGAACATCCTTTGTTGAGAGCTATTACAGCCATAGAATACTATAATCCATACATAATAGAACGGGGGTGTGGGCGGAGCCCGTGTAGCCACTAAAATGCCACAACACGTCAATTCACACGTATAAATGTCAACACGAGATGTGTTTTGACGTTACAATCGTTTCCAAATTTCGCATGCAAATTATTTAAAAAATTCAAAATTGCACGCTCTTTACAAATAAATATGTATTAAAATCCGACTGTCAACACAGAGAATCGGGTTTGTAGTAGTGATTAACTGATAATACGAGGTAATTGCTTTTATGTGTGCTCCCTGCGACGCAGAACCTCGGTACAAAATAAGGTTGACAGCCATTCTATTGTGTATTATAGTATTCTTTGATTACAGCATACTTCACCGCAGATAAAACTGCAAAATCATCTCGTGATTAGCTCGCACAGAGAAAAAGAATTTTCAAACATTTCATTCAAAGATAATGCTGATTGATAAGATGTTGTATAGCATCGCATCAAATCGATCATGCTGGTACAATAACTGACACCTTTTCGCGAGGGTGCTTATCTAGAGAACGTCTTAATTAAAAATTATCAATAGATTACTAGCATTTTAAAATACGTAAGGGTATAAAAAGATCCAAAATAAGTTTGAGTGTCCGTCTGTAATATTGAAACAACTGGCTTCTATGTGGCACATTCGTGGTATAGCTGCAGCTATATTTATTATACTTGAAGCACGAATAAGTCGGCTCGATCGGAGTAGGACCACGCTCTCACGGAATACTGGCATAAAATAGCATCTTATTGCGGCTATGTTTCGCATGGTGAGTAAAGAGAATCGTAATCCTTCTTTTGTATGCTACTAAAACGTAAATAACTATTTTTTTTTTAATTTTGTCTATTTGTTTCTACACGACACACACGAACACGAATGGCCAGATAGGGAGCAATGGTAAAAGGGATCGGGACCAGACATAAGCTTTTTTAAAGAATGTGCCAATAGGCATGCATTTCCATGACATACCAATCACGCTGATCAGGCGAGTCGATTAAGCACTAAGCCATCAGCTTTGTTAGACCAAAAAACGGCCATGCTTTAAGAGATTACCAGCGTAAAATAAAAGCCGATACTTCTGCATTTCGTTTGATAAGTGTAGAGAACCGTTTTGCTAGTAACGAGGCATTCTATCTTTGTCTTCAGGGATTATAACGCATACACATTTGGATTCTTAATCGAGGATAGATAAGAGCCTATGGGCCACTGCATTCACTTACCATCAGGTAAACTGTTCGCTGATTTTTCACTCCTATTCAATTCGATTCTTATTTTTGGGTTCTAGGTAGGTAAATATTATAAAAATCGAGTTTAATCGTGCTTAACACGATTTTATGAACTTGACTTAATGTAGTACCTATTCACTCACTTCCCGACAAGTGAATACTAATAAGAAAAAAAAAGATATATTGCAGATACCTATATTAAGAACTGAGGACAATACAATTTATCTCACAAGGATCATCACAGCTCATTTGTTTTTTATCGAAGATGGGGCAAACGAGCATACGGTTCACCTGACGTTAAGTGACTACCGCCGCCCATGAACATCCGCAACACCAGGGGAATTGCAGGTGCGTTGCCGACCCTTTAGAAAGGAGTGAGCTCTTTTCTTGAAGCTCTTGATACTCGTAAATGAGTGTTGTTCTAATATTTCTAAATACTACTTTAAGTTGCGACTTGCGCTTTAAGCAATATGATCAGTCCAACAGAGTTTTTATTTTAATGAAGAGCTTTTTCGGCCTTTTGTTAAATTGAAGTAAAAATAACAATTAAGCTGATTCGCCTTTCTTGAGTCTGATAGTCTTTAGGGATAATTTGATCTGAACAAACATCTGATTATTAATGCTTTATTAATTTAACAATGTATGAAAATACTCAGCCTAGTAAATAAACAAAGTTGCGGAGGGGGACGAGATCTGCATCTGACGTTACTGCATACAATGTATACCTGCCGCCAAAAAATAATAAACATAAACACTCACGCCTATCACCCAGAGGGGTAAGCAGAGATTACGAACTTCCATTTGGCACGATCCTGACATATCTCTCTCGCCTACTTTAAATCCGTATACCTACGCATACATGTTTCTCGTTTAGGGGTATGTACTCTCAATATAGCCCATCGTCAATATATCGCTAATTTGATCAATGAACTATCACCTAAGGCGTCCCTTGCCGACACTTCTGCAACATAAATTTGCTTTGCCACTCTTCCGTCTTTAATTTTTCTAGATAACAGATGAATATGAGGGTGGTAGACTCCTATGCAGAAAGGAGACTTACCACATAGTTATGTTACTAGCTATTAGTAGTACAAGTGTTTATATATTATATAATAACGATGTATGGCATCATAACTGATTAAAAAATGAAACGTTTCGATTTAAATTGATAAAAAAGTGTCAATGCACCAGCTACATAGTTCAAAAAACTGAAACCCAGTGAGAAAGAAGGTTTTTCGAATTGCAGCCTCGTACCTGTAAGCAAAGTATAGGGTGACCCTTTTAGACGATGTAGCGATCTAGTAAGACGTGCAGGAATACAATGGATGTAGATGAGCCTAGAAATGTGTTTTGTGGTATTCTTCGTGCCTCCCAGATATTCAGAGTGGACATGAGAAAGGTTGTGATAATTATGACGATTTATTTTTAAATACCTTTCTAATTACTAATACATAATTTATTTATTATCATTTGTAAGGCAACAACCTGTTATAATAATAGTAACACCAACACTACTAAAATTTTCTTAAAATATAATGTACAGTTGAACACAATCGCTCCACTGCTGACGTATAGAACAAAAGATAAAAGTTAAGCGCTTCCATTCCATTCTCCAACTAACACAAAACAATAAACGAACCGTTGTATGCTTCCAAATGATTAAACTTTATACTGTTGCATGTTGCAATTATTCAAGAACATTTCAGTACTTTTAAGTGTGTTTTAAAAGACTATAACCGTTTCGTATTTTTCGTAATATGGCAAAAGCCAAAAAAATAGTATTTGTATCTTAAAGATGTCTAAAATAACAATTATAAAAATTCCTCCTAAATATTTCTGAAACAAAGGTAAGATTTTACGGATTAATTTTTATTAATAATAAAATACAACATCCGTCCGGATAGGAGAATGGATAGACAGACAATTTATTTGCGTAAATAATCGTATACTATATCGTATTTACGTGTCATAACAGGCGACGGAGGGAAATTGGAACTGGAAATGGGCAAAAGCATTTTCCTTGTGACTACTCAAAATTACAAAAACTGCGGCTGGCAACCGGTCTACCAAGCGACAACTATGGTAGAATCCTCATATGTGTCTTCAATCTATGGGAGAAGCCCACATTCAGCAGCTGTATTTATAGGCTCTAGTAAATGATTTTATATAAAAAAATGGTGACAATATATTTTAATTAGCCCATAAAAACACCAAAAAGATTGTGATCCAAAATTAATATTATACAAAATAAAAGTTAGATACGCTGCTCTTAAACTTTGGGACAAGCCCGCATCAAAGTTTGCCTTTTACAATGTTTTCAATTTTAAGTTTTGTATTATGAGAATGGGGAAACTGCAATTTTCAATTCTTTGCTAAAATAAATGATATTCATTCTGTAAATACTAGGAACAGACACAAGCACAGACACAGAACAGACACCAGTTATTCGACTCCACTGAGTCAGTAATTCATTCTTGGCGAGATGCTTTTACAACAATATCCCATAAAATATACAAAATTTGACCTGCATAAAGTTCAAAAATTTTATTAACCCTTCAACCCCTATTAAATCCCATGCAGTCGCATGCGTCCGTCAAATCCCGAGCGGTCGCATTCCACTGCACTCACCCACAGCACTTTAAACCAATAAAACATATATTTTGAGACTACATTTCCATGAAGAAGTTTGGCGTTATAAAATCTATACAAAATTTTCTATCCTGTGGTCTAAACAGAAGTCAGATTTTACTTCATTACAAAAATATTTTATTGTATTTTGATAACAAAAAAATATATACCAAGCGGATGTCGGCAGCGTGAACATCACAATTATTTCCATATATTACACGAAATTATTTACGTAAAAAGATAAATTATATTCACACAAAAACTTTCATTACAATTTTGTAATAAAACACTTTACTAAAACATTAAAAAAAACCCTAAAAAATCCAAAAATCAACACAATGACATTCACACGAAAATGGCGTACGAAATTAACGTAGATTATAAATAAATATCCATAAACTAACCGATTTTTTATTCCACTAGAGGATAGGAAATTTTATATTGATTCTATAATGCCGAACTTCTTCACGGCGAAGTAGTCTCTAAACACAACAAACAAGTATTTACGGGTTAAAGTACTGTGGGTGGGTGCGGTCACATTTGAATTTTGACGGAATATCGCCGCGGTTAAATTTGGACGCTTGGTAGCTAAGAGGTTAAACAAATTTTGTTCAAAAAAGGAAAAAGTTTGTTTAAATTAGGGAATTTATGGATGACATTGATCCCTGGGAAGGGTGATCGCTACCAAACCATTTCTGTTCAGTTCTGTTTCATTTGTGTTATTAATGATTACACATAATTGTAAGCTGTTATTTTTTTAAAGTCTCGCTGGGTTTCTTGCTGGTTCTTCCCAAGACAGAGGTTTTTTTCGAACCAGAAGTAAGTTAAAAAAGTGACTTTCAATTAGTATTATTTATAGTCTATATAGAAATAAAAAAGTTTCTGTTCCTGAATATCGTTCTTAAGTTTTAAAATTATATTAATACACCATATATTATTCTAAAACTTATGACACATGCTACGAGAAATCGTTAAGATCGCACAGTATTATATAAACTGCACCGATAATCAAAACGCGTGTTTGAAAAACTATACAGTTATTACGATTTTTTTAAACTGTACCGCTGAACGGAGTAGTATGAAAATTTGAATAGATAAAACGGAAGCAGAGGAAACTGTGTCGATAATCGTAACGTGTGCCAAGGCTCAGTTTTCGCCATTTTTGATAAAAGTGTTTTGCTTTTCGATTATTAACGTTACTATAAACAACAAAAAAGGACGTACCACTATCGATTATCAAAAAATATGCCAGTCTCTCATAAACGTCTTTAATTCCCTTAACAAATTTACACGAGAATGATCTTTACACAAGGTCCTTAGATTTTTCGCCTCCGGATTTTTTCCTGCGTTTTGTTTTTTATCAACAATAATACAACAATACATAATGCGTCTTCTGACAATGCCATCGCGGAAAAATATGAATTAAATGCGCAGTTTTGCCTGTACGTGTGATTTATTTTTACAGTTCACTTTTATCGCATAGATATAACTGAAGGTATATGACCCCCATAACACATTTAACATGAAGTTCTATCGTTATGTATTATAGGCTCGTGCTTAATTACTATCATACCTGGTGATAGTTGGTAATGAAAAGCACTCTGGCTTAGCTTAACAAAAAGATTTCCTTAAGTTTACACGAACGGGGGAACTCAGGTGTTTGAAGTTCCAATGTCATAGTTAACTACCGGCTACCTTCAGTTTTTTTGATAACTTGATACTTATCACACACTCAGCTTCCGCATCATTAGCTCACTCAAACACAGCGTAAGCATAAAAACTTAGTTTGTTAGCTTTATTCTACTGCGCTGTCATCCACGTAACTATAGATACCAGGCATAAGCAGGTCATTGATATGCCCACGAAGAATGTTACGAAGAGAACTTTTCATGAAAAACCTCAGTGTTAGACGTTATACTCGTATAATCATAAGCCACCAGTCGTCACCCTTCGTCTATAACTCAAAGTGACCGCTCAAAAAGTCCTTTACCAAACCGATCAGACCAAGAAATACGCCGTACGCTGACAATTTCTGAAAAAAGAATTCTAAGCAAATAATGGATCAATATATCTCATGCGATTGAAAACTTTGCAAACAATTTTGATATCAGAAAGTCCTTCTAAGTTGGAATTAAAATATTCTTTTCCATGCCCACGTTATTAAGGTCACAAACATTTTTTATAAAACTCCAGTGATATATAGAGACAATCTGATGGTGATTACTGCAGTCCGTGGAAACTTGCATTCGAATTCAAACAAATGCTTTGGCTACATATACGTTGCCATCTCTGAGAACTAAAGTGGGTTACCGCTCAACCTTTAATTATCCTGCTGTTCTATATCCTGCAGGTCGGAACACAGAACACACACACAACTTGGAATTAAATTATCCTTTTCCATACCTACTTTGTTTAGGTCACAAACAATTTTTTTATAAAACTCCAGTGATATATATATATATATATATATATATATATATATATATATATATATATATATATATATGTATATACAGTGATACAAAGATAAGCTATAGATAACCTGATGGTAAGTGACTACTGCAGTCCGCGGGAACTTGCATCAGAATTCAAAGAAATACGCTTTGTCATCTCATATGGTCGCCACACACGGTCATTTCAAGTGACCATGCCAACCGATCAGTTCAAACTAAAACTGTTGATATTTTTTAAAATAGTGGATTATTGATATATCGATCATTATAAATATATTAATATCAGGGTTTTACATATAAGTTTATTTATCGATATATCGAAAATCCGATGTTTTAAAAAATATCTAGTTTAATTTGAACTGATCAGTTAGAATCATCAATTGAACTGACCGTGTGTGGCAACCATTGGAACTAAAATGGGATACCCATAAACCTGTAATTATACTGCTTTTCTAAACCCTTCAGGTCCGAAACATAACAGTGCAACCAATGTCGTTTGGGGCTAGGCCTACTCAGACAAAACCTTAGGCAAGAAGGAGTCCCACCAACCAGTAAACACACAAACAATATTCAAATACGGTTAAGGTAAATGGTAATGTGAAATTGTAAGTAGCTTAATTTAGGGAAAAGGCGAATAAAGGACATTTTCCATGTCGCATTTTATATAACATAATCCCGTATTTTATAATAAATTATTGCGGTTAAAGGAAACGTAACTGTAATAAAATATATTTTAAAAGTACAGGTGTGCCTTTAAAGGATTTCAATGCTGGAATATATATCATTCGGAAAGGGATTGAATACGCTGGCGGAATCCATATGTTAGAAGTTTTACATACCTTTGTGTCATTATGTTCTTTGAATTAGGTAGAAAAAGTTATATTGGTTGTGTGAACTTCAACAAAATTAGAGCTTAAGATACTTTTGTTCTTCTCCTTTTTTCAGCCCACAAAATTCTACTTTTAGACATCGATCTGTCCCATCCTAGGAGGGATTGGTTTTAATGGCAACATCGTCACTAGGCAGACGAATTGGCAGACATGTTACACTTTGACGTCGCCTCCGCGTTACCTGTCTGAGTATTTTAAATCTTTTATAAACGAAATATATACAACGTCATATATCGGAAGCTATAAGATCTTTGTGGCATTTTCTATATAGTTTTTATGGTACCCACGAAACGTAATGGAGTGATGAATACTCTTACTTACGAAAACCTTGATCGCCGCTATCGTGGCGATCAAGGTTATATTATAAAAGTATATTCTTTTATAGAAAAACGAGCATAAAGACTGCACCTTCTGCTAAGTGCATCCTGTATGACTTATAGATATCCACATTATTTCTAATTAAAAATCCAAATTCAGATGCGTTAACACCCCTGAGGAATAAGATGGAATACCTCTTTTACAATAAAAAAGCTCTTCAGTTATCTGCACTCATCATACGAAACACAGCAGCATTAAGCAGCTATTTTACGACTGTATCCTGTGAGAGCGTGGCTTTTGCCCGGTCGTGCCAAGCTATTCGCGTTGCAGCCATAATATAGCTGCAGCGTGGCTTACCTGGTACAAAGTCGACAAATTTTAAAACAACAAATTCAACGCACGCACCCAGACGGCTGCTGAGAAGATCCTGGAGCTGGAATAAGAGATAGACATGTTGCGCTTAGATATTTTAAAATTACCAGAGAACCGAAGAGACGAGGAGGACATGGTAATCCTTTGAACCAGGAAACGTATTATATTAACAGGAGGGCAACCTTCTGTACCGAGTAGGCGTTGGATTTATCGTCCACAAGTCTCTCGATAACAACGCTGTAAAGATTAGGAGTGTGTCAACGAGGCTTATGTACCTAATAGGTATTTAGAATCACCAAACGGTATTTGTTGATGGTCATGCAACAAATACCGTTTACACACACACACACATACACACACACACAAACACACACACACACACACACACACATACACACGCACACACACACGCACGCACGCACTCACGCATGCACGCACTCACGCACGCACGCACGTACGCACTCACACACACACACAGAGAGAGAGAGAGAGAGAGAGAGAGAGAGTGAGAGAGAGATACAAACACGATCGAAAAATTGTCAGGTTGGCTTCCTGTTATCTCAGAACGTCAAGATTTGATGAAAATTCAATTTTCGAAAAACAGGGTAAAATCAATAACTTCCCGATTTTCAATTCTCTTAGCTGGAAGTTAAAAATAGAGGATTTCAATTTACCAGTTCAACTTATACAGATTTTAAAATATTGATACGGGGGGGGGGGGGGACAGGTCAATTGCGTTAGTTGGGAAAATGCTTTGATTAAACCACAGTGATTAGAATGCGGGGTGAGACAGGGTGGGCAAAACTCACCTAGTACCTTTAATCTCTATGCAAATGGACTTACTGAGCATGCATGTCGGATTTCATATAGATGAAATATGTGTAAACGACTTGAGTAATGCAGACGACATGGTGCTGCTGAGTGCATAATGATGTCGATTGAGAAAATTGTTCAGTATTTGTGAAACATTCGCGGCCGAACATGGGCTGAAATACAATGTATCAAAAAGTTAGTATATGTTCGTTAGGGCCGGACGTGACTGTAGGTACGAGTAATATACATGATATTATATTATTAGTACCCGGATGACCGAGCTTAGCTCGGTTTTTTTTTGGAGATTACATTTAGATACAAATTACATACTGATGAATAACATTTTTTGATGTTATTGACATATTGGAAAAAACTGAACTGGTTATTTGAATAAAAAACCGTGAGTGCAATTAGTTTAATTAAAATTTTCGTATTTTTAAAAAATACTAAAAAAAAGGGCTCGAAATAATAGATTTTCTCACAAAGGAAGGGAACTTGAAAAAAAAAGGAAAAAAATCGGACCGTAGACTGGACGGGAACCAAGGCATTACGATTTCGCGACCGCGACGAGCTATTACAATCATTAACACAGTGTCAAAATTTACCTTCTTATATTGTAGCAGTTTTTCATCGCCTGTAAACACGTACAAGAAGACATTTTCTAAAAATAAATCCTAGCTAGATCGATTTATTGCCCACGAAACTCCCTGGACACTAAATTTTATGAAAATCTTTGGAGCCGTTTCCGAGATTCCGATTATATATATATATATATATATATATATATATATATATATATATATATATATATATATATATATATATATATAAGAATTGCCCGTTTAAAGGTATAAGATTAATATTTTTTCATTAAAGTTTAGGTACAATTCGTATAATTAAAAATAGGACGATTTGAATGGAAAACATGTCGTCTAACGTAAAATGTTTCAAATAAATATTTTTTCTTACAGGCAAGCACTCTTTAACTTGAAGCGAGCAAGCTTTTTTGAACTACACCCGCAACGACTACTAGTAACGGCTAACTTCTTCGTGAACACAAGGAATAACGCTTTTGATGGTATACATTACGTACGCGCTTCGTTACTGGCAGCAGACAAGATCTCATTTTCCTGCTTCATCGAATACTAAGGCAGTTTTCTATACCTGTGACAAAAGTGTGAAAAAAGAAAAATAGTGAACACATTTGGCCAGAATCTACATCTCATCGGGCCCGATAAACACAGAGCAGCTCAAAGGTTACCCAGGTGAGTGTTTGCCATATGTGTACATAACACACCATTAACAAGGGTAGTCTCTTTTAAATATTTAGGTCATATTTTATCCGTGATAGAGCCATGCTGCAGTTATATTATTAGTATAGTTGTAGCACGAATGGGTCGGCTCGACCGGTGAAAGACGACGCTCTCACAAAATACCAGCGTGAAATAGTAGCTTGATGCTGCCGCGTTTCATATGGTGATTGTAGAGAACCGGAGATCCTATTTACTGGAAACGAGGCATTATATTTAGTCATCTTATAATTTAATTAATTATTTTTACTTATTCTTGAATTAAAAATTTCTGTACTTTTCGGTGCCTAGTTTACTAAAACAGACTCAGCTATGTTTATTTTAAAATTCTCTGTTATGAATTATGAACAAATTGAATAGAGAACCGAAAAGGTTTAAAATAAACTTCAATTGCCGTCCTGAGAGTTGTAATTTTTGAATAAACTGTGAGTTTCTGATTATTGTAAAACATTATATAATATTAATAAGTTAAATCAAAGAAAATTCAACATTTTTGTTTTGAATTATTTTAATATATTTTGATGATGATGGAATTTTTTCAATCGTAATGCAATGAAATTCGATCGTTAATTTGTTTGTCTAGCATCTCTCCATCTTTGGAGGAGACTTCTGTTCAGCAGTGAACTGTGATAGACTGTAACGGTTATCAACTGTTGAATCGGATGTTTAGGAAAAATAAAACCAAACAAGTACGAGAGTCGGACCTTGTTTTATTAGGGTTTTTAATATATTACGACCAATTACGTATATCGTTTCCAAGCTAAACATCGCAACCATCTGTAAAAGGAAAAGAAAACTTAAAAATTGTTTATTTGGTTTGGTTTATTTGGCTTACAAACTGAATTATGAATTATTATCATTTTCAAGATTATAAACTGAAATTACAAATTCAAAAATAGTTCAGATTTTAAAATGGCCCCGTTCACAAAAACGGTTAAAAATTGACTACTCATGACCTCCCATTTTTTTAAAGATTTAACAGAACAAAAAATATATTTATACTCTACTCAATTTCTAATTCAATATTTAACACAGAGGCAACATTTTACAATAAATATCCAGTACTCCCCTTTGTCCATATACATTACCATGTAATTTCAATTGAAATGCAGCAAAAAAAAACATTTCTAACATAAAGCGAGATATATAAATATTAGAAAATAAAGCAATGGAGAGTCTACTAAAGTTATATTTGAACTTGGAAAGCCCAAAAAAAAATTGTTGTTAGATTAGATATAACTCCATTTAGAATAAAAATTATAATTAAAAAACTAATTTAACGTAGTTATCTAAGTGTATACATACATACGTAGGCGGTCCCATAATGAATTGGCCTATGAACCAATGAAGGAAATGAAACGAAACCAATTTTATTTTTCAATATAATCACTATGAATGCTAACACGCTTCTGACATCTGTGAATCAACATCTCTAAACCTTTATAAAAATAATCACATTTTTTTTCCTCAAAATGACTGAAGACGGCCGCCTGCAACTCTTCATCGCTTGAAAATTTTCTTCCTCTTAAGTCCCGCTTTAAATTTGGAAATAAATAAATAATAGTCGGACGGGGCCATATCTGGACTGTAAGGTGGATGTTGAACTTCTGTGAACCCGCATAGACGAACTGCATCCTTCGAAACACCAGCGGTATGAACAGGGGCGTTGTCATGGAGCAACAGGACACCTTTAGACAGCTTGCCTCTTCATTTTTCCTTTATCTTGTCTCGTAATTTATATATTAAAAAAGCATAATATTCGCCGTTCAGGACTGTATTACGTTCTTTAAAATCCACCACCAAAATGCCTTGAAAATCCCAAAATATTATGCACATCAGTTTTTTAGTCGATTGTTGCACCTTTGCCTTTCTAGGGCTTAGCTAGGGCTAGCTTTTCACCCTTATAACGCCATTCCATTGACTCGCGCTTGCTTTGTGGATCATAATACAAGATCATAGTTTCATCACCAGTCACTAGCCGCTCGATCACAGTCTTTGGATTTTCGCCACAAAGATCCAAAAACTCCGAAGCGCAGCGCACTCTTTACTGTCTCTGTAGCGCTGAAAGAAGTTTCGGTACCCATCTTGCACTCACTATTTTCATGTGAAGATGTTCATGGATCGCGCGATGAACGGTACTCTTAGAGAGCCCAAGCCTTGCTGCAATTTCTCTACTCTTCAAACGGCGGTCACTCAGAACCTCCTCTTCGATAAGAGCAATCGTTTCGGGAGTGAGCACTTCCACAGGTCGACCGTCGTGGCCAAAGTCTTCGACGGTTTCTCTCCCGAGGCGAAACTCTTTCACCCAATTTTTCACAGTGCTATAGGAGGGGGCAGACTCCTTATACACGCCATCCAATCGTTCTTTTATTTGGGCAGGGGATAAACCTTCTTTAAACAGAAACTTTATGACACTTCGATACTCAGTTTTCGACATTTTGAAAAAATACGTGACTCTCGTTATTCAAATGCCTGTTAAACTAAGACTAAGCATTTCATGTCGGTGCATTTTTCTTATGTTAAGTGCACGATAAACGTACTATTTAATGCAACACAACATGTAGCGACATGTCGCGTTGAACTATATCAGGCCAGTTCATTATGGGACCGCCTGGTATATTGGCAGCATAGTAGAATTCACAAACGTACTATCCCGTGACTGTTGTAAGAAGAGACAGAAGTAAATTAAAACTGGGATTGGTGGCAGAATCATGTTAATAACAACTCAATAAAAAAATCTGCGAAAATTTGTGGGGGATGACTATTTCAGCGGTCAGCGCCTTTTGATGTATTAAATGAATAATATAAAAAATTTTAAAGGTACAGTTTTGATGTTTTGTGGCTTTACTAACAGACTCATAGCATGGTCTGATTTAATAAAAAGGTTGTTGCACCAACTATAATTTTATAGACTTATAGAAATTTAAAAAGAAAAACATAAGTTCTAATTGTTAAGTTCTATAAATTTTTATTCGTTTTTGTGCAGCAAGGTAAACTCAAAAATAAACAATATTTTTTTTATGTTTGTACTTTTGCACTGAATTTTTTGGTGCTTATCTTATCGGCTTAGGCACACGTTACATTGAGTCTTAAAGTGAAAGTGAACGAGGACCCTTTTCAGCCTTGTAAGAGGTACCGAGTCGAATGCTTTCCTGTAGTCTATCCCAACGGCGGAGAAGTTCCTTTTAACCACCTTGCCAATGAACGCATCAGTGAGGAGTGGTTCTTTTCTTCGACGACCATTTTGAACGCCAGATATTATCTGGTTTCAGTCCAGGTGACGAGTAATTCTCGCACTCAAAATGTATGTTAGTGTATTGTATGTATATGGTGGGCAAACACAAGATGGAGCGGTATTTAATCAGGTCGAGCCACTAAAATTGAAAAAATATGTCCAGATATTTTGCTTAATGTTGTGATAATTCTACGAACAAATTATGCCGAACATTCAAGATTAGAAATTAATTAAAAGGCCACCATAATACAGTATTGTCTAGCTTTATGAGCATGCCATTGTAAAAGCAAAACTTCAATAAAGTTTTAATTACTGATTCATAATTAATTTATATACAACTTAAAATATTCAGAGTGCTTAATCTCATTGCTTTTTCATGAATTGAATATAAGAACGATGTTTCATAAATATACGCCTGTAAACCTTTAAAATATTTTATAACTCTTACGTCGTCTTTGGCCGTAATAGAGTTATTTTATAAAGCGTTGAATTAGATATTCAAACTAAGGCCGCGTTATATATTTCTTTTTTGTTACAAAATAAAGAAGAATATTCACCTAGCTTATTTCGAATATGACTCGTCATAAATTTCACAGTACGCAAGCAACCCGTGTTCAATTCCCGGCACCATTCAAATTGGTAATTAGCATTTTAATTGCTGATTTACCAAGTGCCTGGCGCCTGGCTGTAAAGAATAATATATTTCACAGATACAGAACAGATAACATGTCTCAGAAATAAAATATTTTATTATCACTAGATAGAAGTAAAAGGCGTTGTAATATTTTATTTAAACTTTTTGTGTGGTCTGTAACGTTTTCAACTTGTTGCATGGAAACAAAAATATTGTAAGGAACTTTATAAGTCTCATCCTTTTTAATTTCATTCATTCTTTAACCAGTTCTATAAACATGCCTATAAAAGTATACACATAAGTAGAAACTTAAAAGCAAAAACCAAACAACGCCATAAAATATCCATTATCTATTCAATAAAGCCTTTAAACGTCCACTGGTTACAGGCCTTCCCTATAACCAGTGGACGTTTAGACTTATAGATATGTTATATGGCAAGAAGAGGGGAGGCTTGCCATATTTGCCATGCTTTTTAATGTTCTAGATATTATTAGGAACACGCTGCTGCCCATCTCCAGGGTTGTTTCCCTCTTTCGCCTCTTACGACATTCACGGAACGATATGGGGCAATGGATTTTCTTACACTGCTACAACACGGTACCGTGTAATATTCAAAAATTCGAAGCTATTTTTTTAAACAGAATGTTTAGAACACCTCGTCTTGCGGCGGCCATTTTGCAAAAACGTCATTTGCAACAGGTAATTCCCGCGATATGGGCACGTGGCGATTAAATTAGTAATTTCTCCAAAATAATAAAACCTATATCATTTAAATTGTAATATTATTTGCTATTACTCTGTACATATCTAAATTGAATACAACCATTGAGCTATTACGTACTACGTACTAGAGGCGACACTGCTTTCAGCTACTATGTTCCACTCAACTGCGGTGCATACACTGCACTTTAATCAGTCACTCGCTAGGTGCTTATAGAATTGTCACGTGTTGTGTTGATTTAAAAAAAATCTCTTGATAAAAATATGCCGTCGTGTGTACTTAGATATTGCACAAATAATTCAAGAAATGTCAGTAAACCAAGGAATTACTTTTCATCAGTTAATGAGATACTTAATCAATAAAAAAGTATGATAGATTAATAATAACACAAATTATTCCTAAGACGCCATCTCGTGTCATGGGATATAGATTATGAAATTAATATCTTCAGATGCGATATTTCTGTGGGTACTTAAGTATGGGACGAATATATTATTATACAAATTTTTTTGTAGAAAAATATGTAAGTTATTATAATTAGGCTAAATTTTTTGTTTGAATCTGCTTATTATTCTTTTAATTTATTTTTAGGTTTCCAAAGTCAAAGTGGAATAAATTCGTCCATTTTTAACTCTCGCGTACCCAGCATTTATGAACGATACTTATTCTAATTTAAATAAATATACTTGTAATTTAAATGTTATGTTAATAAGTTTTGTTAAACATACATTTAGTATTTTTTATATTTGACATAGATACCTTTTAAAATATTCAGATAAATATTATTAAAATGTAATTGTGATATAATATTATGTAATATTATATTAAATAAGCAAAAATAATATACAAAGTAAATGATAAAATTTAAATATTGTTCTCGATATAATTTACCTATTTAACAATATACTTAATCTACTATTACCTACGGATAATTCTACCTATGTTTATTCTATGATAAAAAAAAACAATAGCTCGAACACAGAGTAGCGCACATTTTTTGTTTGAGATAGCTGTTCTAGTACGTAGGTACGTATTACTTCAATGAATACAACCTATGATTTATTAAGCCAATTTCAAAGTTAGAGCAACCGAATTTTCAAAAGTATTTTGTACATAATTCGTGAAAATTAAACAAGAAAATCATTCATTTATAAAATAAATGTAACTTTTTTCATCAATATACACCAATTTATAATAAAAAAGCAAAAACCACACATTACCATACATATTTTATATCACAATCTTTTTAAACGACGCCGACGGTTTAAAAAAATCTGGGTTGTTATCTGGAAGACACTGCCGCCCATCTTCTGTTCCACTTGCCTCTGTCGCCTCTTCCGACACCCACGGGATAATATGGTTTAGTGGATATTCTTACGCCATCACTTAGCATATTACTTACATCCGGAAATTTTTAATACATGATTCCTATTTCCACAACGTGACAAAACTAAATTTTGCTTGCTTTAAAATCTTTTCAAAAATAAGAGGACAGGCTTCCCCTTGTTATAGAACCCAGAAATTAACTTTTATACCTAATAATTTTCAGATCAAAGGTCAGTTCTCCAACATCGTGTGATAAATGACCACAAATTAATTCTACCCGAAATAACCTCTAAAGTACCTTTTCGTTCCACGGTAATTTACAATCTATTAGCTACGTACAAGTTAGTACCTTCTTACAAAGAAGTATTTACTTATACTAGCAGCAAGAAATAATCTTTTTCAAATCTTTAAACAAATTTTGAAAAGAAAGCAAAACGTGATGCCGTAAAAAAAGGAAAAACAAATTACAGTGCTTCGTAGTTACAAGTCATTGAACATGCTTTGTTGTGACCTATTATAGCATACTTCACCTCAGATAAAACTGCAAAATCATCTCGTGATTTGCTTGCACAGTGAAAAAGAATTTTGCCACCCTTTCAAACATTTCATTCAATAATAATGCTCGTTAATAAGACGTTATAGAGCATCGCATCAAATCGATCATGCTAGTACAATAACTGACACTTTTTCTCGGGGGTGCTTATCTAAAGAGCGTTTTAATTAAAAATTATCAATAGATTACTAGCATTTTTAAATGCGTAAGGGTATAAAAAGATCCAATATATATTTAAATAGTAGTCGTATTTCGTACAGAATATACATAATTATTAAATTCATTTTATATGTACTCGTACTTATATAAAATTTAAGTGTCAGTCTGTAATATTGCAAAAACCGGCTTCTATGTGGCTTATATGTATACGGTATAGCTGCAGCTGTAATTGTTATACTTGAAGCACGAATAAGTCGGCTCGACTGGAGTAGGACCACGCTCTCATAGTATACTGGCATAAAATAGCAGCTTAATGCGGCTTTGTTTCGCATGGAGAGTATCATCATCATCATCATCATCATCATTACGAACATTCTCAAGTAGTGGACTTGAGAATGTTCGTAATGATGATGCTGAACATAGGCCTCCCCCAAGGTATGCCACAAAGCACGGTCCTGAGCCACCTGCATCCATCGACTTCCTGCATGTTAAACCAGGTCGTCACTCCATCTAGTGGGGGGTCACCCTACACCTCGCCTACCGGTACGAGGCTGCCACTCGAGAACCTTTTTTCCCCAACGGTTGTCGGTTCTTCGAGCTATATGACCGGCCGATTGCCACTTCCGCTTACTAATCCATTGGGCTATGTCGGTCACTCTGGTTCTACTGCGGATATCCTCATTTCTAAATCTATCACGCAGAGATACTCCGAGCATAGCCCTCTCCATAGCGCTGAGCGACTTTGAGCGTCCTAATACGGCCAGCAGTGAAGGACCACGTCTCGGTTCCGTAGGTCATCACTGGCAACACGCACTGGCTGTACAACTTAGTTTTCAGGTTTTGATTTTTTTTGATTTTGGTATACCTGACGAGAAGATGTGTCGTAATTTCCCGAACGCTGCCCAGCCGAGTTGAATCCGTCGATTGACCTCTCGGTCGAAGTTGGACTTACCTAGTCGGACAATTTGTCCCAGGTAAACGTACTCGTCAACAACTTCGAGCCTAGTGCTCCTAACAACTACCGGCATAGTTGTGACATGGACATTAAACATGATCTTTGTTTTGTCCATGTTCATCTTAAGACCTATCCGTTGGTAGACACTATTGAGGTCATTGAGCATAGTGCTTAAGTCAGCGACTCTGTCATAAGGACTATATCGTTGGCAAATCGAAGGTGAGTGATGTACTCGCCATTGATGTTAATACCGTATCCTTTCCAGTCCAGTAGCTTGAAAACATCTTGAAAATCTATCTTGAAGACATCGTGGTGAGTATAGACTATTAGTATAGATAGAATGGTAATCCTTCTTTTGGCATGTTACTAAAACATAAATAAATATTTTTTTTTTTAATTTTGTCTGTCTGTTTCTACATGATGCACGAACACAAACGAACAGATAGAGAGACAATGGTAGAAGGGATATTGAGGCTATTATTTATTCGAAAATCTTTCAATTTTCGAAGTTGTTTTTCTTTTTGAAACAAGAGTAATTGATAAAATAAATGATCGTGATTATCTTAAATCTAAATATCGCCGCATTATTAGCTTCCATCTAAGCGAAACCGGGGCGGGTCTCTAGTTTTCGGAATAATAATTTATTATATTGGTTCAACTACTAGCACGTTCTTCTTCTTCTTCATCAGCCCGTAAAAGTACACTGCTAGACGTGAGCTTTTCCTGTTATACGGAAGATCTTCTTTAATGCTGGGCAGGTGGATAGACGATCACAGCACCAGACGTCCTGCACTTTTGACGCTGCTACCGTAGCTGAACTAGGTATAAAAGTCTAACGTAACAGAGATGGTCTTACAACGATGAAGCAGATCGATACAACTTCACTGCTGAACATAAGCCCCTACAATAGATTGCCTCATACAGTATTTTGCAACCGCAGTCGTCAATGAATAGATGGAGTTGGTTAGCTGCGAGCAATATCACTTCTTCTGGGCAAAGTATATAGTTAGACGAGTGTTACGTTTGCATTAAGGGTCAACAATCAGTTAGCTTTTGCAGAGGCGTCTCTTCCGTTATGGAACGGAACCGGCACATCTTTGAGTTGCTTAGTCCCAGGATGGACATGTGCTTTTTAAGACAACAGTATCTAGTCAAGGCTCTTGCCAGAATACGCGATTATATTCACCTCCATTCAAATTTCAGATCTTCTGATGCGAGTCTACGATTATAAGCCCGCATTAAGGCGTGGGAATGTTTTAAGCCTCTTGTATCCGACCAGATCAGAAGAGATTTTTCTTGAAACGACCCTGTTGTTACACCCCTGGGCGTTTAGACGGGTCACGCAGTCTCCAACCAGCTTCGAATTTTCTAAGTTTGGTCTCAGCGCTAGCAATGCTGCTTGACTATCAGACTTAATATAGAAAGTATGATTGACGTAGTGTACTAACGTATGGCGAAAATTTCTGCCTGGAAGATAGAGGTCTACCCAAACTGATACTAAGTTCGAATTAATACCTACACACTTTCTGCACCACTAATATTCTATTGGTACAAAAAAATATACATTAGAAGGGAAATCGGGGGTTAGAGGCGATATTTTTAACTCTAGCGGCTCCGGGCGGTAACATTTCATACTAAGCCACTGATGTCAAAAGTCCTACGCTTATACAATGCGGGTTGAGATATTCGTATTTTAGTTTTTAGGTCTAATCACAAAGATTAGATTTCCTTAGAATATTTTTCTACAACACTCACCTTAATAAATCAGATTGTCAATTTTTTTTATAGGAAAGGGGCAAACGAGCATACGGCTTACCTGATGTTAAGTGATTATCGCCGTCCATGACACTAAACCACCAGGGGAATTGCAGACGCGTTGCCGGCTTGGCTCACTGAAAAGCATGACCTAAGTGAGGTCCGTTTACCAAAGTAACTAACGCGCCACAACGTGCAGCATGAGGAACGTATTTTTTAATTTTTTTACATATGACATATGAGTACGTGTGTGCGTGTGTGTGTGTGTGTGTGTGTGTGTGTGTGTGTGTGTGTGTGTGCGCGTGTGCGTGCGCGCGTGTGTGTGTGTGTGTGTGTGTGTGTGTGTGTGTGTGTGTGTGTGTGTGTGTGTGTTGTGATGTGTTTTTAGGATAATACTCTCAGTAAATTTTCAGCATCCATATAATCGATATTGAATATAATTGAATAATTATAAGAAATATTGCAGATATATTAAAAACTGATGACAATACAATTTATTTCATTAGGATCATCACAGCTCAAGATACTTGTAAACCAGTGTTGTTGTAGTATTTCTAAATATTATTTTATTTTATAAGGATTTGCGCTTTAAGCAACATGATCACTCCAACGGAGTTTTTATTTTAATGACAGGATTTTTTTGCGTTTTGTTAAATTGACGGAAAAATAACAATAAACCTGACTCGCCTTTCTTGAGTCTGTTTTTAGTGATAATTTGATATGAACAAATATCGAATTATTAACGCTTTATTCATTTTAACAATTTATTAAAAGATTTAGCATTGTGGTTACGCACTGACCTCTACATATACAAGTACGCTGGACTGGCTATACACCGTGACATGATGAAGTGATTTGATTTCCGCCATTTTGGCGCTGACAGCAGAAGTGCGCGTCCACGGAACTAATAATAGGGATAAGACAGTGTGCCAAATTATATCAATAAAAATTCTATACCTTACCATACCTAAATAAATAGAATGGACTCTATGGATAGATGGACTCTACCCGTAACGTCCATTTTATTTATGTATCATATTAATATAATGCCATTATCATTCATCATCATTAAAACCCTTCACAAGTCCACTGATGAACATAGGCCTGCCCAAGAAATGCCACAAAGCACGGTCCTGTGGCGCTTTGCCAATCGCTATCTATCGCTCGTATTCTTTGTGCCTCCCAGATATTCAGCAGCGGACAAGTGAAAGGTTGTGATGATGATGATGATTTATTTCTAAATATTTTTCTAACTACCAATATATAATTTATTTATTATCATTTTAGAGGCAACAAACTCTTATAATAGTAACACCAACACTACTAAAATGTTCTTAAAATGTAATGCACTATTGAACACAATCATCTCATCTAGCTCCACCGCTGACGTATACAACAAAAGATACAAGTTAAACGTTTCCATTGCATTCTTCAACTAACGCAAAACTTTAAACGAACCATTGTATGTTTCCAAATGATTAAACTTTATACTCTCGCATGTTGCAAATTTTCAAGAACATTTCAGTACTTTCAAATGTGTTTTAAGAAACTATAACCGTTTCGTATTTTTTCTTAATATGGCAAATGCCAAAAAATTGTATTTGTATCTTAAAGGTGTCTGAGATAACAATTATAAAAATTCCTCCTAAATGTTTCTGAAACAAAAGCAAAAGGTCTCGGTTTTTACCGATTAGCTATGTTAAGAATAATTTATTTTCGTAAAAAAAAGTATACCATATCGTATTTACGTGTCATAACAGGCGACGGAGGGAAACTTGAACTGGAAATGGGCAAAAGCATTTTCCTTGTGACTACTCAAAATTACAAAAACTGCGGCTGGCAACCGGTCTACCAAGCGACAACTATGGTAGATCCACCCTATGTGTCTCCAATCACACTACTTTGGTACTTTAACACACACACATATATATATATATATATATATATATATATATATATATATATATATATATATATATATATATATATATATATATATATATATATATATATATATATATATATATATATATATATATCAAGGCTTTACTGCCAAAGCATAAAGAGATTATTATGCAATAATCCAAAACAAATATTATACTAAATAAAAGTTAGATACGTTGCTCTAAAACTTTGGGACATGTCCGCATCAAAGTTTGCCTTTTACAATGTATTCAATTTTAAGTTTTGTATTATGAGAATGGGGAAACTGCAATTGAATTTTTTACAAAAATAAATGATATTCATTTTGTAAATACTAGGAACAGACACGAGCTAGTATTACCAGTTACTCGACTCCACTGAGTCAGTAATTCATTCTTGGTGCGATACGCTTTTACAACAAAATCTTTTAAAATATACAAAATTTGATTTGCACAAAGTTCAAAAACTTTATTAAACTAAGTTTGTTTAAGGAAGGTTAATATTATGGAATTTATGGATGATACTAACCCCTGGGAAGGGTGATCGCTAAACCTCAGTGTAAGATATCATAGAATCTTAAGCCACCAGTTGTCAGCCTTCGGCTATAGCTCGAAGTGACCGTTCGCTTAAAAAGTCCTTTACCTACTCGATCAGACCAATGAATGTGCCGTACGCTGACAGCTTCTGAAAAAATCTCTGAACGAATTTTGGATCAATATATCTAATGCGATTAAAAACATTGCAAACATTTTTGATATCAGAAAGTCCTTCTAAGTAAGAGTAAGTCTTTCTAAGAACTATATTATCCTTTTCCATGTCTAATTTGTTTAGGTCACAAACATGTTTTTATAAAATTACAGTGATATATGTATATATAGTGACATATATATAATAGACAACCGGATGGTAAGTGACTTCTGCAGTCCGTGGAAACTTGCATCCGAATTCAAAGAAATACGCTACAGATACGTTGTCATTTCATATGGTCGCCACACACGGTCAGTTCAAGTGATCATGCCAACCGATCAGTTCAAACTTAAACTGTTGTTATTTTTTTAAAATAGTGGATTATTGATATATCGATCATTTTAAATATATTAATATCAGAGTTTTACATATAAGTTTATTTATCGATATATCGAAAATCCGACGTTTTAAAAAATATCCACAGTTTAATTTGAACTGATCAGTTAGAATTATCAGTTGAACTGACCGTGTGTGGCGACCATTAGAATGAAAAAGGGGTAACCCACAACCTGAAATTATACTGCTTTTCTAAACCCTTCAGGTCGAAACACAAAAGTGTAAGCGCTGCTATTTGGGATTATACATACACAGAGAAATCTCTAGGCAAGAGGAAGTTTTACCACCTACTAAACGCACAAACAATATTCAAATACAGTTTAAGTAAATGGTGATGTGAAATTGTAAATAGTTTAATTTAGGAAAAAGGCGAATAAAGAACATTTTTCTATGTCGCGTTTTATATAACATAATCCCGTATTTTATAATAAATTATTGCGGTTAAAGGAAACGTAACTGTAATAAAATATACTTTAAGAGTACGGGTGTGCCTTTAAAGGATTTCAGTGCAGGAATATATATCATTCGAAAGGGATTGAATACGCCTGCGGAATTCTTAAGTTACAAGTTTTACATATATGTGTATCATTATGTTCTTTGAATTAGATAGAAAACGTGATATTGGTTGTGTGAAGTTAAAACAAAAGTAGAGCTCAAGATCCTTTTGTTTTTCTTCTTCGTCAGCCCACAAAATTCCACAGTTGGACATCGATCTCTCCCATTCTAGGAAGGATTGATTTTAATGGCCTCGTTGCGTCGTTACTAGGGAGACGGATTGGCAGACATGTTACAGTTTTGACGTCGCCTCCGCGTTACCCGTCTGCGTATTTTAAATCTTGTGTACACGAGGTAGTTACACCGTCATCTATCGGAAGCTAAAAGATCTTTGTGGCATTTTCTATAGTGGTTTTTACGGTATTCATGAGACGTAATGTAGTGATGAATACTCTTACTTACGAAAACCTTGATCGCCACATTGGCGGCAATGAAGGTTATATTATAAGTATATATATTTTATAAAAAAAAAGGTAACAAACGAGCACAAAGACCGCACCTTCTGCTAAGTATATGCTATATGACTAATAGGTAGGCAAATACAGATGCGACCCCTGGGGAATAAGATGGAAAATGCCTCGTTTCTAGCAAAAAGGGTCTCCAGTTCTCTACACTCATCATATGAAACACAGCTGCATTAAGCTGCTATTTAACGTTGGTATTCGTGTGAGCGTGCCTTTGCTAAGTCGAGCCAACCTGTTCACGTTGCAGCCATAATATAGCTGCAGCGGGGCTTACCGCACAGAAAAATAGCACTGACGAGAAGATTCTGGAGCTGAAAAAAGAGATAGACAAGTTGCACTTGAATATTTTAGAATCACCTGAGGACCGAAAAGAAGGGGAGGATACGGTAATCCATCGACTCCAGAAATATATTCTATTAACGGGAGAGCAACCATCTGTCCCAAATAGGTATCGGATTTATCGTCCACAAGTCTCGTTATCAACGTTGTAAAGATGTCGATGTGTGTGTGTTGACGAGGGTTATGTACTTTATAGTTACTCAGAATCACCAATAGGTATTCGTGGAAGGTCATATAGAGGTAGGATCTAACCTCAACACATTCCGATCAGAAAATGGAGGAAATATATGATATCTCTGTGGGAGATCTCTATAGCTATGAATTTCTGCAAAAACCACTATACGGTGTTAATGAGTAATTTCAAAGCGAAAATCAAAACCAAAACTGAATGGGGCAGAAAGTTAGCAATAGAATCACAGAACCTAAGAGGTCAACAGCTGCCTGACATAATGGAAAAAAGGTCTTGGGTGTTAAGGGCTCTTTTTTCTAGAAACGGCCCTACAGAAAGTACAAAAAATAAGATTCCACTTCCTTATGACCAGGGAGTAACTGTTCAGTGATATCTCAATGATCGCGAAGGTTAAAAGTGATAGCGCTCACCGAACGGTACGAGGCACACAGAACCTTAACGTTAAGTTGGAGAGCGTCCCCGCCATTCCGTGTTCAAATCCGAAGCCTCAAAAACTTTGACCGATTGGGACAGTAAACGTTTTTTTTTTTTGCATTTCTATACCCTTGGGAGTAGGTTTACTCCTCGCCGAATGACTCCACCATTTTTGCTGTTTCTGTCACTGATGAGATACTTCGGGGAATGGATTTATTTATTCCACCATCTGTGGTGCCTATTGAAGGCAGAACTCAGCCATGGCTTAGTCACTAAAGTAAAATTTCATTACGTCATAAGCAGGAGCGCTACCGTCTCGGGATGCAATTACCAGCGCTCTTAAAAAGAGGTATAATTCCGCCCCAGGTCCTTCAAAAGGTTCATTACAATGGCCAAGTCAGAGCACATTAGCAGAATTGGAGAGAAACTAGTTCGATCTCCTTCCAGAACACCTGCATTCTGGTCTCTCGTCAAGGTTGTCCAAGAGAACTTTTTCAGCCATCTCTGCTATCTCTGCACAGTGAGGACGACTCACAGACCCATGCTGCAAAAGAGCTGCAAAACTCGCTCTTTGCGTCCAACTTGAAGCTCGATGACGGGGGGAACGTACCGCTGACCATCACGCGGTGTGATTGCTTCATGCAGGATGTGCTGTTTACGCAGCTTTTGGTGCGCAAAGCACTTCTCTCCCTGGACGTCAACAAGTTGAGTAGGCTGAATGGAGTCCCACCTATTCTGCTAAAGATGTGTGCTCTGGAGTTGGCACCGGTTTTAACGCATCTTTTTCTGTACTTCTACTCCCTAGGCATAGTCGCAAACTCATGGAAGACAGCCTTGGTGCATAAGATCCCTAATAAAAGCAACCGCTCAGATTCGTCTAACTTCAGGCCTATTGCTATCAACTCCCTGTTCTCCAAAATAGTGGAATCAATTATTAACTGCCAGCAGGTAATTTACTGTGGTTACTTGGAAGAGAAGGCCAAATTGGCCTGTACAAATTTGGTTACCTTTTCTAAAGTATATCTTTGTTTAAGTAGAGAGCTAATTTTTTACCTAATTATAATATCAAGGAGGTAAGTAAATGGCTTAATTTTCTCGAGAATCAATGCACTGACGCTAACAATCTCCTCTGTACACACTGTGTTTGACCTAAAACCTAGATACCTAGGAGCTGTTTATGTCCGAGCAGAATTTTTAAATTCCTTACAGCCTTCTATATTACAGTATATCTACTAACCCATATCATCCCATGGAACACCCACATTAAGAGGTGACAAAGGGAAACGAATCATGAGATGGGATGGCAACGTCTTCCTAATAATACAAAACTTAGAGCAAAGACTGCGGTTGGCAACCAGCTTGCCCAGCGTGGTAACTATGGCAAATATTCCCCCCATTAGGCAACCTACGAGGCCTATATTTAGCAGTGAACTCTAATATGTTGTCTGTCAAATTCGTTAAAATAATGAAATATAAAGCCTTCATACTTCTTATTGTTGGCACAAGCACAGAATAAATAATAGGCACAAGCCTTTTGTTTCAGGCGGAAATTAAGTGCAAGAAAGAGTTCAACACACTATTGCAGTACATGCTGAAAAAATTCGCCTCTTAAGAAAATATAGTTAATCTCTCAACATTGTTTCCTTCAGTGTAAATTTAATACTCCTGTTAAAAGGCATTGAACAATGAACCACGAATGACTTAGCTTTTAATACAATACAAATCATTTAGTCACCGCAAAAACTCGTTTGAGCGGAGTTTCACAAATCTTTTTTTTTAATAAAATTAACGTGAAAGTTAAGCGAAAGAATAAAGAATAGTCAACCTAATGTGTGTCAGTGGCTACCACAGCCTATACACACCTGCAACTAATTATAAATAAATAAGACCACAGAGCCGTCGTAGCTCAGATGGTTAGAGCTCGCTTTAAATTTCACAGTAGGCGAGCAAACCGGGTTCGATCCCCGCCGACACCAATGAAATTGTTAATTGCAATTTTAAGTGTTGATTTACCACGTGTTCGGCGGTGAAGGAAAATATCGTGAGGAAACCTGAATGTCTGAGAAATAAGAAAAAAATATATTTCGAAGACATGTGAAAAAGGCAGCGCGGCGAACAATTCCTTGCCCCAAAACCCTCTCAAAAATGAGCGGAGGTCTGTGCTCAGCAGTGGGACGTATATAGGCTGTAACTTTACTTTTTTTACAGATGCGCTACGCTCACTCATGATTGAGATGGAATGAATGCCTCTCAGCCTGTAAAATGACTGGCTCTCTATACCCTTCAGACCGGAACACACAGTGCACGTGCTGCCACTTGTAGGCAATACCTACGATCTCCTAGATGTGTGTTATTTGTAGTTAGCAGTAGCTGCATATAACCGCCGGTACGACATATTCCGCCGATGCCGCCGTTGAGTCCGCATACTCCGAGAGGCGTCGAGGACACCTGCCCCTAGGTAGAACCTTGGCACTTTAAAGCGTTCCGTGCTTACTGTGCCTAGTCGCGTTTTAAAGTGCCACCAGTCGTACTTTCTTCAACCCTTTCGTTAAGAAAGGGGTAGGCAGTGCTGAAGCCATCCTGTACCACCCCTACCATTCGCGTCGCGCGTCACTCGTTGCCTTCCGGTCGTTGGTAAGAACAGATAGGGCCCTTTAGAGTACTTCACAGTAGGAATAACCAATTAGCGACATGTCGGACAAGGGGGAACCGCCTCCCCTCCCCCACTGTGAGTGTTAGACCGGCCACTTCTAGTAAGGGATCTAGCGAATCCGGAGCGCTCAAAGATTGTTCCGTCCTTTTCGCAGATTCCTACTAGGAAACCCGTCTCACCGCGAAAGGAGCCCGCTCTGAGCGTCGCGCTCACGCCCGGAGGAACAGTCCGAACCGAACGCAGGAACCGTTGCCCCAACTGCAGCGGGCGAAAAAAATGGCAAGACGGCATCTTCATCTTCGGAGACCGAGGCCTTCTTGTTTGAAAAAAGGCAGCGCATTGGCTCCAACCTATCATCGTCAGATGCACCAACATCATCTTCGGAGGATGAAGAGCACCAACTGGCGACTACGAAGAGGGTGCATAATTCACCGCCGAAATCGTCATCGCCACCACAACCTCCCCGCTCCATATCACCGGACCGGCGTAGTCACGACTCGGCCCAGTACGAGCAGGGAGGTGAAGAATCGTATAGCTGGGGGTCCACCACATACGCGACCCTAGCAGCATCCGCCGGCTGATCATCGCCGGTGCAGACCACCAATTCGTCCGGGCTTCCACAAGACGATGGACAGCGGCCCTTGACCAGCTATTCCCATATGGTAGCAGCACCAGCAGTGCCACGACCGCAAGCGGCGGAAGAGCCTGCTGCAAAAACTGCAAACCAGGAAAAGGCCAGATACCCGCCCATAGTGACTGAATGCCTCCCGAGGTATTCAAGGAGTTCGGGAAAGGAGTCAGATTTACCTCGCAGAGTGCCGATGAGGTTCGTACCATACGGTACGGTACGGTACATGGTCGAGCTCGCGAAAGAATAACCATCGATGTCGTGGTATTGATATAACCCGGAGGAGGACAAGCCTACTAAAGTGGGCATCCGGGTCTACCAATGGGCACGGACACCCAAGCAATAGAGGAGGCTATCAGGGCAAAGGGCTTCTCTACCAAGTACGTCAAAGCTATATCACCACGTGAGGGCGGACCTGGATGCATCTACTTCGCACAGCTGGACCACCCGAGCCTGGAACAGCTCCAGGAACTCTATAAGATCGACGAGCTCCTCTACATGAAAAGGGTCGTCATCGAAGCCTGGCAGAGGAAAGCAGGACCGGCATAATGCCATCGCTGCCAGGCTTTCGGGCACGCCTCTGCCAACTGCTTCAGGCCAGTGAAGTGCGTTCGCTATGCCGGGGAACACATCGCAAGCTCTTGCCCTAGAGGTAGAGATGAAGAACCAAAGTGTGCCAATTGTGCCAAAAACCACACAGCCAACGACCGCCGCTGCCCAGTCCTGAGAAGGATTGCTAGGAGGCAGGGGATCACCTTGCCGGGACTACTCCCGGAGGACCTGGAGAGGATCCCCCAGAGTCGCCCAAGAGCGGTAACCATCCAGGAGGATGGGTGGACTACCGTCACAGGGAAGGGTAGGCAATCAGCCCCCCCCCCCCCCACCCGTAACATCTATGAAAACGATGGAACCCGTAGAAGTAAGAGCAACCACCGGGGCGACCCTACAGCCCCCCGCTAATGACCCCATAGAGCGTCAGACCCCACGGAAGAGGAAGCGGAACAGGAGCAAGAAGAAGTCGCAGCCTCCTCCTCAGGCTGTTACCTCTAGCCCGACACCAGTAGGACCGGTAGCCTCACAGGCGCAGGTCAAGGTAAGTAGTCGGTCACCCGACCACCCCATATATATACGACCTTGGGTATGCGTCTCCGGCAGCTCTCTTATACAAGACATATACACGGACACCCTCCATAACATCAAAATTTTCTTATACGCGAACACGCTCATTTACTTAAAGAAATTTTCTTTTGTATTATATATTATAATAATAATAAAGATAAATGTTATTAATGTAAATGTTATAAATGTTATTTATCTTTATTATTATTATATTTTCGCCTTGTATTTCCTTATCACATTTTGTATATTTTATCAAATTTTTTAATAAATTCATTGATTTAGAAAGACAATATTAAGCCTTTATTTTAATATCATTACTATAATAATTAATGTCTGATGTATTTATATTAACTATATGCTTATTATTGCATTTATTGTTTATTAAAAAAAATCTAACATTATTTTTGACGGCTTTATATAGAAATTCATTATTTATAATAATAATGGGCCGTCACAATAGGTTTTTTTGGGAAAGTGAAGAATTCATCGTGTTTTTTTCTTCTGTGTCTTGAGAATTTCATTTATTTACTTTCAATTTTAAAATTGTATACTCACAGTGTCTTTCCTTTCCGTCGAGTCAAATTTTAAAAATGCAAAATTAGCATTTTCGTGGTTTAAGCGAAGTTCGAAATTAGGTTTTATAAATACTATATGGGCACTTTATTCCCTCCACTACGGCTCTCTTGTAGTTAATGATCTATATCCTATACCTTTAAAGGAGCAATTCTTGTATATATAAAAATAATATACAAAATATATAAATATAAAAACAACTGGTGACATATTTTCAAACCAAGCACGTTGATCAGCACGTCATATGCGCATCAAAAGATAAGTTAAAACTCTTATACTTCAATGGTTAGAACATAAACCGGTTTATGTTCTATATACAATTGTTTTTCTTTAAATACCGTTGTAAAAGATTTTTTGTTTATCAGCGATCAATATCTAGTTCCAAAACATTTGTAAATAGAACGTGAACATTTTTCTCCGCACTTGCATGTACATGGAGTCTCATAATCCTATAAGTGCTAGACCTAGATGTTACTGCAGCTTATAAGGTATGCATTACATGCTGTCATATATGCGTATATTGAAAGTGTACAAGGACAGCACTCATTCATAGTGTTCTTACACTGTATGTTCTCAGAGATTACCAGCGTAAAATAGCAGATTAATGCTGCTGTGTTTCGTATGGTAAATGTGGAAAACCAGAGACCATTTTTACTGGAAACGAGGAATTCCATCTCAGTTCTCAGGGCAGGCAACACATCTGCATTTTTATTCTTAATTGAAGATAAATGTAGATTTCTATGGGCCACAGCACCCACTTACCAGCAGGTGGACTGTGTGCTCGTTTGTCACCTTTATTCTTCAAAATAAAAATGTACTTGATTGGTTTTATTACGAAATTACGCCTTAGAAGTAAGAAATATCTATACTATTACTATCTGAACTATAATTGTAGTATAGTTTTTTAAATATAATGTTTTTGAAATATAATTATTATAATAATTAAAAGAACGGCAAAGTAGGGAAGAGACGCCCTAGGCGAAAGTTTATGGACCAAATTGGCGATATATTGAAAATGTGACAAATTAAGAGTAAGTATATGCTATATAAGCATAGGTATACGGATGTGGAGGAGGCGAGAGAGATTTCAGGATCATGCCAAATAGAAGTCTGTAGTCTCTGACTCCCTCTAGGTGACAGGCATGAGTGTTTGTGTATGAATGTATGTTATGTATGTATAATCAATTGGGCCCAAAGTAATAAACCTTAAAAAACTCACAAATGGTTAAATAAAAGGACGTTGGGTTGGTGGGTACGGTTTCTATCTTTGTAGGAGTATGATTCAATATACTATAAATAATAATATGTTTGAAAAAGTACTATCAGTTGCGGAATATGAATGACTGTATGTCTGGATGATTGAATAGTTGCTCAAGTGATTTAATGTTTAAGCCCAAAGCTATCACGATTGGTACTAACATTTACAATTTAATAACAAAAACAATATTTAAAAATATTATATTAAAAAAATCGGTAGGTATTATTTAATTTAAATCAAAACTAGCACGTTTTTTTTCAATAGAAAGGATGTCCAGGAGATGTAGTTTCTGGAAATTCTTCCTGTTCTAGTGTTGCGGATGAAACTAATGTTGAAATTTGTGGATTTTTTAACGTAGTAGAAATAGAAGACGCAGTAGAAGTAGTAAACGCAGTAGATGTAGTAGACGCAGTAGAAGTAGCAGACGCAGTAGAAGAAGAAGACGCAGTAGATGGAGTAGACGCAGTAGATGTAGTAGACACAGTGTAAGTAGTAGACGCAGTAGAAGTAATAGACGCAGTATAAGTAGTAGATGCAGTAGAAGTAGTAGACGCAGTAGATGTAGTAGACGCAGTAAAAGTAGTAGACGCAGTAGAAGTAGTAGACGCAGTAGAAGTAGTAGACGCAGTAGAAGTATCAAATACAGTAGAAGTAATAGACGTAGTAGATGATGTAGTTCTTGGAGTAATTGATTCAAACAATTTCAACATTCGCGTAGATTTAACTTCTGTAATCGGTACTTCAGTTTTAGTTATGTTTAACGAAATCACTGTTCTTGCATTACGTGTTGTAACATGCACGTTTTCATTATCTTTGATATTCATTTCTATTGTAGACTTAATAGTTTGGTCCTGAACGATCGGAGTAACATCCTTAGAAATTCTTTCCTTCTGATAGCTTTCAGTGGCACTTACAGTATCTTTAATAACATTGATAATCGAAGTAATGGATTGGTTTGGCTTTGTTTTATTTTTGACAGTCAATGTCAATTGCGTCTTATCTTTATTTTCAATAAATGCTGATTTGGTTAGATTAATTTCTTTATTCAGATTTAACTTTTTTAGAGTGAGTTTTATAGCTTCAGTGAAGAATAATTGTGCGTTTCCTGGTGAAATGTATAATTTATCTTTTATATTTAAGCGACTCTTATTCCATGAGTTTGTGTTTTGTTTGGCAGTGACTTTAGTATTTATTACACGTTTCTTATAATTCTTTAGTTTTATTTTATGCGTGAATTTATTTTTCTCGTTTGTAAGTGATACTTTATTTCTCTCTTTTATAAGTAGTTTTTTATTTCTCTCGTTTATAAGTGATACTTTATTTCTATCGTTTATTAACGAAACCTTTGGTGATACACGCATTTCTATAATTCGCTTTATGATGCTTAGCGGTATCCAGTGACCAGGCAACCCTGCTTCAATAGGATTATTTATATAGACTACTTCGTCTTTTAAAGGATCCGGCCACTTAGCACACGTTACAAGATTAGTAATGGTTAGTATTTGTAGTATAAATAAAAACATGCGCACTGCAAAATATATATGAAATATTTTAATGCCACTGAATAAAATATATGACCGTCTTTAGTACTTACTTTCTAGTTACTATACGTATAATTTTCATGGATTGCGTAGCTTCATATTTGCACCATATTACGCTACATTAATATAAAACAATAAAACGGTTTTCAATACTAAACAAAATTTATGTGAAAATATTTTTGTGTCTAATCAAGCAGAAAATCAATTTCACTGTCGAATGGCTTTATGATCAAATATTACAGTAAAGATAATAACAATGATCAGGCCCACGTTAGGCTTGTTGCAGATGAACTTAATAAAACTGCTTTTTATAACTTCTTACGTCATCGTGTATAATACAAAACTATAATGTATTGTAAATAAATTTATAATTTTAATTTAAGATGAGACCCTCCACTCGGAAGATGGAGTGACGATCTGGATGCAGGAAGTCGATGGATGTAGGTGAAGCAAGAACGTGCTTTTGGTATTCTTTGAGGCAGGCTTACGTTCAGCGGTGGACTTGTGAAGAGCTGTAATGATGATGATAATAATTTATGATGACATTTCAGTTATTACTTTTAACTTGTTTTTTACTTTTAAATAAAATTAAAAGCTGACATAAAAATCTAATAAGAATAAAATTATTGGCACAAATGTGAAATCAGGAATCTTTATATCGAATACACTGTCTCTTAGGATTTACTTCAGAAGCTATTAAGTGCAAATTACTTCATTTTTTTAGTTTTTGTAGTTGCTTTTTAATTTTTTTTAAAAGTTACTTTTTATATATCATCTAATTCTGTCACGCTGTATCTAAACTACTACGTGTTCATTTCAAGTTTGCCGTCGTCGACCATTATGACATCACAGGTGACGGTACCGTAGACAAAAAAAATTATCTTGTTTATCTATTATATCACATAATATGATGACTGTTTTTTTTTGTCAAATTGAGCAAAATTAAATAAGTAGTTTATTGTCCTGTAGACAGAAATTGAGAGCAAACAAGTAGATAAAATGTATACTTACTATAAAATAATTTATTCAGTAAGGTGAAATAATAATAGTGAATAGGAACGTGTCCGATACAATTATAAAATTTTATAATTACATTTCTATGGTTTTATTTTACATTTAAAATATTTTAAATACATTACAGCCGAAACTGTAGCGAAGGCGCTCCTATCAGGTTGGATCGCCAGATTTGGTTGTCCAACTGACATAGTGACGGACCGTGGACGGCAGTTCGAATCCGATTTATTTAATTATCTATCGAAAATAATCGGATTCAAACACCGCAGAACCACAGCTTACCATCCCGCTTCTAATGGCCTAGTGGAAAGATTCCACCGACAGCTGAAGACAGCTATTACATGTCACGCTGATAGCAACTGGACGGAATCTTTACCTCTAGTACTATTGGGCATCAGAAGCGCATTTAAAGCCGATTTGCAGTGTTCCTCATCAGAACTCGTCTACGGCGAGCCTTTAAGACTCCCAGGCGAATTTTTCGAAAGCACAGTAAGCACCACAACTGACATTACGGATTTTACTGCACGAATTCGTTCAGTTTGTGAGAAACTGCAGCCTCGTCCCGCATCAAGGCATAATAAAAATAAAATATTTATATATAAGGATCTCGCTAATTCCAGCCACGTATTCCTTAGGGAAGACCGGCTGAAAAGCACCTTCCATCCTGCATATTCCGGTCCACATGAAGTGACAGAAAGAGGTGATAAAGTATTTAAAATCATCGTTAAAGGTAAACAGATAACAGTTTCTATAGACCGTCTGAAACCGGCCTATATGCTTAACACCGATCCGCCTTGCGACGTCACTCCTGATTGCAGCCCCAAAGTCATGGACGGCAGTTTAGAAAACCGGAAAACTACAAGGTTCGGTAGGCATGTCAGATTTCCTGATTTTTATCGACCGTAGGCACGGCCTCTGGGGGGGAGTGATGTGGGGATTCCACCACATTATTACACACACCTCATATATACACACAGAAACACAGTATCACTTACATATAAACATATACAACACCTACAGTAAACGTATTTAATTATATATTCTGTAACCATTAGAGAACAAGCATTTAACACATTGGGACCATTGTGGATCGACCTTTTTCTAGACGACAACGCAAGAGCGGCCGGGGATCGAACCGCGGCGCTCGCGCATATTCTATTGTATCAAGTTGTTGTTACCTGCTGATCGCCTCTGCGACTAGACCCCTGTAACACCTTTGCGCCCGCGGCTAATCACGTACAGTTTATTTGTTAATGCTATCTCTTACTTTCTTGCTTGTGTTATTCTTTGTAACTATTATTGTGCTCGCTTCCCTTCTGACTCTTTATTGTAGTGTGCTTTGTGTCGTGGCTTATTAAAAGACTGTGAACGTAAATATAAACTGTTTTCTTCACTAAACCTACGACGCCTTACGCCATTTTGACCTACACAGTCGTTTTTTCCGGGAAAAACCGGGCTGATGTGAAGAATAATGCTGAATCTGACCTGTACTTGATTAACAACTGGTTAAAAAATAATCTGTTGACCCTGAATACAGCCAAAACTAATTACATCTGTTACAGTATTCAAAATCATTCACAACCTGACACTAACTTCAATTTATTAATTCACTCTTGCAATCCTGATACTGAACCCACTAATTGTGATTGTCCGGCTATAGACAGAATCGATAAAACAAAATACCTGGGGGTTGTGATAGACTAGCGGCTCTCTTGGCATTCGCACATTGAACTAGTCTCTACCAGATTAAGAAAACTGATCTGGATATTCAAGACCTTGAGACATGTAGTGCCTGGGGGGTGCACTTGCGCAATCAATCCTAACTTATTGCATTTCTATTTGGGGAGGAGCGGTTAAAACAAAAATGATTGAGGTGGAACGTGCGCAACGTGCTTTACTGAAAGTGATGCTCTTTAAACGTAGAAGATTTCCAACGCACACTCTATACGCTGTTTGTAAGGTCTTATCTGTAAGAAAGCTGTACATTCTCAGCGTTATATTAAAAAGACATAAAACTACACCTTATGACTCAAACAATTTTACAGCTAGAAGAAAAAAAAATGTTATTCCACTTACCAAAACTAGAACCGCCTTTGCTAAAAATCAACTCAACAGTCGTTCGGCCTATCTATATAATAAAGTAAATAAAATCTTAGACATATATAATAAAACACTACGCGAATGCAAAAAAATAGTTACCAACTATTTAATACCTCTAAATTACGAGGAAACAGAAATTATTCATAGACACACTGCATAACTTAACACACACACACAAACACACATATGTTATAGATAATAAATTTTATGTTAACTAGTAGCTATGGAAGAGCGAAGGCACCTAATACAGGCAAGACTTTTGCTTAAAAGGTGTCTTCGATCACTATCTGTAAATGTAGACAATATGTTATCGAAATAAATTATTATTATTATTATTATTACGTAAAACATTACGAAGGCGCTGTTATCGGTACTAACAGGACGATGCTTGAGGCGCGGAGTGAGGGAGCGCGGTGGAAGGTAACGGCATTCTTGAAGTGAACAAGTAATACTGAGCTAAACAATCGAAAGGCACAACTGCACCTGGGGCTGATTATACCCATACCCACACTGCCCTTCTTCTTTGAAGTAATATCTTAATCAATCGATCATTTCTAGTAATTTTAGTACTAATAATTTCTTATATTTACGAGAATACTATACATTGATTAAAACTACTTTTACGGATTTTATCGCGTTTTATTTATTTTATTTTTAATACGCGACGTTTCGGGTGCTTTCCAGCACCCATGGTCACGGGGGACTGAGTTGACTGACGTCCCGATGTCAAAGTTAACCCGGAGTACCTTCAGCTTTTTAATTATTGTCTTTGGTCTGATCTACGCGGAATGAATTAACTGTGTTGTCACGAAACGTCGCGTCGGGTATTCAAAATGAAATAAATAAAACGTGATAAAATCCGTATAAGTAGTTTTAATCAATTTTAGTACTAATAAAAATTAATAGAGCACTTAAATTGGCGGACAGCAGCAGCCCCCCTCCCCCCCCCCCCGCCAAACAGGCTACACCCCTGATTAATCTGATCTTATCAACTCATGTTCCTCTGTTTCGTTTCTCTACGAATACGAAATATGAAAGTAGTCCGATTTTAAGAAACCACATGGATAACAAGAATTGTGGCTAGGCTATGTATGTAATTGTTCATTTATTCATTACATCCTATCCAAGTCCACGTTGCCACGCTTAGCAGGCGAATTGACAAAAGCAGATATTTCGTAGGAAGACACTGCTGCCAATCTTTCCGGTTTTCCTCTGTCAACACCCCTGAGGCGATACTAGGTATTAGATATTCTTTCATCTGTATGTTTTAACAGTTTTTCTTAACTTTCAATGTTTGTATGTTTGTTAGAGTCAAATCTTGCAACTGAATTTAAAAGCAGTTTTCCTCAACCAATTGTACTGAAATTTTGCATACATGTTTACTTTGGGTGAATGATGATCACCCGTTAGAGTTATGTTGTCTAAGTAAATGTTAAATGTATTATTATATTTCTTTCCATTTAAGTAGATATGTGTCTTATTTATAAATATTCACGTATGAACTGTAATTTTGGCAATGAACGTGTGTATCGTTGTTTAAGATAAGTGCTAATGCTTACAGGAGAATAGCTTTTGACTATGCCATCCAATTATTCATTTAACTTTATTAAGATGTGTACCCTACTTATGGATATATTGGTTAAATGTACCTATCTACGTTATAGGTATTTATTTTGTTAGTTATTTGCTGAGTTTAGCTTTTGAGTAGCACTACGTATGGTGTTATTACGAGTATTTTACCATTTCCTATTTTCCATCCCATCCTTTTTGGCATCCAGGCTTATTGTTGCCTGTAAGAGTGTTTTGTTGGTCCATTTATTAATGTGAATCTGATTTTGGATCGGTTGCTACGTTGTGACTCTATTTAGTTTTCTACAGTGCGAAGTTTAACTCCCTTAATTATTCCTTTACACCACGTGATATACAGAACGCCGAAATCGTTGAGTTCACGAGCGTTTCCATTGAAAGCAAGATCCTCAACATCATCGTGAATTGCCTAACAATTGGCCTAACAATGCCGTTTTCACCGTTGTGAAAGAAAGTATGTGCGATGCTTCTTGAGCTACAATGATTGCATAGTCCTCATCACTCGCCGATGGAATTATAATCTATTCTGGTTTCCGTCCATTATTCTTTAGCCGAAAGTTGTAGATGCAAATTATAGAGTGGAACCTGGCTATAGTATTAGTGATCTAATTTTTTTTATTAATTTCCTTTGTGTAATGGCTAATTTATCTCCTGTATTTCTTTTTTATATTAATTTTAAATTTCAATTTAATTTTTATTTAATATAATTTGGTGCAAAAAATGAAGTATATTCCCTTTCATTTTCTCAACCCGTTTTTATTTTTACCTATCCACTTAATTATTATTTTATAGCCATTGTTGGTTTCTTTTGTTTATCTCTTTTAATTCTCATTTGATTTTATATTGTGTTTATTTGATTTTAAATTATTAGTTATTCTACCTGTTGCCTTTATTTTGCAATTGTATTGTATTTGTTTTGTTTGTTAGAAATTTTGTAATTAGCTTGATACATTTCACTGTAGTGGTATGTAACATACAGTTGTATTATTTTTATTTAATTCACGAACTAAATAGGTTTTGTAGGTCTTGTATGTAGGTCTTTTATCTCACTCACAAAACGGTATGAATTCTTTGTGTGTGCTCTGGTATGTCCTCTTAGTGGTGAATTAAAACTTAGCAAAAATACTATCACCACTAAGGGGACATACCAGAGCACACACAAAGGATTCATACCATTTTGTGAGTGAGATAAAAGACCTACATCTCGCTAACAATGAAACTATGGTCAGTTTTGATGTTCAGTCACCATTTACATGCCTACCTATTGTGGACTGCATCTCAATTGTAACTAGGAAGCTAGAAGAAAATAACATGCCTCAAGAATATGCAATACTACTTGAACATTGCCTCACATCTGGCTATCTATTGTGGAAGGAGGTGTTCTACAAGCAAGTAGATCGTGTGGCGATGGGCTCACCTGTGTCTCCCATAGTCGCCGACATATTCATGGAGGACTTTGAGGAGAAAGCTCTTCTTACTGCTCCTGTAAATCCAAGGTTCTACAAGAGGTACGTAGACGACACTTTCACAATTTTACCATCTGACAAAGTAACTGCATTTTTAGACCACCTTAACTCCATAAACTCTAAAATACAATTCACAATGGAGTTAGAGGCAAATAATTCTTTAGCTTTCCTAGATGTTTTAGTCATCCGAAATCCTGATAACACTATTGGTCACACTGTGTATAGGAAAAAGACCCATACCAACCGATATCTAAATGGTGAATCTCACCATCATCCTTCACAGTTAGCTACCGTGGGTAAATCTTTGTTTCAGAGAGCACGAGGGATCTGTGACAGAAAACATCTGGCCGCGGAGCTTCAGCACGTCAAGCAAGTATTGCAAGACAACAAGCTTCGGGTTCCGCGCCTACGCCACAGTGAACGAGTGAAGCCGGCCACAGTCGAGCGCGCGCCTGCTCTACTACCATATGTTAGAGGAGTCACGGACAAGATTGGCTACGTCTTGAAGCGAGCGTCCATTAAGACATTCTACAAGCCGCTGAAGAAGATTAGTCAATTTTTACCATCCATCAAATGTAATATTCCTCTACAAGATGCAGGTGTGTACAAGCTAGATTGTGAATGTGGTCTCTCTTACATAGGTCAAACAAAGAAATCTATAAAAACCCGCGTGAAGGAACATATAGCTGATGTGAAGCATCGACGCTCCGGGAAGTCTGCAGTCTGCGAACATGTTCAAGATCGTCCTCACCATTACATTAGATTTGATAAACCACAAATTCTCGCAAAAGAACACCGATTCCTACCAAGGATGATACGCGAGGCTATTGAAATTAAAAAACATCCAAATTTCAATAGAGAAGATGGTTGGGTGCTACCATCTGCTTGGGATCCTATAATTAACAAAATTAAACCCAAACCCAAGCATACCACTGCAAGACTTCATGATACTATAAGCTCGTTTTGCGTAAATCGGACCAAAAATTAATATTAAAAAACTGAAGGTAGCCGGACTAACTATGACATTGGGACATCAAACATCTCAGTCCCCCCCCCCCCGTGACCATGGGCGCTGTAAAGCACCCGAAACGTCGGGATAATAATAAAAATAAATTAAAGTAATTAAACGCGATAAAATCCGTAAATAATAGTTTTATTCAATAAATAGGTACCGTTAACGATCTAATGTAGGAAAATTGTCAATGAAGGAGACGTATTTTTGGTACTAAAACTTTAATTATCCTGTTCTAAGCTCATTCTACATTTACATTAATATACCATATGTAACGTAATTAACGCACATCCTCAGACACTCCAATTAGTATATTATGTTATAATCGTAATACATATACTGAATTTTAGTTAAACATTTTTATGCACTGATTATTTATCAAATTAGTTATACTAATGCCGGAAGAATGTTGTGGTCATAGTACAAATCCACGAACGCGAAGACTTTAACGTGCTTGAAATAAAGTCCATTTTTCTTTATTTTTATTGAATGACAGAATTAGTACTAATACTGTTACGAGCTTGAGGTTCGTGACAATAAAAATTGCCGATAAAATTACCTAAATTAACACTTTAATTTTCTTTACACAAATTAAAACTTAAAACACTAAAAATTAATCACACTGATTCACTTTATTCCGCTCCGAAGCTTCGCTTGTCTCGCCAAATTCAATACTTCCCCGATCGCACCTTGCAGCGTCTATAAATACACCTTAGCACCGAAAAATCCAGAATATTCAAGTAAACACGCGCGCCAATCGACTAAGCATCGAAAGTTCGTGTGTCGGGCTTCTAGAAGGTTAGTTCTTCGTTTCGACAACAGATGGTGCTGTCGGTAAAAAAATTTCTCATGTCATTTTCTGGAAAGCTCTCTCCTCGCTCTGTTACCCGACACTAGATGGCGCTAGTGCCATGAGATGAGATGTCAACTTAGCCGCGCAACACTGCCCCCTCCTAAGACATGCTCGTCCCGAGCATTATCGGCCCCATTATAACGCGCCAGGCGATCCACATGGACGATCTTAGGAGTCCCTCTTGCGCCTTTCTGTATCCGGTAGGTTACATCGTTGATCCTGGTCATAATCCGGTACGGGCCATCCCATTTAGCTTGAAGCTTAGGAGATTTCCACGAAATACATGTTACCACTTTCACTCTCCGGAAACGGCCCCGCCACGTCAATGGCTATTCTCTCCCATGGTGCACCAACATTGTACAACTTCAATGCAGCTCTACTACGAGTCTGAGGTCCTTTTACAGCCGCACAACTAGTACATTTGCGACACCAGTCCTCGACATCGTTTCGACAGTGGACCCAGTAAAACCATTCTCGGATCTTCAGTAGAGTTCGTTTAACTCCCAGATGGCCTCCGGAACAATCATTATGGTACAGCTGTAGAACATCCGATACTTTAGCTTTAGGGACAACCATTTGCAAGTGATAGCTGTCTCCCCGAACATTTTCCCATTTACGGCACAGAACTCCATCCCGAAGCAGCAAGCTGTCCCATTGGGCCCAATAGCTTTTAGTGGTCGAACTCATCGCTGAGACGTCGCTCCACTTGGGCTTGAGAGCACTGGCCTTCATCCATTCCAGGATCGGCTTGATGTCCGGATCTTCCTGCTGTGCATGTCGTAGGCTGTCCCTCCTGCCGTTGCTGAGGTGGTCTGTCCTGAGCATCCTCACGGATACCACTTCCTTACTCTCTTGCCTACTACAATGGTTGCAATCTTCAGGAAAAGGTCTTCTTGACAATGCATCTGCGTTGCCGTGAGATTTCCCGCTGCAGTGTCTGAAAGTAAAGTAAAGTCGTATTCCTGCTGCTGCTGGGCGGTGCTGTTAGCCGCACTTCCTTTCTGAGACCGTTCACCTTCCCTTCCTAGGGTGTGCTTAGGGCAGCTGGACCGAAGATGGCCCCTTTCCCCACAGCCATAGCACCTAGGGCTGTATCCTTTATTGTGGTCGCGAACCGTAACTGCTGCAACCTCCCTAGCGTGAGGTCAACGACGATCCTGTCGCCACCAGGCAGTGCCGTTAGCTGCACTACCCGCCTGATATCGTTCACTTTCCCTTTCTGCGCTTCGCTTAGGGCAGCTGGATCGAAGATGGCCCCTTTTCCCACAGCCATAGCAACTAGGGCTGTATCCTTTGTTGCGGTCGCGAACTGTAGCTGCTGCAACCTCCCTGACGCGATGGGAACGATTATCCTGCCGCACGGCTTCCACCTCCAGTGCATGGGCCAAGGCGTCCTTAAGCGTCTCGTGGTGCCCGAGCCTCACAGCAGCTCTGACTTTCAGGTCGCGGATGCCGTCGATGAATGTCTGCACCAGGATCCCTTCAATGAGCGCAGGTACAGACCGGTATGCTTTTTGCACCAGCTTCTCCACTTTTAGAGCCCACTGCTGCAGGTTTTCGTTGATGCGCTGCACGCGATCTTTAAGCTGCGCACGAAAGACGTGTTCCAGGTGAGCGTCGCCATATCTCACCTCCAATGCCTCAAGGAGTTGCTCATAAGTCACTTCCTCACCGAGAGCTTCCAGAACTGTTAAGGCCTGGTCGCGCAGGCCTAGTGTGAGAGCAGTCATGGCCTGACTTTTATTCCAGCCGTTCGCCTTCATAACAGCCTCGAACTGGATTTTGTAGGCTGACCAGGAAGAGGTACCGTCGAACAGTGGCACCTTGAACCCACGTAGCGAAGGTGTTGTAGCTACTAGGGGAGCTGTAGCTCCATCTCCAAGTTTGAGTTCGTCCAGTGATTTCTTCATGTCAGCCATTACGTTGTCAACCCGATTGTTTACTTGGTCGATTCGGGTTTCAGCTTTCTCGATTCGGTTTTCAGCTTTCGCGCTTTGGGTTTCAGCTTACGACAGGCGGTTGTCATGCTGAGCAACCCTATCCTTCACCTCTTTTATCTCCTTCCCGAAGGTAGCGTGAAGGTCCTTCATGAGGAGCATCTGCTCTTCCAACCGACGGGCCTGCTCCTCCTGTCGGCGAGCCTGCTCCTCCTGTCGGCGAGCCTGCTCCTGCAGCATCACCATCAGAGCACCTAAGTCAGGTGCTGCAGATGTAGGAGCTACCGACGGGCCTGCAGCCGGTGGCTGGCCCTCCGACGTCTGCGGCGTTGCACCACCAAATCTTCGTTGGTCCGTCTCCTGCTGGCGTTGACTTCGGGTACGGACACCCTCCGTTTCCTCCGTAGGTGAAATCGGCATTATTTTATCCCACTTCTGACACCAATTGTTACGAGCTTGAGGTTCGTGACAATAAAAATTGCCGATAAAATTACCTAAATTAACACTTTAATTTTCTTTACACAAATCAAAACTTAAAACACTAATAATTAATCACACTGATTCACTTTATTCTGCTCCGAAGCTTCGCTTGTCTCGCCAAATTCAATACTTCCCCGATCGCACCTTGCAGCGCCTATAAATACACATTAGCACCGGAAAATCCAGAACATTCAAGTAAATACGCGCGCCAATCGACTAAGCATCGAAAGTTCGAGTGTCGGGCTTCTAGAAGCTTAGTTCTTCGTTTCGACAACAGATGACGCTGTCGGTTAAAAAAATTGTCGTGTCATTTTCTGGAAAGCTCTCTCCTCGCTCTGTTACCCGACACTAGATGGCGCTAGTGCCATGAGATGAGATGTCAACTTAGCAGCGCAACAATACAAATAAAACTGCACTCTTAAAAGTCTTATTGCCTTAAGTTACGGTCCATTTCAGTTTGTTTTGACTGTACAGATTTAATGTGACTGTAATTTACGTAGTTTTAATTATTTTTGGGATAAAAAATTACCTATATTAAAAATGATAGGAATCGGTTCCGTAAACGACTCTGAACAAACTACTTTCTCAAAGTGCGTTAATTACGTTACATATTGTATACTGTCGTGGGGACTAGGCTACAACTCCCGCCGAAAAAAAATAAAAAAAAGGAAATAAATAAATAATATGTTTCTTAAACTTAAAAAATAAATATAAAACATGTGTATTATAAATATAAATTATAAATTACAAATTATCGAAATAGGTATTTCCTATGTGTTAGTCGGGTGACCAGATCCCCTGCCCCATAGTAATTTCTAGGTCACAATAGAATTAGTATGATGTTTCATGCATACATACAACACACCTATTTGTCATAATTAGGTAATACATAATACGTTCCAATTCGCGTACATCTAGTGTAATTGCACAGGTATTTTTATTTTCAAATACTCTTCCTTTTATTTATTTATTCATACTTTTCCATCACATTATTTATTCATTTAACTTCATTTATTTTATATTGGGCTAACCTTTACTTATTTTTCAGAATTATTTGATAAATAAATTCAACTTAATCATATGTTAAATACAAAACATTAAATACATAACTTTCTAACTAAATAGCAAAATCAACAAAAATCTCTAACTATTACAATTTTAAATGGAATTAAAAATCACACAGGGGCGAATCGTAACTTCTTCTTTGTTGTTTTCAGCTCAATTTTCACATTCTTCTGGGTGATGCTTGCTAGAATATAAATGCTTCTTTCCCTTTTCAATCGATCTGCCGGTTTTAATTTTTCAGTCAGCATTTAAAAAAATATTATTGTGGCCTCTACTCGTCTTTGTCATATCCACAACCAGTGCAATACTGGATATCCATTGCGTTATTATAATATATGTATACAAGATGTCTCAGAAAGAATAGATAATCCTGGAGCGCGTAACAGTACAGGCGCTCAAATAAAAATCCAAAAAAGAATATTCCAAGTGGTGTCAAAAATATGAAAGTTAAAATAAAATATAAATATGTTTCCATTGACCTTACTGAACTTTCCTGTATACCGCTGCCGCAAATTAATGAAATTCGTTGCGTTTTTGGTGTTCTCTTATTCTTCACAGACTATTTTATTAGAAATGCAGTAAAGAGTATGAATATCTATTGTACTTTCTTAATAATGACTTCAATTTTTAGCATGAAATTTTATAAAAATATAATTTTGACAAAAGTTTGAGAGCCATTCGTGAAAAAAGTATGAAGACCTATGTGGCCAACTATTTGAAAAATATGCACAGTTAATACAGTTTACAAAATGATATAATACATAATTTTTCCAAAGATAGAAAATTAAACAAATCTTATCTTTTCCTTAACGGTGAAAATGACAAAGGCGTTCTTGAGTGAGAGTCCTTTTGGTATTTACTACCTGAGTTTGGCCCACGCTACCCGTCTTTTGTTTATTATAATTTACGAGACAGGGATAAGTAGAGTGTGAGTAAGCGAGAGAAGAGTATAATCATATACATTGTACCTTTTCTGGCGCGACTGGCCACATAAGAAAGGCAAGTATTTGGCTATTTAGTGAGTCGATATTATGTATCAATACCACGTATTCAATATACGGTACAAGAATACGCAAATATACACTTCATTCAAGGTGAATTTAGAAGAACGCAAGTGCTGCTGCAGCCCTTTATAGGGATATATACCCTACCGCGCGTCACCCAGATTACCACGTATTCATCAGAGTCCACAGGTGTTATTCGGAAGGTAGAATACCTGGCAGCGACATTGGTGGTATAAGCACTGGAATACTAGGTAATATCAATACACAAGACATTGTGCTTAACGAAATTGAGCAAGACCCGCCATCCCTCAGATTATAGAAACAACGGGAGATATGCCCATTGCCCAGTAGACAGTAGTTAAAATGTATCGGCACCTGTTGTCGCCAGTTTGTCCCCGCCACTCGTCAACTACTACACATGCAGTTCAGTAAAATCAATAGATACACAGCCGCGCACACACCCGCGTTTCATAAATCAAAACCTACAACACAACCAATCATAAACCGTATCCTAACAAATACATCGTGCACTTACCATGCACCGTACAACTTACACGCTCAAAACATCTGTCGCTATCACAATGCAGTGCAAAAGCCATTTATTTTACTTAGACGCTAGTGATTGTCTAAATCGGAAAATTATGGATTCTTCTGTTTATAAATAATTGTACTGAAGATTTTTTGGGGTTCTGAAAATAAAATTAATAAAAAACGATATGTCCAGAAAACATTATAATTAAAATAAGCAATATGTAGTTAATAATAATTACATACACAATACAAGAGCCGTGGTAGCTCAGATGGTTAGCGCTCGCTGTAAATATAACAGAACGCGAGTAACCCGGGTTCGAACCCCGCCGGCACCAATGAAATTGTTAATTGCAATTTTAAGTGCTGATTTACCACGTGCTCGGCGGTGAAGGAAAACATCGTGAGGAAACCTGCATGCCTGAGGAATAAGAAAAAAATATTTCGATGACATGTGAAGTTCGCCATCACGCATTGGGGCAGCGCGGGGACACTTCCTTGCCCTGAAATCCTCTCAGAAATGAGGCCTGCCTGTGCCCAGCAGTGGGACGTATATAGGCTGCAACTTTACTTTACTTTTACACAATACAAAATATTAATAACGTTCACTAATGTTTCACCAAAACACCAGACAATTTTGTTATTAACCAGTAAAATGTAAAAATTTATTTTAAACTTGCCGCTTAGACAATTTATGTGTTGCGTTCTTAGTTAAATAATGTAATATATTTTATATATTTTTCCATAACGGTGTTTATAATTATTATTTAATGGTTATTCATAGGCGATTGATTGTTGTTTATGAAAATTTATTTTTTCAAGCTATACAATTCCAGTTTTCGCTAACCTCGCATCTTCGATCAACAATGATCGAAGCCGCATTGTATACGATTTCCGTACAATGCGAGATCAGCTTATACCGGATATATAAAAACCAATACTTTATCTACAGTTTCTTAGATTTTATCAGCTATTTAACGCCAGATTTCTGAAGTTCCTAGCTACCTATATTCCCATTACCTATTGATTCAATAAAAGATAACTCGAGTAATCAAGAAATATAATTTATTCAGTCAATATTAAGCAATAAAAATACCTACTTTCTATTTTCAGCATTGCTTGCAATGAGCGTTGTTATTTGTGTCTATATTAATATTTGTTTTTTGTAAATGTTACACTTTATTAGTTAATACATATTATAATATTAAAGAATATTGATTTTTCTTATCTCCATTTGACAACTTTCAATTACGCCATAAAATGTGCAATTCCTTGCACTGTAGTAACAAATTGTGTTTTATGATAATTAATTGTATCATGCATTATCATTCGTACTTTGTACGTGTGATGTTTGAGGTCGTCGATATTTTATAGCAGAATCGTATAAAATATCGATGACCACAAACATCACATCACATCTCTAACTCACAAAAGCCGGCAGCGGCCGCTTCACGAAACCATTGTGTGAGTGAGAGTATCAGTAAAACACTTATCCATTGCGCTATTAGACCAGCCGAATCACTGGTCGATTTATTCTAAGCAAGCAATGGTTTTCGTTCTAATGTATTTGATTTGGTTTTGCATCGTATTTCTAGTACTACAAAGTAATATTTTAATGAATTTAATAAGAAAAACTAATATTTTAGTAATCACGTGTGAAATGAGATGCCAACTTTCATGCAATTGACAATACAGCTGTTATTTTTGCAAACAATCACTAAACATCGCGGCATTTTGTCAAAAATCACGAACAGTGAATACGTCGCAAGTTGAGATTCGACTAATTACTGAAACGGGCATGAGGTGATGAGGCCGCTTTGCGGCCAAATGCGTTCGCAAGCGCCACGCCTCCTTGTCATATCTCCTGTTGTTTTTATGATCTGAGCGTCCACCTCTACTAGAATAATAGCACGACGTACTGGAATCTGCAAGACTGCACCGTGTACTGAAAAATTGCATCCCTACCACATAAGACGCGTACAAGCTCTACAACCGAGAGATTACAACGCACGATTGTTGACAATAATTGTCGACAAATGCTTGTAAAAATGGAACAAGTCCACAATTCTTTGACAAAATTCTGTGGAGCGATGAATCCACTCTTAAAAAAGACGGATAATTTAACATGAATAATCTGCACAGCTGGCAACTCTCAAATTCGCATCTAGTGCGAGAGGAAAGGTCACAATACCAGTTCAAAATAAATTTTTGGACTGGTATATTAAACAGAAATATCATTGGTCCATTTGAACTGCCCAGAAACTTATCTGGATATGAAAATTATTTGAATTTTCTATAAAATTATCTGCCAAATTTAATGGAAAAGGTGCCTGAGGATGTGAGACAATCCCACTGGCTACAAAATGATAGTTGTCCTCCACATTATGCTGCGAACGTCCTTGTGCATTTAAATGCCACGTATCCAAATAAATGAATTGGTCGTTTAGGTCCCATTTTATGGCCTCCGCTATCCCCGGACTTAAATCCACTAGATTTTTTAATGGGGCTCTCGAAAAGAACTGGTGTACCTTAAGCCTATTTCAAGTTTTAAGGAGTTGCGAAGTCGTGTGCAGGAGGTTGCTTCAAAAATAACTAAACGGCGCTACCCACGACTTCTTAGAAGAGCATTTATTAGGAGATGTCGAGCTTGTATCAGAATCGGTGGCAAACAATTCGAACACCTGTTATGAAACAAAGATTTATTTATGTACATAACTTATACTATTTATTTATTATCATAACTTAACTTTTTTATTATGACAAATTAAGACTAGATTTTTTTCTTTCTTCTTTTTGCATCTTAACGTTAAATAAAATTATGTATTATACCATTTTGTAACCCAACGTTTTGGCTCCCAAACTTTTTCAAAATTGTTTTTTTTTTTATAATATTTCATGCCAAAAATTATTGATGTTTTTATTTTTTTTTTTTTGCAAGAAATTACAATAGATCTCAGAGACTCATACTCTTTACTGCATTTCTAAAAGAATAGTCTGTGAGAAATAAGAGAACACCTAAAACGCAACGCAACGTGGTGTACATGAAAGTACAGTAAGGTCAATAAAAACTTTTTTTTTAAAACCTTCCTAGTTTTGGCACCACTAGGAATATTTTTATTGCATTTTTATATGAGCCTTGATACTACATTTTTTTGGTGAATATTAATTTTTACTCTTATTATCAGCCCGACGGTGCGCGTGCATTGTACCAGCGCAGCGTTTGGTAGGGTCGCCATATAATGTAGGAAATGTGACAAGGAAGGAAACGTGTTGTTGGTACTAAAACTTGCTAATACTTGGAATATCAGACTTGTAATTATACTGTTCTAGACTCATTCTACCTTAAAACTAATATTTATGTACTGTCGTGGGCCAATTTTCTGTAGTTTTTCGATACATCTCGATAATAGAAAATTATGATAATGTACATAAAGAAACAATTTTATCTTTATTGATAAACATATTACATGCAAAAAATCTATAGTGGTCATTAGCCCCTAAACTAGGATATTATACCTGTATTTCAGGGGCTAAGTAAATTGCCCAGAAATAATAGTTGCCTGGTCGGGGTGGATAATCGCAATTCACATATATTATTTTTCTTCAGATTTTCTCCCTCTGCTGTGTACAGTCATTTTTAGAAATATGATAAAAACTGGCCCAAGATACTTAGTAGACATCACCTATAAAAAATTATACATATTTCTTGTTTGAAAAGTTAACGCTGAAATAAAAGCAGAACTCTCCTCACAGAATTACAATATTCATTGGAATTTCGGCATAAAATAATTTATGAAGAAAAACATTCATTAGTAACATTTTTGGTACGCTTGCAAAAAACGCCCAGTTCTTCTTTAAAACATCTGTTGTAGCAAAGAAATTTAGAATACGATTGAAATTATGTACGTTAAAAGTGACGAATTTATCCAGGATATTAAATTACGTCTACTCAATAGTGAAATTAGTGTTGGTAATTGTCTGGCCAAATTGCAGAATTAACAAATTAGGAAATAATATTATTTAAAACGAGAAAGTTTTATTTTATTTTAATTTCGCAATACGTAACGCATGGACTTTATAGGCTGTAACGGTGATGGTAACGGCAATACGTGATATGTTTTTGATAAAATTTTTGGTTATGTATTAAAAATTAATTGATATTTAAAGTGTATGTATTAAGCTGCACTTGGAGTAAAAAGTCGGAAGAACAAATAAAAGTGAACTCCGATTATCAATCCCGTCTGGGGTGGATAGATGAACACGCGCTTGCGAGTATTCAATCTAGGGTGGGTTTTTAGGTTTGATACACGGCAATATAAATTTTATCAATAGTATCAAACGCTTCTTAATACTGAGTAACGATTCATCTAAAAAATAACCCTTAAAGAGGTGTTCTACTAGATGGTCTTCAAGAAATGACGCTTCATAAGCTATTAGGAAAAATTATTTTAATAATGAATAATATTAATAATGAAAACTTTGTACTAACTATATTCAAATTCCACTAAAAAGGCGAATGTAACGAATGTAAAAATGTAATTACCATTTTAAAAAGCTACGATTTTATCGTGCTTCTTGCCTTCTTATTCACTATTTGAAATCATTAATCCCGTTTCTAAAGCGATGTAAATAATGACTACATTTTACTAAGTAATTTTTTGAATAGATTGAGCGAAATAAGAAATAAAATTTTATTCCACGGTTTGCTGAGCAAGTCTCCAGATTAGCAAAAGAGTGAGGTGTAAAACTGCTTTCAAAAATAAAAGAAAGAAGATGAAGCGTTTTTCTATGAAGAATATCATAAGGTGAGAGAATTTCATACCTGAAATCGTACGTCGTTTAGATATATTAATGTCTCAAACTAGACAAAGATTTTAGAGCGTCGGAGACCTAAGTAATATATTCGAAGTATTACAACCGGAGAAACTTATCTTTTTCAAACGAAAAGTCCGAAATATAACAAGAGAAACTTTTTTTTTTCAAGCGAAATAATAAAAAGTATGCCTAGAAACTGTCTGATAAATACAGTAAAGACGTGACAGTTAATCTTTATGAACAGTTAACAACTTTGAAAACATGCTTAAAATCAGAAATTCAGAAAATTCATACCATGAACTCATCGCATTATTGCTGATAAAATTCAATAACCTAGCATCCAGTTTTCCCGTAGTAATAACAGCATATTCTATACTCTTCCGGTTACAATTGCAACAGTTGACAGAAGTTTTTGCAATAAAAACTAATGAAAATATCTAAGTACCTCTATGAACAGGAAAGGCTATCAGACTTGTCATTATTACCTATGGAGGCAGATAATTTAGAAAACACTCAAATCGTCTTCAGCTATGAATGATTTGATTATGGTCGGGGAAAAGTTTCTTCGTATTTCGTTTGTATTAAATTGAAGAAAAATCTCTTTGGTTGTACTGTTTGTATCTGGCTGGTTTTAATATCAATACATATAGGATATTAAGAAAAAGAAAAAGAAAGAGGAGACAACAGTTGCCCGTCATTTTTCAATTGTTTTTCTGTCTGCCAAAATGAGTGAATCTAACGAAGAAATTCGATACATTCTGAAGTTTTGTTACAAAAAAGGGAAAATGCAACTCAAGACGCGAAAAAAATTGAGACGTTTATGGACCTAATGAGTGTCAGTAAGAGTAGGACAAAGTTGGTTCGAGCGTTTTCAGTCCGGGAATATATATTTCAAAGATGCAGCTCGCTCTGGTCGCATTCATACCTGCCATGCCATTTTGAAAAAGTGGAGCAAGATCGGCTATTAAGTTACTAAAAGTTACGACATAGCCGAAGAATTCAAGATTGACCATTGAAACTGTTTTGAGCCACACAAAAAGGGTGGCTACCTATACAAAAAAGCTGGATATTTAGATACCGCACGAGCTCACGGAAAGACCTAAGGAATCTTGTACTCATTTGCGATTCTCTATTGAAACGTGATAAAACTGAACCATTTTGCTAGGATTAATCACTGGTGATGAGAGTGGATCACATACGACAAGATCGTGGTCAAAGGGTAGTTAAGTCCACAGACTGTAGCTAAACCCGGATTAACACACAAAAAGGTGATGCTGTGTGTATGGTGGAATTAGAAGGGCGTCGTTTATTATGAGCTTTTACAGCTACCTATGCAAAAACATCGATTCGAATCTCTACTGCCAACAACTAGTAAGACTGAAGCGATATGGCGGCGCTATCGTCGCGCCACCAGCAAAACACATCGTAGCCTAAATCGCGCTATCAAAGTTCCGGATCAAAAAACAGTATATATAGAATAGCTCCAAACTATCACACGGAACTATGGCCGCACCCCGTGCAGAACACCTTGCCCGGCATGATCTTCTCTTTTCCTTCTACAGCCACAGATGTGACCCCGACGTGATTTGAACACGCAACAACGCAACCTGCGGAAATTTCAACTTCAAGCTTCATCATCATTCGCTCCCGAGCAGATATCGCCTGCAGTCTTGACATCCCGCAAGCCATCTAGCTTTACAAGGTTCATCGCAGCACTGGAATAAAAATGCTTCCTGTTCCTTCAAGCTATCCTCTACGCTAGAGTATTCGGCACGGCTCTGAGCCTTACTGCTCGCCTCTCCTTGACGGCACTCTCGCAGATTACTTGCCTTCTCGACTCACCGCAGACTACAAGGCAATCTCCTGGCACTTGCACATTCGTCGACAACTAGACTGTACCATCGACCTCCGGTCTGAGCAGGGGGTGATGTGGCGGCACTGTCGCCGCGCCACAAGCAAAACACATCGAAGCCTAAATCGCGCTATCAAAGTTCCGAATCAAAACAGTATACATAGAATAGCTACATACAACAGTATAATATATAGAAGAGCTCCGAACTATCACACGAAGCGATGGCCGCTCCCCGGTCTAAACACCTTGTCCGGCGGGAGATCTCCCCTTTTTTCTTCTACGGCCACAGCAAGAAATAGAAAAAAACTGGCCAAGAGCGTGTCGGGCCACGCTCAGTGTAGGGTTCCGTAGTTTCCCGTCCGTCACAATAAGTGTTCCCACTTATGAGTTTAAAGGTGGGTATCCATTATAATAATAATAATAATAATAAATCATTTATTCTGGACCAAACCTTTTGTACATTGTTCACACCCACCAAACTGCGTAACAGTTTGTCGGCGGGATTAGCGCTTGTCTTAATACATTTGGTTCAAATACGTAACTATAAACTAATGAAAATAAAAGTGTAAATAAATAAAACAAGTTTTAATTTTCTTTTTAAACCGGTATTAAACTATTATTAAGAAATGTTTACTAAAATTTAGCCTATTATATAAAAAAAACTACTGCTACTATTAAGAATTACTAACATTTGGCCTATAGAAACTACTACTAATATTAGGATTTACTAACTTTTTACATCTCTCAACAACTTCGTTAAGGAAAACAGTTTTCAATTTATTTTTTAATGTTTGTTTACTTATTCTAGTATTATCCTCTCTCAGCCAATCGAGGTCATTAAAAAGTGTGGGGGTCAAATATTTGTTGGTTCTTTTCCCATAGTAATTTTTTACTGGTGGTCGCACGAGTTTACGTTCTCTAACGCTTCTAGTATTATACCTATTTTGCACTTGTTCTTTAAATTGGTCGTTATAGAACTGTTCTAGAACCAGCAGGTACTTGACCTTCTCATGTACAGGAAGCATTTTACATGCAACAAAAAGTTTTTCATAATTGTCTTTACATGCAATTTTTGTTTGTGGTTTGACAAGGTATTTTAAAAAACGGATTTGCAACGATTTTATACTGTTAAGATAGGTTTTAAATGTACGGCCATACGTATTTAATCCATAAGTTAGTAATGACTCGGCGAGAGCAAAATAATTTCCTATTCAACGCTGCATTCAGGACATAAAACTTACTTAACACTGCCCTGAGCTTTGTACACACTGCGTCAACCTGTGTTTTCCAATTCATATTATAGTCCACCCACAGACCTAGGTACTTGAATCTACTTACATACTCCAGCTTTTGACAAATACAATTTAAATTTTACAAACAAACAAACAATACCTATATCCACGCTCTTGACATTTTTTGCCACTAAGTTGTGCGGTGAGTACAGATGCATCACTTTCGTCTTATTAAGGTTAAGTATGATAGCATTGTCATGAGCCCGAGTAACATTATCGAAGTCAGCCTGCAGCACAGCCCTGACCTCTTGTATATTCTTAGAGGAATATATAAGGCACATGTCATCTGCGTACATATATACTCGAGATTTTTTAACCACATTACTGACGCTGTTGACATGCATGTACATGTAGCCAACGGGACCATAGACTGAACCAGTTGGAACACCAAGCTGTACCGCTGCTTCTTTACCAGCAACACCAGAAATGCAGGTTTGTAATGTTCTGTCACTCAGATAACTCCGAAACCACCTATTTGTTGGACCCCTGATTCCACACTCATCCATGGCCTGTAACAGCATCTCATGATCCAAGGTATCGAAGGCTTTTTTAAAGTCTATGAACAGCGCCAGGACCTGATGGCCCTGGTGCAGACTACTGTTTATACTTCGGAAAACTGTGATAGTGCTGTTGTGGTGCTACGACCATGCCTAAAACCGTCACAAAAAAAAATCACTTCCCACTTTACATATAGGGGGGCTACCCTAATAAAGCATTTTTTCCAATTTTTATTTTACCACTTTGTCGGCGTGATTGATACACATATTTGTACCAAATTTCGGCTTTCTAGTGCTAACGGTCACAGAGATTAAGCGAGGACGGACAGACGGACAGACAGACATGGCGAAACTATAAGGATTCCTAGGTGACTACGGAACCCTAAAAAACGGCCGGAATTGATCAACAGAAAAGGAGTGGTCTTTCATCATGATAACGCCAGACCACACAGAAATTTAGCCATTCAGCAAAAATTGAGAGAGCTTGGTGGGGAAGTGTTAATGCCCTTAAACCTTATAGTCCTGACCTTGCGTTTTCAGATTTTACCTGTTTCGGTCTCTTCAGAATTCTTTGGGTAGGCTTATCATCAAGAGAGGATTGTCAAAACTACTTGTCGCATTTTTATCAATAATCCAGAAATTTCTACAGTAACAGGATTATGTCATCTACCTACAAGATAGCAACAAGTTGTCGAACAAAATGGTACATTTATTTAATTAAATGTAATAAAACTATGAAAAAAATGTGTAGGTATATAAAATACGAATAAAGTTTTTCCCCAAACTATTAAGTTCGCCGAACAAACAAGAAAAGTTTATATTTGATTTGAATTGTTTGGTTAGCTTAGTTCCTAGGAGTATTAATGGTTATTATTAACTTATAATCAATATATAATTATTTTAATTCAATGCGAGCGGTTTTGGTCCTTTCATTTGGGCTCCCTAACAAATTTTGATACAGGGCCCGTCTAAGGCACGCTACGCCACTCGGAAAGCACGTAAAGCCGTTGGTTCTGCGCCTGATCTCTCTCCGGTTGTGTCGGTTTACCGTCGCATTGAATGAGAGTGAGAGAATAGAGAGTGCACCTTGCGCATACACTTGGGCACTATAATCCTGTCCTGCGCCGACGGCTAGCCTCCGTTGAGGCAGGCCGCAGTGACCGAAATTCGGTCGGGAGGACATTACTATTACAATTTTTTTAATATGTTTATTGTGAGCTTTATTATATTTTAATATTAAAATTGCATCAAACTAAATATAATACAATACTTACGAGTATTAATACGTTATATTAAAATTACTAAGTGTGAACTTCGACCACATTGATGACCCAATTGCTCAGATCATTTCATGGCAGGCGATTGGTTAACCACTAAACACACACTTAGACATCTTTTTTTCTTTTATCTGCCTTTGTTCCGTAAATTTTTTATATCATGGAGAAAGCTCACTAATGTTCAGTCAACCTGATGGAAAATAAACGGTGGCCCATAGACATTTACGATCTCAAGGCCGCTACATATTACAAATGCGTCGCCAATCTCAAGGTTGGCGACGCATTTGGAATATGGCATTACAGCATTACATCTTAATCCTCAAGGATTTTTAATAAGTATATTATAAGTAGTTTACCACGCAATAATCCCTTTATTCAACAGTACAAAATTCCGGATGTTAGTGTCGATGGTGATAGAAATTAATAAAACAGTTAAAATGTACAGTTTATATATGTAACTAAAATAACGATCTAACATTCAACTTATTAAATAATACTAAACTAATTATCCCACTTTTTAGACACGTCCACGTATTCACCGTCTGGTGAATCGTAATTCTTGATAGGAGGTGTGGCAACCGGTCCGCTTATGGTGTACGGGATCAATTGCAAATCAGGCTGTAAACAAAAAAAATTAAGTACATATAATTATATATTCAAATACAAAATATCTTAATAAGTGTACGGCATATTGTGTACTGGCGGCGTAAGAAATATGGCGCCATCTCGTTGTTGTCGTAAGAAGTAAAAGAAAGAAATTGAAAGATGGATAATTTTTTACATGATTAAATAGAGATGGCGGCAGAATTTTCCTCATAACAACAGAAAATGATTAAAAAAAACTGCGATTGCCAAGCATAGCCACTATAGCAAATATGTCCCTACGAGGCAATCTATGTCTAATCTATGTTAAGCGCTGGACTTTTTATAGGCTTGAATGAATAAATAAGTGAATGCTTATGAATGCTTCCTAGCATGTATAGTTTATAAGTCATAGTAAAATTACATCGTATTTTAGTAATTAACTCCAATTTAATTTACGTGGCAAAGCCATGCTGTAGCTATATTATGGTTATAGCACGAACGGGTCGGTTCGACCGGGGAAGTACCACGCTCTCACAGAATATCAGTGTAAAATAGCAGCTCAATGTTGCTGTGTTTCGATCTGCATTTTGATTTTAATTTAGTATAGATGTAGATGTCTAAAAACCACAGCATCCACTTACCATCAGGTGTACTGCGTACTTAGTTGTCATCCTTATTCTATAAAAAATGCATTAGTTGAATAAAAAAACAGAATGCAATAAATGAATGAATTTGCCCAACATTATTTTACACTACAGGACATGCAATGGAATCACAGGCATACGCTCTAGTACCGCGCTTATGAGTTTAGATTGGAGGTAGTGTAGAAGCAATGTCAAAAATAAGAAGACAATCACAACTAATATTTGCGTGTACCACACAAATATTCAATGTGCAGTGCATGAGTATCAGATAATTTTACTGGAAACAAAGCACTCCATCTTAGCCCTCAGGAGTAATAACGCATTTGCATTATGATTTATGATTCATAATCACTGATAGATGTTGTTGTCTATAGGCTACAGTATTCACTCACCATCAAATGGACTAAAATGTAAACATTTAATGTTAATATTTAGTACAAAATTGTGTCTGAATGATGTTGGCCATGTGGTGGCGACATATAAGACTTAATTACCTGATTTACTCTATAGGTATCATAGAAATAAGAGAAAAACTAAAAAAATCACTACAATTATCAAATAAATGCTAACATAATAAAAGAATATTTTTTTTATTTCATATAGGTTATAAGTAATTCTTATTGAAAGTCAATTTTTTGCTTTACCACTGCTTCGAAAAAAAACCTCTGTCCTGGGAAGAACCAGCAAGAAACCCAGCGGGACTTTTTTAAAAGAAAAAAATTTTACAAAGTCAATGGTCATAAAATATTTACAAAATTTACTTTAGAAACAGCTTGTAAGCGACCACCTCATTCCCAGGGGTTATTATCAACCATGTATTCGTTTATATTATAATAAGCCTTTTTATAGAGTTTTTGTATAATTAAATATTTAACCTTTGTAATAGAGAGTTTGTATATTTTCTGGGACTTTATTATAATAGATCATATTGATTGGATATTTTATAAGTGGTAGGGCAATTTTTTGCCGCCAAATAGAAGTGCTTGCACTGCTCCATTCCAGTCTGAACGGTATAGAAAGATGGTACAATTACGAGCTGTGAGGCATTCCATCTTAGTCCTCAGAGGTGAGAACGCATCTGTAGTATTCTTTGTTAACCCTTCAAGCGCCATAAAAATCTGTAGTCTAAACAAAAGTCAGGTCTTACTTCATTACAAAAAGATTTTATTGTATTTTGATAACAAAAAAAAACATACCAAGCGAATGTCGGCAGTGTGAAAATCACAATTATTTCAGTATATATTACTCGAAATTATTTACGTAAAAAGAAAAATTATATTCACACAAAAACTTTCATTACAATTTTATAATAAAACACTATACTACTTACTTATTTACTTACTTACTTACTTATCGTCACGCACAATCCCTAACGGGGTAGCCAGAGAGAACAGATCGCCAAGTGTCACGATCCTTACATACCTCTTTCGCTTCTTTCAGGTTCATTAACTTCTTCATACATGCACGTCTAGGTATCCGAGTACTCTTGACCCTCCCCTCTTCGAGCAATTTGCTCACATGGTCTTCGAAAGTTAGTCTCGGTCTACCTCGACACCTTTTAATATTTACTTTCGCTCTATATATTTTCTTCACCATTCGGTCTTCACTCATTCGTTCAACGTGCCCAAACTATTAGAGTATGCCCCTATCAATTTTTGTGATAAGGTCATCTTTCAATCCTGCCATATTGCGAATCTCTTCGTTTCGCTTTCGGTCGGCTATGGTAACACCACACATTTTACGAAGAGATCGCATCTCCACTGCATTCAACTTGCTTTTATGCTTCTTCTGGCATACCCAGTAAAGTACTAGAAAAGTCCAAAAATCAACACAATAACATTCAGGCGAAAATGACGTACGAAATAAACGTAGATTACAAATAAATATTCATAGGATAACAGTTTTTAGAGGATAGAATATTTTATATTGAGTATATAATGCCAAACTTCTTCATAGAAAAGTAGTCTTAATATATAAGTTTTTATGGGTTAAAGTGCTGTGGGTGCGTGCGACCTCATGAGACCGCTAGGGATTTGACAGAATATAACCGCGATCTCATGAGACCGCGAGGGTTGAGAGGTTGCTGAAGTTGGCTGTTGATGTCAATAGACTGAAGTAGCCTCTACTGTAAATTTAAAATAAACAAAATGCTATACCTTGTAAAATTAAAAGAAAAATAATAGAATGTTTTCCATTGGATAATTATTTAGAGTACGTATTTACGTGGTAGAGCCATGTTGCAGTTATATTAGTAGTGTAGTTGTAGCACGAATGGGTCGGCTCGACCGGTGAAGGACCACGCTCTTAGGGAATACCAGCATCAAATAGTAGCTTAATGCTGCTGTGTTTCGTATGGTGAGTGTAGAGAACCGGCGACCCTTTATACTGGAAACGAGGCATTTCACCTTAGTCCTTATGGGTGACAACACATCTGCATTTTGATTCGTAATCGAGGATAGATGTACATACATGTTAATGGGCCACAGCAAACACTTACCATCAGGTGGACTGTGTGCTCGTTTGTTGCTCCATCCTATAAAAAAATATATGCATTCAGCCTTTTTTAAACTGTGAAATCGTAAATAATTAAATTAATTATTCATTCTCAAGATATGCGAAACTAAAAATTTCACTACTATGTAAACATAGACTAACATGTTTAAGCTCACAACTTGAACTACTTTAAAAAACTTTAAAATATTTAAATTGGTCTCTATACATGGGGATATGTTGAATTATCAGTAAGTTAATATAAAAGTTAATATTGTTAGAAAATACTATTCCCAATCTAACCATTATAGCCTCATTGTATAAATCTTCAGACTCTTCATAAAGCATGTCAAGTGCACGCCTTTGCGCTGCCATGATTCTGTCAATCTGTGCAACATTTGCAATATGCTCCTCCCGCTTGTAACGAGCCCATTCCTTTTGTAATAATGCTCGAGCCTCCACTTCTTCTGCAGAAAGATGTACAGGAGGTCTTTTTCTTTTTCTGGAATAAATTTTCGCATATTATTAATTTACCTTTTGGTAATGCATACAGCAAAGTGGCATAATTTGCTGGCTTCTGTCTTTCTGTCCAAATACAATCTGGGCATCTTCAAGAGTGAATAGACTTTTATTATACTAAGGCAGTGTGAAATAAACAGTTGTTTAGCCAAGGTTCCAATGAGACTGAACAAGCCACAATTTAGGAGAGTAACAAGTTCTATCAGAGGACATAGCTCTTTTAACAAACATTTATTTACCATAGGTGTTATAGACGGACCCATGTACAGGGCATGTATGGGGGACTAATAAACGGCAGCCCACATGTTGCTAACATGTCCGGAGGATGCTGCATACAGGGCTAAATGTCTTGGCACACCGGAATCACCCCCCGAAGTTGCTTGCAACATCAATTGTTATACCACAACAGGTACAGTGGAACACAATTCCTGACTGCCTAAGTTTTTTTGGGAAAACTGGCATATTATGTCAGACATAATATGCTTAAATAATGCAACTGCTATAGGTTTGTTAAGTTCATCAAAAGTAAATGACACGGTGCTGAAGCGACAAGTCCAGGCCCCAACTGGTAAATATTGTAGTTACACTTGCCATCTCTCAGAAGAAATACCGCTGCATTGGTGAAGTGACTAAAGCATGGATAGAGCTTTTATTGAAACTTATCACAAAGAGGAGCTGTCCTTTGTGTAAAATACAGAGCAATGACAAATCCATTTCAAAACTTTTATTTGAAAATCATGTCAGACCTCTCAAATGGTGGCTGTCATTAAAAAACCAAATTAATGACCAAACAAGTGTGACACAGCTACAGGTGCTGGAATTAATAGATTGTTTCCAGCATTTGGATTTATTAATTCTGACGTACGAAATAAACTAGGTACCAAAAATGTTAAGCATCTAAGAAATAGTAAGTGTTGTCTTATCACACTTGTCTTACACAATTTAAATTTTTTGTTAATTTATAATAACTACTTGTTTAATCATTAAAAAAACTTACCATTTAACTTTTTGCCTTTAAATTTAATGTGTTTTAAAAATAGTTTTTATCTTGTGTAATTAATGGTACCTACTTAGTTATAATTCATAATATTAATGATTACTGTTTTTCTTCTACTTTCATTAAATAAATTTCTTATAATAAAATAATGTTTTAATTACAATTTCCAAATTTTTGCTTATAATTCCTAATTTAAATGAAAAACACAACATAAACTCAACATGAACTTATTTTAAGCTATTTTATGGTCCTAATTATTTATTTGTTTCCATTTACATTCATAAATATGCATTTACAAATTTAAAAGTAGTTTAAAACTGCATTTTTCTTAAGTTTGTAACATTGTTTAAAAATTATTATAAACTAAGTTTTAAACAAAATAAAAAACAAAGTTTCAATTCTAACTGTTTTAAGCACATCTTTTAAACACTTGTTTTAAAACAAAATCATTTAACACTTTCACTGTCCGGTTTTCAGACATAAGACAATAGCAATGACCTATATGCAGTGCAAGGGATATTAAAAAGGTTAATCATGCCAACCCTACTTAGAGCTCAAATGCACACAACAAAATACTTATTCCTTTTTCTCTAGTGAAGGTATACATAAATTTTCACTTAAAACTGACATGACATTACCCCATCTGATCCATGAGATGCAGTGGGACCTCTACTTCGTCAATTGGCTTAAGCTGTCTTGCATTCTTTTCAAGTCTTCTTATTTGTTTTTCTAATTTCTTGCGACGTCTGTCTTCACGAGCTTTGATAATAGCTGGATCCATTTTCTTCTTTTTCTTCATTGGCTCAGCCCTAAAAACCAATAAATACATTTTTAGAGTACAATAAAAATGAGGCTCATTTAAATTAAATACAAGTAAATTGTAAACATTTGCTATCTATCAAGATTCTTACCATAGTTGGTCAGTTATTCTAAATTGTAAAGCTGCAGCAGTAAAAATATTTTTGGGGTTTATCCCTATCGTACATGAAGAAGCTATTGATAATCTGAAAATAACCACTTATATTAAGAAAAAAAATTATAAAATTCACAGCTGAGAGGTTATGTATGTGATTTTTGAAATATGCAAAACCTTGAAAACTGTTTTAAAACAGACAAAGTCAACATTTTATTAGATATATTGGTAATTTACTGTATCTATATTTGCTTTTCTATTTTTTTTTATTTACATTTATTTGAATATCCAATTTTGAAAAATCTATCACAGAAATACTTAATGACATCACATTTGACATTGACAGTCCATGCAGTGTTGCCAGATTTTTTTCACCTTTCCCCCTAGATATTTCCAAAAGAACCCCTAGTATCCCTATGTAGGGGGATAAAAAACCTCTTAATTTTTATTCGGTCAAGTTTCGTGTGAATCAGATTTATCAAAAATAAAAAGTTTCTACTACATACAAGCTACGTAATTAGACCATTCAACTCAATGGACGAGTAATGCGCCTAATGCTACGAACAAAAAAGTCTGTCACTTTTGGTGCGGTGGAAGAAACACTACATAGACAGTTCTGCACATCCACCTAATAAAATTTTATATCACTAAAGCACACACAAATCTAAATCTCCAACACTATTACATTTTATGCACACATGTGGGTTAAATACATCAATATAGAAAAAGTTATGAGTATAAGACGAACAAATTAATTGCTATACTACCATATCGAAATTTTATATCGATAATAAATTGTCGGCGTTGTCTGTTTTGAAAAAGAATTCGGAAGTTGGTAAGACCAGTGAAAAACCTTCAGAAAAACCTCTAGATTAATTTCGTGATATTAAAACCTCTAAAAAACCTCAACGTCCTCCAAAAACCCCTAAATTGAGGAAAAACCTCTAGGTCTGGCCACACTGAGACCGTGACAGTGACAATTATTCCTAGGATAAAAAATATCGATAATATATCGAAATATTGATATTTTTTTATAAAAATTTCCATATATATCGTAGACGTAGACAGAGAAACCTATAGACAAATTGGCGCCTGCTTTCACATTCGCACACGAAAAAGATAGATTTATGCATACGTCTTGCATAGAAATGAGATAGAGCGGTGTGATTGTTAGCCCCTTTCTCCGTGCTGGGTTTTTTGTTTAGCAAACTACACTTTGCTAAACAACTTTGACAGTTCGTAGCGATAAAAGGAATTTACAAGTTGGTTTAAGTGAGAAAAAAGTGTTTTGTGAGCTTAAGATTGGTGAATCTTGTTCAGTTCAGTTCTTAAAACAATTAAAAATTTTATCTAAATATGTTTAAAAGTCATAAAGATTATTATATAACCTAAAACTAGGTTATTGTCCTTTCTTTATTTATTATTAGTCTATAGGTTTCCCTGTCTATGATCGTAGATGTTTTTAAATCGCTATACATCGATAATCGATATTGATTTTGTGCGAATCGCGGTAGGAATCCGTCTATGAGCGGCTGTTTGTCAACCTCACCAATGCCCTTGCGGTAGCAGCGTCGACTAGTTTAGGCTCTATGGACTTTCGTGTAAGAAAAGTGCGGGTAGGTTTTCCAGTCCGATCCTTGAACAAAGTTATCTGAAGGGCTATTGTCTTTATAAAAATGTTCCCTCGGTTTTAGAACTTCGCGAGATATTTAGAGACGATGGCAAGAGATCCAACGGTATGACTTTGGTCCCTTGGGAGTGAGGTAAGGCCCTAGTTTAGGATGTTTCTTACGTAGACACTTTGGTGTTTTCACATCTCAAGGGTTGTTTAGAAACAATTGTTTAGAACCAGGGCAGTATGAGGTAACTGAATTAAGTATAATAAGTGGCGCTAAGATGAGTCATTGAGAAATGATTACATATTCGTGCCATTTGCGGTACATACTATCGATCCTTCGATCCTTGGGTTCCACATACGTTGAAGTTTCTAAAGAATCTGTACCCGCGACTGATCGTCATTGCTGTTGATAAGAGGGCTGGTTCTTTCCTCGTTCAAAGGCTCAAAGTATAGCTATGAGCGATGAAACGAAGCCAGCGTTCTTACCTCGATACGCCGAGGAGTAGTACTGTATAAAAATTTAAATATTTAGTTTTAGTTTTCCATTATTATAGTTTTCTTTAAATATATATATATATATATATATATATATATATATATATATATATATATATATATATATATATATATATATATATATATATTGGTTTTTAAGGCTGAGCCATTGAAGAAACCGAAGAAAATAGATTCAGCTATTATCAAAGCTCGTGAGGACAGATGTCGCAAGAAATTAGAAAAACAAATAAGAATACTTGAAAAGAATGCAAGGCAGCTTAAGCCAAGTTACGTCAGTTTTTAATAGGGGGTTTGGAATTGGATGATTTTTTGGTATGTTGTTACTATAGGTACTTAAAGTTATTTCTGATCATTAAATTTTTTAGTTATTTATCAGTTTGGAAAAATAATGGGTGCTATAAGGCACTGCTAGGCTCAAACGTAGGCATTACATCCTTCTATTATGTATGTATTAGGTTATCACTAGTTATAATTTTTTATCATATATTGATAAAATTATGTGGCTTTGAATTGGTGTAGGAGTAAATAAACGAAATAAGGTATTTATTTTATCAAATAATGTTATATTATTACCACAAGTTTAGTAGTTTACATACGAAAGTGAAACTGGTAATTGCAGAATGCGCAGAGGCCTAAATCTTATTATTATAAGCCATCAGAAATACCTAAAATTTTTTAATATATCTTCAGCTTTGTCCCAGTTGCGTCTCTTAGAAGAAACGTTATTATATACCGGTAGTATCAAAATTGCGTTAAAAGCTTTCACGTCTTCGGTAGACATTTTTGGATCGGTGCAATTCAAATTCAAAAAGGCTGCATATTTTTGAAATCTAACAAAATGTTATAAACACCTTCTCCCAAAAATAATTCGGGATTTCCGTAGGTTAATTTCCTCGAACTGAACTAAAATCTATTTTAGGAAACATAGGCGGTTTCCGAACTAAATCTACATCAATCCATATTCGTGACACATTTTTATTTTTAATGTTTTCGATGGCAGTTCGTCTGTTTCGGGATTGTTTGAATCACTTGAAGAATCATCAAGTTGATTACAATACTGACATACTGACAACTACCTCTTCCGCGACGTGAAAAAGAGCGGCCTCGTGAAGAACGCAAACTACTAGACGGCACACGGTATGGCCAGGCTACAGATTGTACATCTGGTAACGCCCTTGTCTTTTGCGACTAGTCGAGCATGTAACAATGATTAGACGTGAACACCACTTCACACACAGCAAGTGACCACTTGTTGACTTATTTATTGGACCACCCACTTATTTATCGCTCGAGTCATTATCAGAGTTAGTTATTGGTTCTAGATTTTAAATATAAAGCAACCGAGGTTCAAGCTCCTTATTTTCTTTTAGAAGAGCTAGTGCCTCGTGTAGTGAACAACCCTTTTCATGACAAATAAATAATATTATATGAAAAAACCAAAAAATAAAATTTGCCACATGTAATTTGAAAAGAAATCATGTCGTCCTAGACGTGCCATGCGATACGCGTAACTTTTAACATAATATGATAAACGAAATTCGAAAACTAAACTGAATAAAATTGCCTTACACTATATTCGAACAAATATATTATATGAATAAAACAAAATGTCTTTCAGTTTGCGCGTAATAAAGATCGATAATCCGCGAGTTTGCACTGACGCGATTTTCACAAAAAAACATGTTTTAAACACTGTTTTCTGTCAATGTATCAAAAAGCGTTTGCATAGTCAAAGAACATGTTGTAATGAAATATGTTTGACACTTTATTGTACATTATATATTTTAACCATATTATATCATAATAGCTACAAAAACAAAATGTTTGAAAACAAATTTGTAGAAATATTGTCATGTTGAAAGATAGGTTTGATTATCTGTTGAAAATTTTACACAGATCAACAAAACATGCTGTGTGATTTATTTTGCGCGATTTGTTTCAAAACGTTACGTTTGTTGGATGTTTGTCGGTGCAAACGTACTGTAACGATACCGTTTAAAATTTACAATATATATATATGTATATATATATATACATATATACATATATATATGTCCATAAATATAACGATATATCGATTACAATATATCGATTTTTTTCACATTCTTAATAACTCCATTTTTTTGTTTAACTGGCTTTACGGCTCTGGGTTCTAACCTTTATGTTTCTGTTTATATTCTTTTTCTTCACGATTTGCTGATGTATTACATTGCAAAGCCCTTGGGTGATTTTGACGACAGCTGAACCCAGAAGACAGTTGATGACAACAGCTACTCAAGTTCATAAGCCGCCCAAGCGATCAAAATAACTTGAGGTTTATATCGACATCAAAGCATTTGTTTAGTCATTCTCTCTAAAAGTTCACACGCGTGGACACTTAATTCACAAAGTCGCATCATTTTTACAAATCGAAATCCACTTCAAACCACTATTCAAGCGACAAAACAGGAGCGACAATCCGTCTACGGCCAAGTTCCCGCCAAAACTCCCTAATAACTCCATAGAACAATATAACCATGGAGTATAGAGGTAAGGAGGACAATCTGCCATAGGATGACTCTAACTCACACTAGATTGGTAATTACCGCGCCAAAGCGTTGCATCTGCGCATATGGCAACAGCCATATGCCCAGCTAATGTCAGATCAGTATTCAATGTGACGCCGATCGAGTTGAGCCGAACGATTCGTGACAAAAAATGGGTAATTTCGTACTGAAATAATGCGATTCAAGGCCATAAAAACATAATTAATCAAGTGGAATCATTTTCCACTTATAAGTTTGAGTTCATGTTTTCATATAAATGTAAAAACCTCAAGTAATTAAATAAAATTATTGAATATTGCGATTTAGGTTCAATGTTGCCACTTTTCCGCCCACATTAATAGACTATATAATTAATGGACTAATAAATATTTTGAATATTATAATAAAAACTAAGTTTTAACTTTCATACAAAACAATTAATTGTTCTTATTTTGGTTTATTCACGATATATTTTTAATATGTTTTATTACCTATTTTATAATAATTATATTTTATTACCTATTTTATATTGTTTTATTTATTAGTACAGTACCAAAAAAAAACAAATATTTAAAAAATATGTATTGTATAGTTATATAATTCATCTGACAAGAAAATATACTTTTTTTAAATAAAAACAATTAACTACAGCTTAAAAAATTCTCCTTTTTATTGCGTATTTTGGATAAAATTTCATATAGTAAGCCACACCAACCCGCCATTGCATGTTTTTGTGTCTATCTTTATCTAATCTTAGCGACGGTATTGTTTTCGCAACTTGTGTAAGTGAGACAGATATATTTTTATTCAAAATATTTGGTAATTTCAAAGCTACGTCGTCGCGGTTGGATAGTGGTTACACTTTTTTCGACGCACGGTGATGTGGTTTGCTCCTCTAGTTATGTATAACCCGATGGTATTCATGTAACCAAGTAGCCTTTTGAAATATTTTATTTATTTGTTTGTCTAATAGTAGGGGAGCCAGAAAGGCTAAATTTGGAGTTATTCGAGCGTCGTGGGGACCTTTTGGATTGTGAAAGAAATAGATGCTAAAAAAAGGTTATATTATGTATGCCAGTGGCTGGGGGAGCGGGTATAGATTTTCAAAATGTAAAAAAAAAAACAGTCAAAAAATACTCGAGTGCGTCGTATATTAACAGTGTATACGACCCACGTATTTTTGAGAACGGAGTAATATTAAACTGACGGATTGAATGGTGGGGGTAGCCGTACGAAGGGGTTGAAAATGCGATAAAAAATTATTTGAGCGCCCCAGATATTCCGAAGATATGTTAACTACACTCTAAATAAGAGTTTTTCGCCCTTTAGAGTTTTTTTACTATTCTAATCGACTGCTCTAATGCTGCGGCTACACTAACGAGTAACGTCAATGCACATAAACGCGACAATTATTGCCTTAAATTTAACGCGATAAAATGAGTGGCTACACTTGAACGGTCAACGTCGTTTCTATTTTAACGCCGTTGAACGGCATTAAATTTGCCGTTGAACGGCGTTAAATTTGCCGTTGAACGGCGTTAAATGTTTCGACTGGGGAAGGACCACGCTCTCACAGAATACCAGCGTAAAATAGTAGCTTAATGCTGCTGTGTTTTGTATGGTGAGTGTAGAGAAACGGAGACTCTTTTTACTGGAAACGAGGCATTCCATCCTAGTCCTCACGGGTGACAACGCATCTGCATTTTGATTCATAATCGAGGATAGATGTAGATGTCTATGGGCTACAACATCCACATACCATCAGGTGGACTGTGTGCTTGTTTGTCACCCTATCCTATAAAATAAAAAAATAAACAAAGAAAAAAAGAATACAAAGAAAAAGAAGATGGTGGATGCTACAAATGCACAGGAAACGTACACTGCAAATCTATTTATGTTTTATTTTGTTTTCCCGCACCCAAATTGCACTTGAAAGACGTCCAATGGTTTAAGCTAAATAATAAGACAAACGTAAATATATTTTAATGAAATAATAACTTTTTTTTTTCAATTTATTTATCAGATCAAACAAAAATTACATCCCAATATAGGCTTAATTAACATCTAAAACCCACAGATGTTTACCTTGATGCTAAATAATTAAATTTAAGTAAGCGAATTATGTACAAAACACAGTCTAATTCAATAGTTAGGTATATGAGTAGGTAGAAGGTGTAACAAGAATATAAAGACTAAAAAGGTAAGTTAACAACTTAGTTAAAGTCAGAAGTAGCAAGGTAAAAGTAAAAGTAAGAGCTAGGCAGGTAGTACATTATAATTAAGTAGATATAGTATGTAATTATAATTTAGATAGGAAAAAGCTTTTGAGTTTAGTTTTAGTGTTTTGTTGTGATACTTTTTCGCGTACATCGAAAGGTAAGTTATTTATTAAATGCGGTACCTGATAAGCAGCCGTCCGTTGCCCGTACACATTATTAGCAGTGATATGCTGGAGTCGGTTTTGTGTCATAGCGTGCGTACGTACTGGATGTTCTATATATTATTTTAAACTGTCGCAAAAGAAATATTTTTTTAATAACATGAATTTAATTTGGTCATAAACTGGTAAGATTTTACAATGTTTAAAAATCGCATTTTCATCGTCATCAATTAGGACACGTATATTAGGAGATACAATATTTTTGAGAATACTAAATTGAAGATCATAGATCTGTTTTAAATATGATTTGTACGTCCGACCATAGCTCGACAAGCCATACTGAATATAAGATTCAGCCAGGGAGTTGTAAAGCATAAGTCTTACTTTGAAGGGTATGCGGTTTTTTAGGATTTTTATATTGGCTAGAAACTGACGCAACTTATTACACACATGTTCAATGTGGTAGTTCCAGTTAAGCTTTGAGTCAATTATAAGGCCAAGGTATTTTTGTGTGGTCACAACTTCGATTGTAGGGCATTGGCAAGTTCCTAGTTAATGGAGGCGGTCGTGATTCTGAGCAATTAATGGTTTTGGAGTAGGATACCTCATATATGGAGATTTGATAATCATGAGTTTGGTTTTATTGGCATTTAACACTAGAACAACGTCATGGCACCATCGTAGCAACATGTCTAAATCGGCCTGGAGAGCATTACACGCAATTGAGATATCCTTACCCGAAACGAGAAGACACGTATCATCTGCGAATTGGTAACAGGAACTGTGTTTCAGACAGTTATTCATCTCGTTGACATAAGATAAAAAGTGCAACGGGCCAAGTACTGATCTTTGGGCCGTGCCTTCTGTCACATTCTTAGTGTCACTGAACGCGTTATTTAATTTAACCGTAAATGTACGATTTTGGAGGTAATTTCTACACCAATTAAGTAACTAATAAGCCAATCATAAATACTGGTCAAGTGCGAATTAGATACACGTACCCAAGGCTTCGTACTACTGTACACTATGAATTTTGACCCGCAAAAAATATTTTTTTTTCTCCTGCTTATTTTTCTTAGTTTCATACCGTAAATTAAAGTACTTTTGAAGTAATTTTTTTTAATTCAATCTCGAAAAGCTTTTTCATTACTCCACTCCATCGCAGCCATACGTGCAACCCCGTGGCACTCACCATACACAATGACACAAACGTAGTGTGGCCGCTTCAACGCAATAATTCGCGCGTTAATCCTTTGATGTACCGCCACTCGAGTTATCGGCAAACGGGAAACGGCATTGTTACGGCCGTTGTCAAATTATCGCGTTAATTAGTGGCCACACCTACATTCAACGTCCATCAACGCGATAATTAACGGCATTTCTCCTTAGTGTGGCCGGGCCATAAGCGAACGTCCCTATATAAAGAGCTCACATAAATTTACGACATTGTTACTTATTTACATTAAGTAACTCAATGGATTTAGTTTTTTTAGTATTAAGCGCTAAATTATTAGCTTGGAACCAATTTAAAACTTTATCTAAAACACTATTTGATTCATAGTCTCAGTTTTTTCTTAACTAAGTATGGTAAATCATCAATGTAGATAAGAAACGAGAATGGACCATTAATGGACTCCTGTGGCACATCCGTTTTTATGATAGATCTTCAGAATTTACATAATTTATCTGAACGTTCTAAATCCTAATTCTGAGATAGTCAAAGAAACGAAGAGTTTGTATATTATTTTATTGAAAAATAACGTTCAAGCACTTTAAAATAATTTAAATTTTAGTTTTAGCATTTATACATCAATTCAATCAAAAGCGTATACATGCAAGACTGTTGCGAATTTGTTTTATTAATATGCGCCAAAATATAGGTACTTCAGACATTCTAAAAATTCAATAACAAATACAATTTCAGAACTGAATTCAATAGAGTCCATATAGATAAAACGTTTCGTATGGTAAATGTAGAGATTATTTACTAGAAACGAGGCATTTCATCTTAGTCCTCAGGGGTGACAATGCATCTATATTTTGATTCTTGATTGAGGATAGATGTGGACATCTATGAGCAACACTGTCCACTTACTATCATCGGGTAGACTGCGTGCACATTCACTTATTTTTCTGGTAACCAGACTCATTGTGTGCTCATTTTCGCCTCTTCTCGAAAGCAAAAGCTGAAAATCGATGTTTGCTTCCTGAACAATCTTAAATTAAATTCCTGAATAATCTATAAGCGACAGTAGCCTAATGGCAGGGCGCGGACTGCGAACTCAAAAAGGTCGTGGGTTCGAATCCGCCTTCGACTACTGGCGTGAAGCACTCGTAACACAAGCAATTAAAGCTTACCACGAGTGGTTAAGGGGTATATTAGTAATGTTTATAGTATTGTTAATATTCTATAAAAAAATATTATCGCCGATCTTGGAGCCATTTGTTAAACTGCCAACGCGCATGTATTTTAAGTCTTACCCTTATTTAATTTTTTATACTTAAATTAGTAATTAACTAGTTTTGCCACTGAATGTACGTTTGTGATTAGACAAGCAAATCAATAAATGCCATATGTAGTATATCTATCTAAACGGGTTTTAATACGTAAAAGTGGTGCGATTTTGTGAATGATTTTGCGCATTTAAGAGGTAACAGCGATTTAATAACTGTTTTAGTAACTCGATTGTATCTACAGTGTTTAATCATTCGTTTCGTGATTCATATTCAAGAAAGTTAAAGATTTAAACGATGCAAAATACTTTTCAGAAACACAATTCCTTGACATTTTTTGATAGAAAAAAATGCACAGTTACCTCTGTATTTTCAGAAAAAAACATTGGTAATTTTTTTAATTATTTAAGTGAGATTACCAGATTTTCAATAATGGCATAGCTATAAGATACCTATGCAAAATACGTTTTAAATTTTCCAAATTAATCTTGGGTTTGAAATAAACAAGAAATATCTTAAATGTACTCTCTTGTCAATCGTGAATACTACTGCAAACACCCGGTGTATTTGTCATACAATGAGGAAAGCCTGTGATCAGCAGTCGAAAGCCCTATTAAAAATAAAAAATGTGCCCACTACTGGGCACAGGCCACTGCCAGTTTTAGGTCAATAAGGAGTTGATTGTGTTGAATCCAATGCTAAATGAGTCTTCAAATACCTATACCTAAAAATGATTTCCGAAATATTTTTTTAACATCTCAGATATGCAGATTTCCTGCGATTTTTTGTCACTACCGAGAACGTGGTAAGTTGAAACTTCCAACAGTTCCACTCATAGTTAAAATAAAAATAAACCCGTATTTAAAATTTGCTTGCTTTGATATTTATAGTACCTTTTCACAAGAACTTGTTTATTTACTCATGTCAGCTATGCAACCGGGACCGTCTCAAATATTTTAATAGTTATATCCGAAAATATGAAAGCTATCTTAATATATGACAAACTGCTATATAAATCTCACTAAAAGTAAAAAAGGCTGCATCAACGGTATCTCCCAAGTTTCAAGGCACTCCCATTGTAGCTTCAGCCAGTATCGTTATCTTCGGCGTCGACATATCGAGTGATGTGCAGTTTCGTGGTCACTTGGAAGAGAAGGTCAAATAGGCCTCTAAAAAGCTAGGCGTGCTCAGCAGAGCGGGACAGCACCGTCTGCAACTTTGCAAGGCGCAGGTTCGACCGCACATGGAATACTGTTCCCATCTCTGGGCTGGGGCTCCCCAGTACCAGCTCCTTCCACTTGACCGCATCCAGCGCAGAGCGGCTCGAATCGTCGACGACCGAGCGCTTTCCGATCGGCTCGATTCACTGGTGCTGCGAAAAGATGTTGCATCTCATTGCATTTTCTTTCGAATATACCATGGGGAGTGCTCTGAGGAATTGTTCGGATTAATCACTACGCGGCAAACGTCCCGATACCATCCACACCATCTGGATGCTTAGCGGTCCACCACTGTACGTTTCACAAGGAGTTTTCTTCCGCGTACGACCTCTCTGTGCACTAGTTTACCACCGGCGATTTTTCCGGACCGATACGACCTGGGAACCTTCAAGAAAAGAGCTTACTCCTTTCTAAAAGGCTGGCAACACATCTGCAATTCCCCTGGTGTTGCGGTTGATCATGGGCGGTGGTAGTCACTTAGCATCGGGTGAGCCGCATGCTCGTTTGCCCTCTCTTCTATTAAAAAAAGTGAATACAACAATAATATCGTAGATTGTCGGCGTATGGTACGGCCAACTAGCAGCGATACGAAAGGTCATTTACCTTAAAAACGACTGTGGAGTTGACAATCTATCTCTTTTTTTTCTATTAAGTCTTTTCATCTTGTGTATTTGTCATGATGTCTCGTTTTCCCGGCAAAAACTTGTCAGGGTCAAGACGGATACGGCAACATTCAGGAAGCCATTTTAGTAATTGTTGTTTATTTGATTATTGTTATTTTGTTTTGTTGATAACTGTTTTTTATTAAAACTGGTTAATGATGGAGCCACAGCCAAGTACGTCAAGAGATAAATCTACAGCTTTTACTTCTCCGAAAAAGAAACCTCTAAAGGTATACAGTCAAACCTGGGTAAGTGAGAACTGGATAAGTGAGAAACTCTATAAGTGAAAGTAATAGCCAGGACCTGTCATTTTGAGCTCTCAAAACTTCTAGCGAGGAACAGAAACCTCTGTAAGAGAGAGTTGTTTTTCCTTCATTGACTTCTGTAGGTGAGACTGCTACTTATCTATACCTCTATAAGCGACAGTCGATCTTTATTTATTTATATTATTTAGGAGGAACTATAGCTACAATACAAATACATACATAGATAAAAGATACACACATACAGTAACAAATGACACCAAATTTCATGGAAATCTGTTCCGTAATTTTTGCTTGAATCTTTAATACACAGACAGACAGACAGACAAAAATTCTAATAACCACTAATTTGGCTTCAGTGCCCTTTATTTAGTCCCCTGGACTTGTTTCTTCCAGAAAATATACAGTTACAGACACCACTCTTCTAAACATTTATTACATGTATGGATGAAAAAAAAACATCATGATTTAAGTCGAAAAGAATTTTACTTTCTTGATGTTGCTTATAAATAAATTCCATGACATTTACAACTTTTTACTTCCTAAGTAATAACTTTACCCTCTCTCTCTCTCTCTCTCTCTCTCTCTCTCTCTTTCTCTCTAGTTGAACGCTCCTTTTAATTAAAACTTGCGCTTACGTAGCGTAATGAATGAAACGACGTAAAAGCAATAAGTAATCTCAACTCTCAATGAGCTGTGCACGGCGGGCGTTGCAATGCCTTATTAGACAGAAACATTCACAGGAGTGTGCACAATAACTCTATAACTCACCAAAGTTCATCGTTATTGGATGAATGGTAATGAATTTTAAACCCGTAGAAAAAAATCACAAACATTAATTTTTTTCAGAAACACTACAAATCTCTAGATTTGAATCATTATCGAATGAATATTGTTACAAGCTTGAGGTTCGTGACAATAAAAATTGCCGATAGAATTACCTAAATTAACACTTTAATTTTCTTTACACCAATTAAGACTTAAAACACTAACAATAAATAAAAAGAAAAGCTCTCTCCTCGCTCTGTTACCCGACACTAGACGGCGCTAGTGCCAGATGTCAACTTAGCCGCGCAACAATATTATAGGAACGCATAGGGGAAGCCCTGGCAAGGTGCATAATATGTTATAGGACAGTGTAAATGAGAGATTCCCCCTCCGCCGTAGCTGAGATACAGTAGAGAGGCAAAAGGAAGGTGGTAAAGCTCACAGACTTATCAAAACTCTCCTGATTTGTTTCCCACTGTCGCCTATTACGACACCCACGGAATGATATGGTGCAGTGGACATTCTTACACCACCACTACACGGTGACCGCCAGTACACGGTGAGATGGAAAGACAGATGCTGATGAATTATTCCACTTCTTTGCTGTACGATTACGACGTTCGAATGCGGGGTATGTCGACATCGAAGGGGGGAAGACTGGCCGAGCTTCTGGACGATGGTGAAAGAGACAGGGGGGAATTGAGTTATTCAATTCCTACGCTCATTCTCCCAAATGTAGAAACATGAAAGACTGACTACCTTACGCCTTTGTTCGAGTCTGGTTAAATTGGTTTAAACCACGTCTTGCAACTGTTTTGACATGTTACCTAAATTTCATGTTTGAGAAAATATCAACCCCCAACAACTCGAGGCAATTAGTACATTCTAATCATACATCTTGGAAAGAAGGAGCCAACGTACTATTGCACCTTTACGCAGAAAAGACACACGCTTATGTTTTGAAAGACTCCGAGTCTCTGTATTTCTACTACTTAAAATAAAATTACACGTTACAGCCCATAGACTTAGAATATATTACGTCTATCTACTACTATCCAGTGCCGTGTAGTGGCAGTTGAGAATATCCACTACCCCATATCTTCCCGTGGGTGTCGTAAGAGGCGACAGAGGGAGACAGGCAGGAGATGGGCAGCAGCATCTTCCTGATAACAACTGTGATATAATAAAAAACTGCGGTTACCAACCCACTCGCCAAGCGTGGCAACTATGGCAAATATCCCCCCATGAATAACGACGCAAACAAACGGCCCCCAGTCCTCGGCGGCCCCGCTATTCCTAGCTACGGTGGCGACCGTGGTAACGGCGGGGCAGTGGGTGCTAAGAACCTCCGGTGGAGGTTCGGTTGCCACCTATGACGACTCGACCTGACAACATATAACGCACGCACCCTGAGGACTGACGAGAAGATCCTGGAGCTGGAAGAAGAGATAGACAAGTTGCGCTGGAGTATTATAGGATTATCCGAGGTCCGAAGAGAGGGGAGGACACGGTAATCCTCGAGTCCGGCAACTTGTTCTATCACCGGGAGGGCCATCTGTCCCAAGAAGGTGTCGGATTTATCGTCCACAAGTCTCTCGTCAACAACGTTGTAAAGATTGGGAGTGTGTCGACGAGGGTCGCGTACCTGATACTCAGAATCACCAAACGGTATTCGCTGAAGGTCATACAGGTTTACGCACCAACCTCGGCACATCCCGATGGGGAGGTGGTGGAAATGTATGAGGATATTTCCAGAGCCACGCATTTCTCCAAAACCCATTACACGGTGTTGATGGGAGACTTCCAGTTCAAACTTTTTTAGTAGGGCAATGGAACTGAAGGGGCCAGCAGCAGGCCGACTTTATGGAGAAAGAGGGACTCTTTATTATGAACTCTTTCTTCCAGAAACGGCCCCACGGGAAGTGACCTGGTCGAGCCCCGACGGTTCGACAAAAAATCAGATTGACTTCATTATGACGACCAGACGCCAACTGTTCAGTGATGTCTCAGTGATCGCAAGGGTGAAAACTGGCAGCGATCACCGATTGGTTAGAGGCACACTGAACCTAAACGTTAAGTTGGAGAGGTCTCGTCTAATGAAGTCAACACACCGTCCCCCTCGTGCTCTAATCCAGAATCCCAAAACCTTTCAGCTCGAGTTACGTCACCGCTTTCAGTGTCTAGAAGATTGCAATGCAGTGGACGATATGAATGACAAGCTCGTGGAAACTGTCCATGCGGTCGGAGCTAAGTTCTGCAAGACCACACACACAAAAACGCAAAAACTCTCCGATCACACTCTTAATCTCATGGAGCTATGGAGAGGGCTATGTTCAGAGTTTATCTGCGTGATAGACTCAGAAATGAGGATGTCCGCAGTAAAACCGGAGTGACCGACATAGCCCAACGGATTAGTAAGCTGAAGTGGCAATGGGCCGGCCATATAGCTCGAAGAACCGACAACCGATATGGAAAAAAGGTTCTCAAGAGGCAGCCTCGTACCGGTAGGTGTAGTGTAGGGCGACCCTCCACCAGATGGAGTGACGACCTGGTAAGACATGCAGGAAGTCGATGGATGTAGGTGGCTCAGGACCGTGCTTTGTGGCATTACTTGGAGGAGGCCTATGTTCAGCAGTGGTTGTGAAGGGCTGTAATGATGATGATGACTACTATCCAGTACTATCCTAAGTCATGTTACAGCTCATTACAGCCTATATTCCTCCCATTCTGGGACACAGGCTACCTTTCATTTATGAGAGGATTTTATGCCAAATAAATGTCCACCACCCTGCAGCAATGCATTTTGCTTTTTGCAATACTACAATTGTTTAATACCTCAGACATGTACAGGTTTTCTGATGATATTTTCTTTCACCGTCGAGCACGTGCTAAAACAGCACTTAAAATGTCAATGAACAATTTCGCCGATATAGGGATCGTACCCGGGTTGTACGCGTTTTATTAATTTTACAGTTAGCGCTTAGCCGCCGAGCTACCACGGCTCTTACCACGTAAACGATTTTCTATAAAGGAATCATTTTAATGTTTTGGAATACCATACACTGTAACGTAATAGGGATCATTATAACACTGAAGCATTTTTCCTTTTGTATTTTTATATCACTACAAACAAAGCGACAAAAATTTGTATTCAAGTCGAAGCACTAAACTCATATCCTCAAGGTAATTGGCAATAAGTCACTCACTATGCACACTAAAGCTAATATGACAGCGGTTTAAGAAATATTCCCTGTCTGTGCGAGGGTTCCGCACTTAATTCTACGATTGTTCAAATAAAACTACTAGATATCTCGTGGAACTTTTTAGATACATATATAGTAAAATAAAGTAACTACCAACATCCTGTATGGCAGGGCTTCCTTCAATTGTGAACCCAATGCGACTTGGCGAAGTTAGAATATCGCCGATATATTTCAGGAATTTTACATACATTTTGACCAAATAATAATATGTTATTATTTAAATAAATATTTTTTTCAGTAATAAGCTTATTTCAAATTTATTACGTAAGAAGTTATTCAATTTACTGTATGGTTCATTTTAACTATTGAAAAGTAAATAGTTTTCATTCATAAAACAAAAACATATCTAATGCATTCGTATAAAAGCTTTAGTAGATCTTTAAAAGTTGGAAATTTGCATTACGCAAATAGACTAAACCTTTATAGGGTCGAACATAAATATTTCAGCAACTGTGAACTGTAAAATCCAAAACAAGACATTCATTCTGAAATAAATTGCTCTCGGACCTCTTTATAACGCGGATTTTATTTTAACTCTAAAAACTGAAACCTGAAAACCATTTCTAACCATTTTATTGACAAACTCCTATTTTGTTTTCCTTAGTATTTTTAAGTAACTGTCGGGTATTATTGTAACGATGAAATCGAAATGAAAACTTTAAAAAAATATAGCACATTCCCATCAACTCTATTAATAAATTATGTCCTCCTCGCAGGACAGGACTGCGTAATTGTATAATACGTAAAACAGGGGGACTCTCTATTCTCTTACTTTCGTAGTCCGAGGGACGCTAATCCGAAACAACGGGAGAGATACCTACCAGGCGGAAGACCAACGGCTTTATGTGTTTTCCAAAGCACGGGGCCGAACACCGCTAACACCGCCAGCCTCTGACTCCAGGCTGACCCATAAACTGAGTTTTGGCTGACCCAGGATTCGAGCCCAGTACTAGACGATCAGCAGTAGCGTTGACAACCACTAGATAAGGAAGCAGTTATTCCTACTACTTCCTACTACTAATTGAAAATATAAAAAAGAATCCTAAAATTCCGAAATTCATTCCTTGCTGCCTCGAAATACGTACACAAAAGTTATAGAACTGCTATGTGGTGGCATAAATAGCAGTTTTTTTAATAGAATAATGGTGACAAATGAGCACACATTCCACCCGATGGTAAGTGTTTGCTGTGGCCCATAGCCATCTACATCTATCCTCGATTAAGAATCAAAACGCAGATGGGGTGACAACCCCTGAGGACTAAGATGAAATGCCTCGTTTCCACTAAAATGTGGTCTCCACGGCTCTACACTCACCATACGAAACACAGCAGTATTAAGCTGCTATTTCGCGCTGGTATTCTGTGAGAGCGTGGTTCTTCCCTGGGCGAACCGACCCATTCGAAATACAACTATAATATAGCTGCAGCTTGGCTCTACCATGTATGGAATTCCAACCATTCAGTTTTGCAGACCGAAGAATATAGAGACCGAAGAGTAAAGAGACCCAGTATAGTTACAGGCTGTGAGGCATTCTATCTTTGTATTAAAAAAAATTATATTGCCTAAATTCAAAATTAATCAATTATATATTTTCAATTAAATGCCACGCTTACAAAATGGTTGTTGGGACATAGCGTCACGTTTATACAATTTATCATATAAATTAACATAAAATAATGCACGATGGATTTTTACGATGGTTACCTTGATGTATAATATTTTATGGAAAAAAACAATGTTTTTTTTTTAATATTTTTGTACAAGGGTAACAAACCAGTATACACCCCACCGGACCGTAAGTGGACGCTATAAACGTGTAGTGTTCTTCCTACTCGCTTGAGAATCAAAATGCAAATGCGTTTACTGTTCGGTCATATTTGCTGTCACGTTATCAATTAGACCGCCTCGTTGATTTTGTGATCGTAAACGCGATTGCTGATGATAAGGCCCTAGGTTCATAGCCGGGCATAGGTCGGGGCAAAATCAGTTGTTAGATTTTCTGTCAAGCAATTCTCAATAGCAGCCCGCAGTCGGTTATAGAATAAGGGTGACAAACGAGCACACAGGTCAGCTGATGGTAAGTGCAGCATGGCTCTACCACGTAAATAAATATAAGGATACTAATACATAGATGAACATTAATACATAAATGAAGATTAAACCGAGTAGTGGCGGTGTAAGAATATCCACTATTCCATATCGTCCCGTGGGTGTCGTAAGAGACGACAGACGGAAATTGAAACAGGTGATGTAAAGTAGCGTCTTCCTGATAACGACTCAAAAAAATGCGATTGACAACCCGCTCGCCAAGCGTGACAACCCGCTCGCCAAGCGTGACAACCCGCTCGCCAAGCGTGACAACCCGCTCGCCAAGCGTGACAACTAAGGCAAATCCATATGAGCCAATCTATGGGTGAGGCAGCATTCATCATTCATCAGCAGTGAACTTTTATAGCTGTGATGAGGAAAACGCAGATGCGTTATCACCCCTGAGGACTAAGATGGAATGCCTCGTTTTCAGTAAAAAAGGGTCTCCGAAGCTGCTATTTTATGTTGGTATTCTGTGAGAGCGTGGTCCTTCTCTGGTCGAGCCGACCCATTCGCGTTACAACCATAATATAGCTGCAGCGTGGCTCTACTACTTATGAATTTATATTTATACACACACACACACACACACATATATATATATATATATATATATATAATTGAATTGTCCGTCTGTAATAGTAAAATAACAACCTCTTATTAAGCTCTGGGCGGAGGGCGGGATTTGGGGGGGGGGATTAATTGTATGCCAATAAGAAGTGAAAGCTATTTATATAAAATGTCTGTCTGTATGTCCGTTCGGACTAATCTTTACATTGGGTGAACCGTTTGTAATGAAACTTCAAGTACCTACAGATGGAGAGCAACGCCAATAGTGGTGTAGGTTATATGTTTTATACGAAAGCTTAAAGATTCATTCATTTAATTATCATTTCGTTATTAATTAACTCTTTTATTTTAATATCATTAATATCATGCATATATTAATTAACCTTTTTTCTACAATCTATGCGTAATAAAGTTTTTTTTTCATCCCTAATGGCTAAGATGTATTATTTATTTGTATTAGCCATACTGCAGTTATGGCTCCCGCGCAAATATATGTAGGAAAAAATTTCTAAGAAAATAAATTCTAAATTCATAATATATAGTACACGATGCTAATATGGTCATCCGGTTAATATGGCCACTTTCTTATTAACTCAAAAACTACAGCCTTGTTTGCATAGACGACTCCGTAATACGTTAGCTCCTCAACAGTCAATCAAATATTAAATGAGTCAAATAATTATATTGTTAATTATTAATAAATATATAATTATTATGGGTCAAATAATCAAATATTAAATGGTAAATAGAAATATTAAAGGGTTAAAAGGGCGTTTCTTCATCGATGCCCTTTTGACAGTTGACATTATAGTAAATATTTTAGTCGATTTTAGTATGATGTAGCTATGTTTTTTAAAGTTGATTTTTCTAAGTGTTCTTAGTTATTGCCAAGGCTTGTTTATTTTTTTCTTAATATATTAGCTATAGTATACGAATTTGTGTTTTTGTCTCTGTCCTCGCGTAAGGTCAAGGTCAACCATAGTACGTACCATATACGTAGTATATGTAATTGGAACTGTTTATAAATCATTTGTAACTCAATTTGATTTAATCAACAATGCCAACAGTCTTGTGTCTCTTCGTTTGATTCCGATAGCTATCCAAGGAACTATAAAAATGTAAATCACCTCATTATTATAAACAAAACCGACCGTTTAACTTTATCCTCAAGATGCGCAATGTTTGGCATCCTCTCATTGTTTGTTAAGAGCCGTCGGTATTGACATGCGCCATACGAGAGGTGCGTTCGCTTATGATGATTTATACAAGCGTTTTAAAACTTGAATTTACGAGCGATTTGATTGAACAGTGACCTAACGACAATGAGTTACTATCGCTCCGGATCGCAAACGGATCATATTTTGACCAAATTAGTGACAAATGTTATTAGTGCGAATACATCAAATTATACGAATCCTAGTGAAGTGACACAGACGCGTGCATTTGATTTGTATGAAGCGTTCAAAACCAAGGAGAGCGAGCAACTGAGTGCGTACAGATCCGTCGCCTATGTGTTCGGAGCTATTATATTTCTAAGCAACTTGACTGTGGTGGTGTCTAGCGGTCTTATACTTAGAAAAGGTATTAAATTAATTACTATATATAACACAAATACATAGACACATATCAATGGAAATTTAAATTGCAAAAATGAAACATTAAAGTAACTTCAAAGTGTAAAACAGCAGCTTAATACTGCTGTGTTTCGTATGGTGAGTGTAGAGATCCGAAGATCCTTTTTCACTGGAAACGTGGCACTTCATCTAAAGTCCTCATGAAAGACAACGCATCTGCATTTTGATTCGTTGTCGAGGATAGATGTAGATGTCGATGGGCCACTTAACATCAGGTGGACTGTGTGCTCGTTTGTCACCCGTATACTAAAAAAAAGAACGAAAAAGAATACTCTAATTTTTATATAATAGCTTCAGAAGTCGGTACTAAGACATAGTGTATAAAAGATTTTTTTTATAGGATAAGATGACAAACGAGCACACTGTCCACCTGATGGTAAGTGGTTGCTGCGACACATCAATCCTCGATTAGAAATCAAAATGCAGATGCGTTGTCACCCCTGAGGACTAAGATGGATTGCCTCGTTTCCAGTAAAAAGGGTCTTCGGTTCTCTACACTCACCATACGAAACACAGCAGCATTAAGCTAATATTTTACACTGGTAATCCGTGAGAGCGTGGTCCTACACCGGTTGAGCCGACCCATTCGTGCTGCAACCCCAATATAGCTACAGCGTGGCTCTACCACGTAATAAATGCATAAAATGCATACCGTATTCGTAATATTATATTCAAAGTAAAGCTACATGACGTAGATAGGCACTATAAAATATGAAAAAAACTAAGGAGGAGATTAACAATTAAACTAATATCTCGGTCGAGCCGACCCATTCTTGCTACAACTATACCTACTACTAATATAACTGCAACATGGCTCTACCACGTATAAAATCCCCGACTTCAGAAGATAATACGTGGAAGTTATTCTCTCTTTAATTAACTGACCTTTTAAAGTGACTAAATGTCTCATATGCCCAATTCAGGTAACAACTAGAATATCATCTACATATATTACAAACTTCATCCCGTATTACTTTCTATAAACTCGTTAATTACCGTTACGGCCTATTAATGTCCACTGCTGTAAAGGCAGCCACAAATTATGCAATGGCAAACTATTTGCCAAAGAAGGTGTAGAATCGCGATGAGACTACGCTCAAACCAGGAGATTGTGCTATTATTGTTTAAGAGATAACCATTCTGTCTTTAATTGATTACCCTAGGACTTCCTCATCACTTACCACCAGGTAATATTGTGGTAAGGCATAGGCTTATAATAAATAAAAAAATCTGTAAAACGATTGACCTTGCAAGCCAACCTTCATTTTTTTTGGTTTTTATTTTTTGAAAATCTTGCAAACGGCTCGACCACTTTCGAACACCGTGTCGCCCATCTCGATTGGCTGGTTCGTTCTAAAGATATCGTATAACAAAGTATTATTTACATACATACACTTACACACACACGGCCGGACGTCCAGCCGGGAATAGTCGAAATGGCTTCCTAGAACCTCAAAACGTGGAGATCTGATGAAAACTCGCATTCTCAAAATTGCAACGAAATCTATAACTTTCTATTTTTGAAAATTATAATTTTCAAAGCGTGAATCTTAAAATAAAACTGCAGCGTGACTCCAACAAAATTTTGATTATGTCAATGTTTGTGAAACGTTGTGCCTAGTTGCCATTTACCCATAGCCTTCGGATGATGTCACCGTAGGTACAAATCATGCATGTAATGAAGACCTTAAGTTCGTTGTACTTTATATTTTGTATGTACATAATAATGTAATTTATCACTTTCGTGTACTCGGTGTAGAATATACGGCAAAGGCAATGTACTATCTTCAAAGATTTTCAACAATAAGTGTTATTTTTGACACACGGTCAGTTCAACTGACCATTCCAACTGATCAATTCAATAATGATTTCTTAAATTTACGCGAACACTACACATTGAATAAAACTAAATTTAATGATTCTATCGCGTTTAATTAATTACTTTTACTTATTTTAAATTCCCGACGTTTCGGGTGCTTTACAGCACCCATGGTCACGGGGAGGGGACTGAGATGTTTGACTTCACAATGTCATTGTTAACCCGGCTACCTTCAGGTTTTGAATATTAATTCGAAATTTTTGAATAAAAATCGGACCAAAAATTTATATTCGTCGGGAATTTAAAATAAGTAAAAGTAATTAATTAAACGCGATAGAATCCATAAATTTAGTTTTATTCAATGATCAGTTCAAACTAAAACTGTTGATATTTTTGAAAATATTGGATGTTCAATATATCGATAAATAAACTTATATATAACAAATAAAATTTCGTAATTGATATATTAATAATTACCAATATATCGAAAATTTCAACAGTTTTAGTTTGAACTGATCAGTTGAACTGACCGTTTATGACGTCCATAAGTGTTTAACTAATGCTCACAAAGCAAGACTCCTTTCTGGATCTATCTATCCGTCTATATGTTTAGATATCACCCTTACCTATTTCGGTCTCCAAATAGCTATGCTTGTTGCGGTCTGAAGGGTTTATAAAGCCAGAATAATGACAGACTGTGAGGCATTCCATTTTAGATCTTAATCCTAAGATTTGACAACTCATCTGTAGCCTTTGTATGAAGTTAGGTACATGTTTCCATGGACTAAAAGATTGTAAGTTCGTTTGTCGATTCCGATCTATAAAATAAAACACCTGCTTGATAACCGGCCTAACTAGAACAGCGCAGTACAGCATAATAAAGTTAGCACTATGTAACATGGTTTATCTTCCGATAATTTAGAAACTAAGTGCGCTGGTATGCTTGCAACGCAATATTTAAAATTTCAAACTTTCGTTTTTATTGAGTGCATGACATTATTAATTTAACTGGAAGTATTTTTACAAAGTATTAACGTATACACAATACGGTACTATAATGCGTCGTCTATCTTTTATACACTCTTTATGTGAATATTAAGCAAAAATCGCAGCACCAGACGTGAATAGTTAATTCTATAACCATTTATTACAAATTAGTAAAACCAAGCGTTGATTCTCCCAAATATATCAATTAGCACACTACGTAGCTTTTAGCACCGGCACGGCATCGAGCAAACTATATTGCTGTTTTGTACTATTATTCTTTTGTTTGTGTTTGTTTTTTCTTCTAAACGTGATAGAGCCACGTTGCTTATATTATAGTTGTAGCACGAATGGACCCGCTAGACCGGGGTAGGACCGCACTCCCACGGAATACCGGCGTAAAATAGCACGTTAAATGCTGCTGCGTTTTGTATGGTGAGTATAGAGAACCGGAGAGCCAACGCATCTTTTTTTGATTCTTGATCGAGGCTCAATGTAGATGTCTATGAACCACAGCACCCACTTACCATCAGGTGGACTGTATACTTGTTACCTTTATACTATTATAAAATTGTGGCTCACAGAATACCGGTATAAAATAGCAGAATAATCCTGTTTTGTAAAGTTAGTAACAAGATAGTTCTCAAACCACGGAATATAAAATATATTCCGTGTCTCAAACCCTTTTTGCAAAAATTTTTTTTACCGATGACAACGTATATGCATTTTGATTGTTAATCTATGGATCAAAAAATATAAATACGTTACTAAATATTATATTAGCTATGTAACAAAATGGTTGACTTTAGTAACTAAACGTAGTGATTATATTCTCTTTGTTAGTAACCACTTACCATCAGGTGAACTGTGTGTCGTTTGTCACCCTTGTACTTCTATAAAACAATTTAAACAGGTGAATATGATGTAGACAGCATAATATGTACTCGTAATAACGACCGTGCAAATGTCGTTTTCAATTTAGCTACTAACTAATAACGGCGTGTATCATAGGACAATTTGGCTCGAAATATTCATACGTTTGCCATAAACATAAAGATTTCCTGTCCTCGTAGAACGTGTAAGACAGAATACGAATATATAAAGATAATGTAATTTTATATACGTATATCATTTTTTTTGCAATCGCGATTTGTGGTAGAAATCGCTAAAGCGGTATAAACACAATATATATATATATATATATATATATATATATATATATATATATATATATATATATATATATATATATATATGCATTGGGTTTAAATGCAATAAAGTGTTATCAACCTATCTACGATGGTGTTATCTATATTAGGTTAGGTTATTTATGATGCTGAAGTGGTAAACGAATTCAGGGTCCAGGTGATAAGTAAATTCTGCAGGTCATTGATAATCTCCACTAAACAAGAATGATACAAATGCGTTGTCACCTGTGAGAAATGAGATGAAATGTCTCGTAGCCTGTAAATGAATAAGCTCTTTACACCCTTCAGACCAGAACAAAGCAGTACAAGTAGGTACTGCTATTTTGAGGCACAAATAGGCATAGAGGGAGTTCTATCGCCTACTAAAAATATTTCGAGAAATTTTGTAAATAATATTTTTAAATGATTATAAGACTAATTGTCTACTAATAATTCTAACTAAAAGGTTACATACAATATTAAAATAAAACTACAATAAATAAACCTAAAACTTAAAATTTTAATGGTCATACGGTCGTACTCCTCGTGGTAGCGTGCCAAGAACGCTGGCTGCGTTTCCTCGCTGAATGACAATACTCAGCCTTTGAGCGAGAAAAGAACAAGCCCTCTTATCACCAACAGCAACGACCAGTCGTGGATACAGTTCCTTTAGAAACTTCACCACACGTGGACCCAGCGAATGGCACAAATATGTAGTAATTTCTTCAAATACTCATATTTGCGCCACTTATTCAATTCAGCTGCTTCTGATGACGCCTCAGCTTTAAACGGAGTTTAAGATGAGAGGCCGCCGAAGTGTCTATGCAAGATTATATTAATTTTCAAAACATAACATATACATTTAAACAAAAAAAATCGAAGTAAACACAAACCAAGAAAATATAAATACCTATAATTCCACTGCTGGGCCTGGCTTGCTCCCATCAGGAAGTTATTATATATACAGAATTATTAATATTATAAATAGATTATATACAGAAATTATTTTATTCTTTCAAGTTGGCTTTTGTTTTTTATTCACAGTTTATTATTTTTATGTTTATGATAATTTATAATTTCTCTAGCATGAAGGTTTTTCACGATGATTTCCGTTTCAAGTGAGCATGCAAATTATCAATAAGTTACAATAAACAATTTTTTGAGATATACATATTTATTATTAGTTTTTTTCCATATACATACAAAAGCTCTCACGACTGTTACTCAGAGGGGCAGGCAAAGACTAAAGCCTACTGACACACATCAGCATAACACACAGACATATATATATATATATATATATATATATATATATATATATATATAAAATTCTCGGTGGTTAACGGTACTCTTAATTTGGCCCATCCCAATATAACACCAATTTGATTGATAAACTTCCGCCTAGGACGTTTATCGACCTTCCCGATTCTACCATTCATATATAAAGCAAATGAATGAGGAAAAAGGGGCCAAGCTGTAGCTTTGCCCCTTTTTCCTCATTCATTCATTTTACGTGTCCCAACTACCGAATTATTCCCTTTTCTCTTGTAACATAATTTCTTATCGTGTCATTCAGGATCACACCCGACGTATTTATTAACGACCGCATTTTACGGCATTAATTTTACTCTCATTTTTGCCTTACCTAACTTTACTACCAAACAATAAGATAAGGATTAACACAGCGTTGTGAAGAGCCATACACACCTTTTTTACACATTCGAGCTCTCCATAATATTGTTAAGTGCCCCATTCACTCCGTGGCTTGAATTCACTCTTCGAACTATATCGTTGTCATGTCTCTTATCCCTTTTTCAAATATAATATGAAACACAAACAGAATAAATTATATAAGATCCTGGAAATGTCAATTCGACAAGGGCATTCCGTTATTTCGTACGAAAAATGAGCAATTTGTTTGTACGGAACACACTTAAAATCGCTAATGGAATCAGTAATCTAACCATACCTCACACGCTCAAAGCGATTACATAATGAGTAAGCCAGTAACAAACAAACTAACAATATATTTTCAAATAATGAATGCCGTTAACCGTGCACTGACGGTGTTAACCATTTAGTCGTGGTATAAGAATATCCACTACCCTATAACGTCCTGTGGGTGTCGTCGCGACAGAAGGAAACCCAAACAGGGGATGGGCATCAGCATCTTCCTGATAACAAACTCAAAGTTATAAAGATCACGGTAGCCAGTGCGCCTGAAAAGCATGGCAACTATGGCAAAATCCCCCTACAACCTATGGGGAGGTCTATGTTCAGTAGTGAGCTTTTATAGGTTGTAAGAGATCGATCGTTCCATTACAGATGGATTTGTGGTAATTCGCGTAATATGAGTAGGCAACCACACGACGTGACGTGGTGGCTACGTACGTGCAAGCTAGGCACGTGCCGAGGAGCGCAAGGTTAAAAAGGGACGCGCGCGGAAGTTTTTAAACCAAAAAAAAATCAACGAAGATAAGGTTTTATGTGAAAACTTGTGTGTATATTTAAAATACTTTTAAAAATTACGTATAACATGATCGCTTAAGGCAAGCACATTTGGATTTACCAAAAGTTATTAATTTTTTTTCTGCGTGGCCTAGGTGCTTCCCACTAGTACCAGCGGGTCCGTTACTTACCGGACATCCTGTATATTCCCATCTCTCTATAATAATATGTTAAATCCAATGAAAGGTTGTTTAGTATGCAAATTGTGGACGTTTATTAAAATTTGGATCGCACTGACTAGGTCAGAGTTACAGAGTATTGAGTTTCTGTAGTCACATGGGTCTAGTATTCGGGAACTAGCTGGAGCCATGCAGTGCATTAACAGACAGTTTTTTTGGTTAAAGCCAGCCAATTTTGTCGCGTAAGGCTCTTTGATATATTATTACAACTTAATTATTTACAAATACATATATATCTTAGAGGCAAGTAACCCGAGTTCAATTACCGGTACCACTATTGAAATTGTTAATGTAAATTTTAAATGCTACCAATTACTCGGTATGGAGAGAGCATTTTTTTCGCTATACGTTACTCTAATCGTATTTTATGAAGTCGTTTAACATACATAAATTTAACACGGACAAACAACCAGTCTCGGATCATATTTTTGGTGTACTACTAGAACTTGTTCCGTACCGACTAACTTGTCCTAAGTTGGTTCGAATCGACGATCCCGCATTGAGCAAACATATGCTTAGCTACTGCGTTTGCGAGCCGTCTTTAAGACTGTTTATTTCGGACGACTGTCGTCTTTAGCTTTTTTCACTGCCTTGCCAAACCAGTTTAATATCTGCTAGATTATCAAATTGTATTTAGCTGTTCCCAATATACCTACATTTTATTAAAACATAAATAATTTTATATTCTTTTGTAGGTCAACAACCAAAAAGCACATACCTCCTGCTCGGGAATGTCTCGCTCGCCGATACCATCGTCGGTATCTCCATCATATTTGGGGCCAGTGTAGAAAACACTACGAGCTCTAACCCGCTATGTATTTTTCAAATAGGTAAGTCTTCCAGTTTGTTTTATTATAAAGAATATTTTTACAATTATACAAAAAATAGTGATATTCACAGCACGCGAGCAACCCGGGTTCAATCCCTGCCGGCACCAATTGTGAATTTCAATTTTAAGCGCTGATTTACCACGAGCTCGGCGGTGAAGGGAAACATCGTGAGGAAACCTACATGTCTGAGATATATGAACAAAAAAATAATTCAAATATATGTGAAGTTCGCCAATACGCATTGGGGCAGCGCGGCGGACCTTTCCTTGCCTTAAAAACCCTCTCAAAAATGAGAGGAGGCCTGTGCCCGGCAGTGGGACGCATATATAGACAGTAACTTTACATAACTTTTACGCAAACTAGTATTGACTTCAAATAGTGGTGGTGGTGATACGTTAAAAATATCGTTGCAAATTTTCTATTTACACAATTTTATGGTAACAAGTTGCAGGTAAAGGTAGAGTTTCCAACCATACTTTATAATAACATATCCTACTTTATATTTTTGATAAATATATTTTATACTTTTGCATAAAAATAAAGTATGCGAAGATACTTTATTTCGAATATTTACTGTGATGTGCAAAACAAAACACTCCCGCACGTAATTTTTAATACTTTATCGATACCTAAGATAAAACAGAACCGAATACACACGATTAAAGTGATTATTTGTCACGATAGATGACAGATATGATATTAACAAGTGACATGTTCCTGTAAGCTATAATTATCTTTATCAGTTTCCGTTGTAGTTTTTGTTCATGTAAACCATCATTATCCAGGTCGTTGTGACTGAATATTCGTTCGAAGAACGAAAGAGGTTTTTCGGTGATGAAAGTGAAGTGGCGAAAAGAAAGAAATAGATCGTCTAAAGTTAATACAAAAATAATTATTTGTCTATTTAAATATAATCTTACATTGTATCGATCATTTGTTCTGTGTCTGGGTGTAATTTATCTATAATATTTATGTATTTAGAAATATATAAGTATGTTTCATCAGTTGTCTAGTACCCATAACACAAGCTCTGCTTAGCTTGGGACTAGATGGCGTTGTGTGATAGTTGTGGATTATTATTATTATTATTATTATTATTATTATTATTGTAAAACTAGTTTTGAAGCTTTTAAAGATAACCAAAATTGTTAACATATGCAAAAATCACAAAAAAAATTAAACCAATAAACATTTAGGTAAATTAGAAAAACACTTTTTTTTCTTACTAATAATTTAGTTTTTCGTAAGTACTTAAAGGGTTAAATACATTCTTTCTCAAAAAAAGTTAGCAACCCCAGGCAAGGGCTACCTGCAACTTCGTTGTGATGGAACACTTGCAGATCTATAATAATGTTCATTGGACAAGTCGTTAATTATCGAAAAACCACTACAAACTCAGAATTTTGCTACTATCTCGATAACTATTAGTATGTGTTCACATCATCGTTGGAGCCACACTCAAGTGTGAGTAACGATCCAAGAGCAAGTCTTATCCGACACTATTCCGATGATATCCCGGACGTCAGTCTGAGCGAGATTAGAATGGCTCTCCACCACCTTAAAAACGGCAAGGCCCCGGGCGAGGATGGAATTACAGCGGAGCTTTTGAAAGCGGGTGGAACACCGGTACTTGAAGTCCTTCAGAAGCTCTTCAATTCCGTCCTCCATGGTGGCACTACTCCGGAGGCGTGGAGCAGAAGCGCGGTGGTTTTGTTATTTAAGAAAGGCGACAACGCTCTCTTAAAGAACTACAGACCGATATCCCTTCTGAGCCGCGTCTACATGCTATTTTCGAGAGTCATTACGAATCGTCTCGCACGCAGACTCGACGACTTCCAGCCTCCCGAACAAGCTGGTTTCCGAAAAGGCTTCAGTACCATAGACCACATACATACCCTGCGGCAGATTGTACAGAAGGCCGAAGAGTACAATCTGCCACTTTGCCTGGCGTATGTGGAATATGAGAAAGCCTTTGATTCCGTCGAAATTTGGGCGGTGCTACAGTCCCTTCAGCGGTGCCAAGTTAACTGTCGGTATATCGAAGTGCTGAAGTGTTTGTACAGTAGGGCTACGATGGCTATCCGAGTACAGAATCAGAGATCGAAACCTATCCAACTGCAGAGAGGTGTAAGACAGGGTGATGTTATATCCCCGAAACTCTTCACCGCTGCGTTGGAAGACGTTTTCAAGCTACTGGACTGGAAAGGATACGGTATTAACATCAGTGGCGAGTACATCACTCACCTTCGATTTGCTGACGATATAGTCCTTATGGCAGAATCGCTGGAGGACCTTAGCACTATGCTCAATGACCCCAATGGTGTCTTCCAACGCATAGATCCTAAGATGAACATGGACAAAACAAAGATCATGTTTAATGTCCATGTCACACCTATGCCGGTAGTTGTTGGGAGCACTATGCTCGAAGTTGTTGACGAGGACGTTTACCTGGGACAAATAGTCCGACTAGGTAAGTAAAACTTCGACCGAGAGGTCAATCGACGGATTCAACTCGGCTGGGCAGCGTTCGGGAAATTACTAATCTTCTCGTCAGGTATACCTCAATTTCTGAAAACTAAAGTGTTGTGTTAAACATAAACGCACTGGTTATGCGTGTTGCCAGTGATGACTTACGGATCTGAGACGTGGTCCTTCACTGCTGGCCGTATGAGGACGCTCAAGGTCGCTCAGCTTGCTATGGAGAGGGCTATGCTCGGAGTTTCTCTGCGTGATAGGCTCAGAAATGAGGATATCCGCAGTAAAACCAGAGTGACCGACATAGCCCAACGGATTAGTAAGCTGAAGTGGCAATGGGCCGGCCATATAGCTCGAAGAACCGATAACCGATGGGGAAGAAAAGTTCTCGAGTGGCAGCCTCATACCGGTAGGCGTAGTGTAGGGCGACCCCCCACTAGATGGAGTGACGACCTGGTAAGACATGCAGGAAGTCGATGGATGCAGGTGGCTCAGGACCATGCTTTGTGGCGTTACTTGGGGGAGGCCTATGTTCAGCAGTTGACTTGTGAAGGGCTGTAATGATGATGATGATGATGATGATGATTGGAAATATGGTAAAAAAATGTCTTTAATTTTACTTAAAAAAGATCTTATCATCTTATCTTTTCACCCTTATAGTTTAGTTGTAAAATGGAGTTGGAGTAAAAATAATGTTGAAAATCGATAGAAAATAAAAATAAATGCGTAAAATTGCAATCAAAAAAGTTTTGAAAGTCGTTTTTCGATTTTATGTCTTCATAACTAACGTTAATATATTAACGTTCGTGCTACAGCTATCATTAATATTATCATAATTAACATTAATTTTCATGCGAGAATGCCATTAGCATGACAAAACATATTATACATTTACAATATTAGTAAGGTGATAATAATCATTTTTATTGATTGTCAGCTATTATTGTCGTTATGTTCCAATAAATAAATACTGAAACAATCTCTGTAGGCATGCTGGTTTGCCCAGCGATGGTGTCAATCTTCAGCGTGGGAATGATCGCCGTGGATCGTTATATCTACATATTACACGGACTCTATTATCAAAGATGGTTCAATACCACCAAAGTGAGGATAGGCATACTTTGCATATGGATGATCGGTAAGTGACACTTTACACCCACTAACTTAAATATTAAATGTTTAACACGCTTTTTGTTACTTGTGTGTAACCCATGTGCACCTTATAATTGTATTGCAGGAGTGACTCTTGGATTTATGCCCGCTACTGGATGGATGAACAAGGAGATGATGATTGATTCTAAATGCGCCTACGTTTCCTTATTCCCTGGAATGCTCATTCTACTGAATTCTCTCTTAAGTATAGTACCCATTATACTCGTTGCCGTGTTGTATTCCATAATTCTCGTGCAGGCTTTGAAAAACGTAAACCAAATTAATACAACTAGGAAAACCGTAAAAACAAAATCCTCTAATTATAATCCGGAAATAAGGATATACCGCGGTACCAAAACTGCAGCTCGTTCAGTAAAATGCGTACCAAAAGAAAATATAACTAAAATCAAAAGAAGCACTTCGTTTGACACAATTAATGTTTTTAATAAGTCTTCTAAATTAAAAGCGCCAAAAAATATATCGAAAAGTATACATAACTTAAGTTCTAACAAGGAAGACAAAGAAAAAAATATAATTGATATGGGCTACGCGGACTCTACAAATGGACACTTGTTAAATATAAGTACTTGCACAATTAGTACTTCTACTATTCTAAACGAATCCATATCTGACATTAGAGAATCACCATACAAAATCGCCAAAGCTATAACGAACTACAAATTGCGTTATAGAGAAAAAGTGAAGGAGCCGAACAAATGGAGAGCCGTTATTATAGTAATGCTGACAACGGGTAGCTTTGTCGTTACGTGGATTCCATTTTTTGTAATAGTTATATTTTATGTATTCTGTGAAGAGAAATTGATAAATCCGAAATGCATGGACTTAAGAATAATGCTGGGAGGTCCAATAGCTGCTTTAGCATTTTGTAACAGTATAATTAACCCTTTAATATATGCCTGGTGGCACAAAGGATTCCAACGAACTATAAAAATATACTTTCATAAGTACCTTAAAAGTATTTTTAAAAATTCTTAAAACTTATGCAATTTGTATTAATAAAATTCTTATGATATTTAATATAAGATATTGGTAAATTTTTCACACATTTTTAAAAATTTCGTTTTATACTTGGTTAGAAAATGTTTAACGCACTTGAGTGCCTGACAAAGTTAAAGTTAAGATACTTTTCTAAAGATTTTCACTTTGTCAAATGAGACAATCGTTTTTGGGCCCACTAGAAATTGTAATGAATATTAATGGTGGTTCACGAAAAACAAATTAATTTTTATTATAGTAAATGACCTAAAGTTTTTATGAGAATCTAAATGGAATCAAGAAATCTCAAAAACAGAGTTGTAATGAATCATTTTTTCACTTTGTATAAAAAAAATATTTCTTGACAAAGATAACTTGTTTACTACATATATGTATTTGTATACATATATGTAGTAAACAATAATAATATTTATTGTTATATATTTAAACGAGATACCGTAAGAGCTTTGTTTAAATTCTAATTCTAAAAGTGTTAGCTAATATTCGGTCATGGTCACGGTCACTTTGAACCATGTTATATGGTTCAAAGTGACCGTGGAACGAAACGTTATTTTTCATTGACTTATAAATAGGCATGTCGATTCACTTTAAAAAATCGATATTCAATTATTATTCAATCGAAAATATTAGAATGGATTCCTGATTAAATCGAGCTTTAAAATATCTATCTATAGATTGCGGTTAATCTCGAGATTTTTACATATAAGAACAACAATACTTTAACAAAGTGCAAACTGCGACGTACATTCTTCGATAAATCAGATTGAAATGAATGCTATACGAACACAATACTGTTTTTGTTTTTTAGTTACTATAAACTAAACCTATAATATTTAGTTTGAGTAATTTGTTTTAAAGAATGTAAAGATTAACGTTTCTTTCTGATATATTAGCTGTATTTTTATTTATTAGATTAAATTAGATAAACCAAACTGCGGATATATAAGAGCTAAGATGTCTAAAAAATTAAAGAGGAACCACTGAGGCGTTGTGTATTCAGGTGTATACGTTAGAAAGAAGAAAAAATCTTTTACTCAAATTGCAACTATTCACTTATCATGACACTATGTAACAAAAAAAAATCAGCCTCAGAAGAGCTAGAACCCAGAGCCGTAAAGTCAGTTAATAAAAAATGTAAAGAAACCGTAGATATAGTATAAACTCCAGGAAAACCACTGACCTCTATACTTGTATATATGTATAGAGGTCAGTGAGGAAAACCAAGAAAAGTGGAGTTTATACTAAATCTATGCAAAAAAAAACTCCATTTCAGTCCCAACTAGCGACATCTGGTGAGCATTTGCAGTAAATTATTAGCCTTCTTTAGTAGAAATTGAAAAAAATATGTGCTTATTTACAATATATTATTTTATATGAAATAGCTGAAATGAAATTGTGAACCAACTTCAAAACTAGAAAGAGGTACTCAATTAAATTTTTTATGTGAAATTTGATGGTTTTCATGTGGTCCCTCATAATAAATTTAATAAGGATCTGACCAGGGGTTTTTGAGTTATCATTAATAATGCGTATTTAATTAACTTCGACTACATTGATGACGTTCTCATTTTATTAATATTGAAATTGGTTGTACAAAATTTTTAATTTTACCATTTGTTTATAATTCCAATAATTTAAAAAATGATTTTAGATCAAAGTAAACGCTTGTGACATAATTTGATATTGAATATTTTTACATAATTTTAAATGTTTCACGAAACCTTTAAAAAAAATGCACATTAGCATAATTCATTCAAGTATTGTAAACATAATATTTGGTTTATGCTGGCTTAATTTTATATATTTTATTCACGAAGGCTTTTAAATAGCTAACGCACAAGATCGACTAATAGCACTTTCACTATTTTGCAAGCCAGCACGTCATATTTGGAGTCACTAAAAATCACTAAGTGTTCGTAAAACGTAATTATGGTATGTATGCAAAATTATAATTTATTACTGTTAGGTACCGTTACAGCCTATCAAAAGGCAACTGCTGAACGTGGGCCTCCTATATGCGTTGCCTTATGGGGGGATATTCTCCAGAGCTTAGCAACCGCATCTTTTCATTGTTGTTATTATGGTCGGTATATACGGTCAGTTCTTCAGTTGGAGTTATCAGTTGAACTAACCGTATATACATATATATATATATATATATATATATATACATATATATATATATATATATATATATATATATATATATATATATATATATATATATATATATATATATATATATATATATATATATATATATATATATATGTATATATATATAATCGATATATCGAAAATTCCATATTTAAAGAAATATCAACAGTTTTAGTTTGAACTGATCAGTTGAAAAGATCAGTTAAACTGACCGTGTATGGCGTCCATAAGGAAGCTGCTGTCTATTTCCTGGTCTATTTTCCTCTGTCGCCTCTTACAACACCCATGAGACAGTATGGGGTAATAGATATTCTTACACTGCGATTACACTATTTTTTATTACAATTATACACTGTTACTTTCTACTTAATATCTGGGCAGCGTTTAAGAAATTACGACACATCTTCTCGTCAGGTATACCTCAAAACCTAAAAGCGAGACTGCACAACCAGTACGTGTTGCTAGTGAGTACTTATGGATTTGAGAAGTGGTCCTTTACTGCTGGCCATTTGGGGACGCTCAAAATCGCTCAGTGAGCTATGGAAAGGGCTCGGGGTTTCTTTGCGTGATAAACTAAGAAATGAGGATGTCCGCAGTAGAACCAGAGTGACTGATGTAGCCCAACGTATTAGTAAGTTGAAGTGGCAATGGACCGGCCACATAGCTCGAAGAACCGACAACTGATGGGGAAAACAGGTTCTCGAGTAGAAGCCTCGTACCGGTAGGAGTAGTGTAGGGCAACCTCCCACTAGATGGAGTGACGACCTGTTATACATTCAGGAAATCGATGGATGCAAATGGCTCAGGACCGTGCTTTGTGACATTCCTTGGCGGAGGCCTTATGTTCAGCAGTGGACTTGTGAAAGGCTGTAATGATGATGATTATTATGACTTTCTACTTTTTACTTTATGAATTATATATACATATATACAATATGTAACGTAATTAATGAACACCCTGAGACACCCCAATTAGTATATTATGTTATAATCATAATGCATACAATGAATTTTTGGTGAAATATTTTAATGCACTGATTCTTTATCAAATTAGTTATACTAATTCCCGAAGAATGTTGTGGTCACAGTACAAATTCACGAACGCAAAGACTTTAATGTGCTTGAAATAAAGTTCATTTTTCTTTATTTTCGTCGAATGACAGAATTAGTAATAATACAAATAAAACTGCACTCTTAAAAGTCTTATCGCCTTAAGTTACAGTCCAGTCCAGTCCATTTCAGTTTGTTTTGACTGTACAGATTTAGTGTAGTTTGTTTTGACTATGATTTACGTACTTTTAATTATTTTTGGGATAAAAAATTACAGATATTAAAAATGATAGAAATCGATTCAGTAAACGATTCTGAACAAACTACTTTCTCAAAGTGCGTTATGTTACATGTTGTATATATATATATATATATATATATATATATATATATATATATATATATATATATATATATATATATATATATATATATATATAAATATATATATAACGATTTCTTATATTTAAGAGAATATCACTCAAGACACAAGAGTTATCTCAATCAACCCGTAAATGTCTACCGCTGAACATAAGACTTCCGTTGTAGGGAGGGATTGCCATAATTGCCGCGTTTGGTAGGTGGATTGGAAATTGAATTTGCCGTTCTAAATGTTTCATACTTGGAGTATAGAGGGAAGGAGGACAATCTCCCATAGGAGAATAGTTAAAAATGTGGCTCGAGTAGCTACAGGGTATGATAAATTGCCGTAAAATACGTTGGGAGTGATTTTGAAAATAAAAATTTTGAAAGAAATAAAATAGTTATTGTAAAAAGAATTATGGTGACAGTCTGTGCAATAAAAAAATTTAAAAGGTTCTTTAAAATTTAGACTGTAGCTAAAGTGGCGCCAACCTTTTTTAGCGTTTTCCTACGGACACTTTTTATACAGAGTACTCCTTACCTCTACAATCCATAGTTTCATATTTTTGACTCTGTTCCTCATCGCCAGAAAATACGCAGATATTACGTCGAGTGTAAATTGGATAGTTACTAGACCATTTACTGAAAAATAAAACATATTTCTGCAAATTCCCACAGTTATCTCTTACACACCAGGAGACAAAATAGGGGCATAGATTCTCTTTCGCCGTCATTACCCTTACCTACCCTTACCCTACCTTATGCCTATACATACATTAAGTTTAACCATTTTTATATATTTCAACTATAGAATTGCTCAAAGAATTGACAACTGATTCAATCTCATTGGGAATAAAGGTTCTCTAGTGGCAGCTTTGTACTGACAAGCGCAGTGTAGGGCGATCTCCCACTAGATGGAGTAACACACGAGTTGACTGCTAAATATAGGTCTTAAGCCACCTGCATCCATCGACTTCTGAGTTTAAGCTCAGATATCGCAAATCGCTTAACCGTAAATGCGTAAATTAAACCTTATGAAACTTTATTAAGACAATTTTTTTCAGGTTTATTTATTGCAAGTTTGCCAGCTATGGGGTGGACAGGGAGCACCTTCAGAGACTACAGATGTTGGTACATTGCAGTTTTTCCACCGCCCCTTCTCATTATTATCTCGCTTATGGTATTATCAGTGATCATAATAGTGTGCGTTTTGTACATTATTATTCTTCACAGCGCTGTTCAAACTGTTGACAGAATCAAAGAGTTTCAAGAATGTCATACAATATCATACAATAATGAAGCATTTGATTACAACGAGCACGTCGATTCACCTGTTCACGAGAGATCAACAACAACAATAACAATCAAGATTTCATCGCAAACAATTGTGAAACTACCGGAGAAACCCGTAGAAATACAGGAGCTAGACGAAATTGGTAGTGAAAAGAAGCACGTTAGTAAAAAAATAAGAAAAAACTTCTTCAAAATATCCCGTTACTTCTGCAAGTCAAGTACAGTCAACACTCTACCCCGGAAAATTAAAGCTGTAAAAACTGTACTACTAATATTACTATGTTTTGTTGGTACTTGGACGCCTTACTATGTCGCAATAATATTATACGTGAAATGCGACATAGTTAAAAATGGTTATGACTGTATACCTTTAGAAGTTTTAACCTTAGGACCTCTCTACATACTAGGTGTTAGTAATAGTTTATGCGACCCCCTTATATACGCTTGGAGACATTCAGGCTTTAAGCGAACTCTAAGAAAAATTTCCAGAAAATTTGGAACATGAAATTTATAAAATATAAAATTTAGTGTTTATATAATGTGTATAAAATGTAAATTTTAGTGTTAATAAAACGAACAGCATAATAAAAGAGTATGGGCTTTGTATATGATATAATAATATTATCAATTTTCTATTAACTCAAAAAATTGAAACAAAATAAAATGGATGTATTTATAAATATTCTTAGAAAATGTATAAACTTAACCGTTTTATAGGTAATTTTAGAATGAAAACTATATCACTGTTTTAAAGGTTTTTACTCGTATTATCAATGTGTATAGTTATTAGTACATTTTCTTCTCTAAGAGCAAAGTGTACATCACTGATTTTTAAATAAAAACTCTATCACTTCTGAAACATTTTATTATTATTTTTTATTTATACTCATTGATCTTGTGTCTTCTGGGGCCCTGTCATTTAATCAGCTTTCATGGAAACAGGAGTACAACACGCAGAGGCTTTTGGAGTATTTTACTATATTTTGTAATGTGATGTACATACGTTGTCGGCAAAGAGAATAATATAATCACTATTATAATGGAGTTGTTCTCTAACCTCCATGGCAAAGACTATAGTAAAACTAAATGTATGAAGGGGCGCGAAGCTGCGCTACAAATTGACATTTAATTTTTGACAAACAGTGCTACCAACAACATGGGTGATTTTTAACAGTGCTGTAAATTTTATCTTCGAATAATTTTATGGATATAATTTGTATCGATATATTGATTATCGATTTTTCTAAATAATATAAGTTAAACCCGAAAGATTTATGAGAAATAAATAAAACATTACTATTTTACGTGAGGGTTGAGTAAAAATGCCAATCAGGATAACAAGTCAATGTAGTTTACACACATCATTTTGTTATTATATCTCTACAATTTTTAGTTAAAAAATATGTATAAAGGAAACAAAAATAGAAACATGAATATTGGTGGAGCCACGTGTCTAAGGCTGCCGAAGTCTAATTCCCCGGTCGAACCTTAAACCTATTACGCGAGATATTAACTAAAGTGGACTGTATATGCGTTGCTTCTACGCTTACGTAAAGGCGACTACTATGGCATGCGGTATAATGCACTCGCTCTTCCCTAAAACTAAACTATTATTTTGCCAAAGTCGATGAAAAGGAATCCTGCCTGATTAGGAAAACACAAATTGGAGCAGGTTAAAACAATTATATCAGGCGGGAACTAATTAAAGGAATATTGACTCACCGGGGTTTCTTCTATTTGTGTAGAGCACTATAGCTGCAACTTCTGGAACTTCTTCTAGAACACTCCGGAGAGAGGCGGTGCGCGACTATATCTCACACGAGGTGAGGCGGGTCTCCTGGAGCTCGACTGCTTCCAGGCTAAAGCGGTTTCTACTAGCGGTGTGGTTTCAACGACTGGCGCGGCGGGAAGAGAGCTGTTGTTCCAATGACTGGCGCGGCGGGAAGAGGCTGTTGTTCCAATGACTGGCGCGGCGGGAAGAGAGGACGCGCAACGGTCGCGCGTGTCTTATATATCCTCGGTTCCGATGATTACGTGACATTCTAGAATCATCTTCTTGCCCCTCCCACCCCACCACCCCGATGTGTCGATAGGAGGGTATGAATGATATCGTTTTCAGAAAGGAAAATAAGCGACTTGGCACCTACCGTCAAATATAATAATACGAATGGTTTTCCGCGCAACCATCTCCCCCGCCCTTGAAGGATTTCCTTCAAAATTAACTAAAACAACTAGAGCTAGAGGCAGGGGGCACAAACGGACAACAGGACGCAGGTAAGACCCAACCGTGGTCTTAACGCGAGCTATCCTAATTACTCCGTCGGAACCGGGAAAGACCTCTTCTACAATTCCTAACGGTCAGTGGAGAGGCGGCGTATTCTCTTTGGTGAGCACAACTACAGTTCCTACAGCTAAAGGCTCAGTTGCTGTGTTCCATTTTTGCAAAGTATGCAAGTATTCCATCCTCCATCGTTTCCAAAACGATTGCACTAACCGATCTAATAATTTGTGGCGTGCGGAAATGCTAAGTCTGTTCTCATCCATATCTGCGGCTGGCAAATACTTTAAAGGCGTTAAATTCAAAAAATGTGCTGGAGTTAGAGCCAGCGGTTCCGAGGGGTCACTAGACAACGTACGACAAAGTGGGCGACTATTCATTATGCATTCAATTTGAGCGAGCACCGTACTTAGCTCTTCGAAGGACAAAATTTGATCTCCTATTACTCGGTATAAATGACTCTTTAGACTCTTGATATTAGTCTCCCAATTGCCCCCAAAATGACTCGCGGCTGGGACATTCAGAGACCACTCAATGCGGTTCTCGACTAGAATGTGAGCGAACTCCGAATTATAATACTTGCTAGCTAAGAGCTCATGTAGTTCCGATAGAATACGTTTTGCACCGACGTAGTTCGTACCGTTATCCGAATACAATCTACTTACAGGGCCACGGCGGGAAAGAAATCTTTTAAATGCACCCATAAAGCCTGCTGTGCTTAGATCACCAACGAGTTCTATATGCACCGCTCGAGTAGTTAGACATACGAAAATGCAGACGTAAGCCTTTGTGGATCTTATACCACGCCCGCGAGTGAGCGTGACCTTAAACGGGCCAGCGAAATCAGACCCGGTGTGCGTAAAGGGCTTTACTGATTGTATTACTCTACAAGATCTAAGTTCCGCCATTTCCGGAAATGACGGCTTGGGGCGTGCCCGAAAGCAAGCTATACATCTGTGCACCCGATTGCGTATTAAACTACGTGCAGAAAGAATCCAATAATTCTGACGCAAAATCGATATCAACAAGTCGGGGCCAGCGTGCGAGTTCAATTTATGATGGTAATCGACTAATAAGTTCATGATATGGTCTTTACGCGGTAAAACAATAGGGTGCCGTTGGTCGAAACTCAATTGCGAGTTGGACAAGCGTCCACCTACCCTTACAATCCCATCCTGTAAAAATGGCTTAAGGCGTTGAAAGGCGCGACTACAAGCTCTATTCGAATGTAATCTTCTAATTTCTTCAGAGAAGTGCGCACGTTGAAGTTCACGCACTACAAGCGACTCAGCATAGTTGTAATCGGACGTAACGATATACGAACAAACACTACTTATCGACTTTTAAACTACAAAGGCTACGCTGTAACGACAAAAATGATTTAAATATAACACAGCGTATTGCTGTGGCGCGGCTAAACTATACTATTTTATTTTTAATTTTACGGAACACCAACAAGCTAAACAAACACTAAGGAAATACCAATATATAATTCTATCAACGACAAACTAATATTTAAATAATAAAACTATCCAATCACAAGTATGCAATTTCTAAGCGACTAAGCTATAATTATTAATAAGCGGTAAAACTATGCGATGAACGCTTCGGAACAACACTGCATATGGCTTGTTGCTCGCGAAGTCTCACTTCCTCCCGCCAATCAAGATCGGCCTCAGCAGGTCTATTCCGTAGCCTCCAGTGAGGCGCGCTTTCTGTCGCAGCGGCTCGGTGTCTCCATGCGCCGCGACCGTGACCTCGATCCGCGCCGCGCGCTTCCGCTAACTAGATCGATTCGAGCACTGAATATGTCACCTGACGGGTTGCGGGGCGATCTAATCTTACTAATATGGGCCTTGTTCGCGGTGTCGGTAAACCTAGCTCCAGGGCTATCCCTACTCGGCGTTCCCTTCGGCTGCGACGAAACTACAACAGGTTTACTAACAACAGACTCTAACGTCTTGCTTCTCGACCCTTCGCATAATTTATTACCCGAGCGCGGGATGTTCCCCTCCCCTATTTCCCGAAAATTGCGAGTCAATAATTCGGGAGGTTCGACAGCGACGGTGCAACAACAGGATGTTGCCGAAATGCTATCTATGATGGGGGCGGAGCCAAGGATAACATATCCCAATACGGTTTCCAGTGCGTAAGGCGCGGTATGCGAGGAGTTGCCCCTGACCTTATTGTTTAACAAAAGATGAGGGAAAAGCGATGCTCCAATGAGCATGTCTATGTTTCCAGGAACGGCGTAAGTGTCGTCCGCCAGAGTCAAATTCTTAAATTCAATCATTGCCGAGGTGTCAACCGAAACGGTTGGCAACCGTTCAGTGACCCTATCTACTACTAGTGCATTTATATCAAAGTTAACATTACGATCTATCCGAGAATAAATTTTTAAATTTATATATCCCTGGGTAGCTTTACTAGTACGTCCGATGCCTTTAACTACAGGACATGAAAGTGACCTATTTATTACTGAGCCTAAGCGCTGACAACATTGTCGCGTTATAAAGCTATTTTGGGCTCCGCTGTCCAGCAGTGCACGGACGCTTTGTTCGTTTCCACGCGAATTCCTAACCAAAATACGTGCCGTACCCAGTAACACGGTTGAAGGAGGTTGTGCTCCCATATTTGCCAATGAGCACAGAGCGACATCACCAGGTCGACCGCTAGAATCGTTGGCCTTAGTAGGGGCGAATTCCTTGTCCGCTTTACTTGACGCCGCTATGTTGCTATTTTCAAAATGTAATAGCGTGTGATGTTTCCTGGCGCACTTGCTACATACGGAACTCGAATTGCATTTTGCAACTAAATGCTTATCGCTTAAGCAGTTCAAACATAGGTTGTTAGTCTTTACTAATTTATAACGCTCGCTTGGTGAATATTTACGAAAAGTCGCACAATTATATAAATTACCGTGTTTATCTTTACATACTATACAAGTATGCTGGAGTGATGTTGGCGTAGCGGTTACGTAAGTTAACGACCCTGCTATTTTAGATGGTTGAGTCTGTCTACGGTCGACGCACCTTTTAATCTCCTGTTTAACGTTCGGAGAGCGCTGCATCACCTTTATTTGATCTCGCACGAACGATGCTAATGAATGAAAGGAAGGCATCTCCGAGCTACGATGCTCCATTTCAAACGCACGCACGGTGTCGGGGTCTAATTTCTTTAATGCAACATGGAGAAACACCACGTCCATAAGATCATTAAATTTCAAATTCTTAAGTGCAGCCACCGATGCCACAAATTTATCTAGAAACTGCTCTAAGCCGTTGATGTTCGCGGATGATATAGGTTTAAGATCGAATATCTGGTTCAAATATTCGGAAGCTAACATTCTCCTATCTTCATATTTAGTTTTAAGCGTTTCGAATATTAATAAGTAATTGTTTGCTGTAGGTGTAAAACCAGAGCAGATCGACTGTGCCCTGCCACTAAGTTTACTAATTAAGTAATATAATTTTTCGGCGTCCGATAACGATGGCTTATTGTGTATATTGTTTTAATATCACCATTGAATACCGGAATATCTATTGGCGGCAACCTAATCGAGTCACTTGGACGTACCTGTGTTTCCGGCTTTGCTTCGTTTTGAGATTGTAGGGATCTCGCAGTTCTTTTCACGCGACACAACATATCTTCGAATGCCAGCAGCGGTTGGTAGTTCACTATGTATTTCGGGTCGATTTGTAATTCCAAATGATTAATTTGGTCTAATATTCTCTCGTAATCTATCCGCAAAGAATCTATCGTTTCGATTTCATTCAAAAAGGTTTCCCGCACTGCTTCTATATTAATGTTCTTTATATAATCACTTATATTCTGCATACGCGAAAAGAGTATGTCCCTCTTGGCATAAAGCGTTTTAATTTTGATTTCACTTCCACTAACTGCCATTTTAAATTATTATAATAGAGTTATATTAATCACAATTAATCTCACAACGCACAAACAATGAAGGATGGACACTCGGTATGCCGTATTACGTAATTAAATCGAACACCTGCGCAGCGAGTCGAGGTGACGCGTCATTTGCACTCAATAATTTTATCAAGATTGTGGGTAAGCGTATCAAACGGTTCCTATTACACTGTTTCAATTATTTAATAGGCTTTAAATTTAATCAAATACGAGCGCTATAAAACGAATAATTCTGTTTGCGAGTACCTAATCAAAGTTTAAATTTAAACGAACACTATTTAAGTCTATTCCATAAATTAGAGTGCATTATCTAATTAATTAATTCAACAATTCGACCAAATCCTGCCGAAGTGACCATAAAATGGTGGAGCCACGTGTCTAAGGCTGCCGAAGTCTAATTCTCCGGTCGAACCTTAAACCTATTACGCGAGATATTAACTAAAGTGGACTGTATATGCGTTGCTTCTACGCTTACGTAAAGGCGACTACTATGGCATGCGGTATAATGCACTCGCTCTTCCCTAAAACTAAACTATTATTTTGCCAAAGTCGATGAAAAGGAATCCTGCCTGATTAGGAAAACACAAATTGGAGCAGGTTAAAACAATTATATCAGGCGGGAACTAATTAAAGGAATATTGACTCACCGGGGTTTCTTCTATTTGTGTAGAGCACTATAGCTGCAACTTCTGGAACTTCTTCTAGAACACTCCGGAGAGAGGCGGTGCGCGACTATATCTCACACGAGGTGAGGCGGGTCTCCTGGAGCTCGACTGCTTCCAGGCTAAAGCGGTTTCTACTAGCGGTGTGGTTTCAACGACTGGCGCGGCGGGAAGAGAGCTGTTGTTCCAATGACTGGCGCGGCGGGAAGAGGCTGTTGTTCCAATGACTGACGCGGCGGGAAGAGAGGACGCGCAACGGTCGCGCGTGTCTTATATATCCTCGGTTCCGATGATTACGTGACATTCTAGAATCATCTTCTTGCCCCTCCCACCCCACCTCCCCGATGTGTCGATAGGAGGGTATGAATGATATCGTTTTCGGAAAGGAAAATAAGCGACTTGGCACCTACCGTCAAATATAATAATACGAATGGTTTTCTGCGCAACCAAATGTATTAGTAATTAATTGATGGAATCAGGCGTTACTTTGCGGATAATTAAGTATTAAATTAAGCGGATGATTGCGAATTAACTTATAAGGTAGATATGAACGGCAGAGTCGGAAAGGGATGCCCTAGAAGAAAGTTTATCGACAAAATTGGCGATATTTCGAAAATGGGCCACATAAGAAGCACCCATAACCGACGAGCATGTATGCGTAGATATATGGATGTAAAGGAGGCGAAGGAGGTATGTCAGGATCGTGCCAAATGGAAGTCCGTAGTCTCTGCCTACCCTTCTGGGTGACAGGCGTGAGCGTTTATGTTTATGTATTTTTATTAGAAATTAATTAAATAAAAAATAAATGACGACTACATAGTTAAGCTAGCGTAAGATAGTAAGCTAAACGTTTGACTGCGGCACTGCAAGACCGATGAATAAATAGTTTCTGTCTTACAATAAATAGTCTGTGTCTGGATTCTTGTCCTTGTACAATTTATGTATGTTAGTTGCCTCTCTTTCCTCCTTTTGAACGTTGAAGTTTGTTTTAAAAAAGGGAAAGGGTAAAAATATTTTTTGTAACACTGATTTGATTAATTTACTTTTAAGTATAACCAGGTAAGAAACATCATTGTATTTTTAAGCGGATGGTTGCGAATTAATTAATATCTTTATTGTAATGGATTTCCGCAAAGTAACGCCTGATTCTATCAATTATATGTAGAGATAGTTGTTTTTTTTAAATTATATAAAAGAAAAAGCAACAAGCCTTAGCAAAATTAAAGGCAATCTAAATAATTAAAATAAATACAAATGTAACCGTTTGATTTGACATTTGAACTCATTTGATTTGACAATGTCATTGGCAGACTTATTACAAAGGTAGTAAGTAGACATAGCCGCCATTAAAATTTGCTTACGTTAAGTACATATAATTTTTAATATGGAAGTCGCACCAGACTGGTTGTAAGCCTCTTCCCGCATACATTATAAAATATGTCTGAGGAAGAACCCTAAATATACATATTCTATCGGCATAAAGAGGAAAGACTGTTAGACTACGAAATTGAGATGGTCGAAGGGTTGGGATATAGGGCTATTGAGAAGACTCGCTCCCGCCGTTATCGTGGCGAAAGGTGGCAACAGGTGCTGACTCGTCACTTACTAAAGTACCTAGGTACCGCTCACAGCAATATTAACTGACTGTGATGTGCATAAATAGTACATCAACGAGCATATATTAATACATTTTATAGGATAATTAAGTACCTACTTACATGTTTTTAATATGGTGCAATATCACTATATTATTTTTCTGTGTGGATATTATTGCCTGTTACCATATTCCACTTAATTAAACGTGGAATCTAATCACCATTGCAGATTAGCGTGAAATTGGAGATGTTAGTGATTCTTATTCATCCATATATTGTAATACAAATTGTTCTTGAATATTGAGTTGTTCTTGAAATTCATGGTATTCACTGCGATTGATGAAGAAGTCATAGATGAAAGCGGGCTAACATTGCTGTTTTTATTATTAAACCGTATACTTAAATAAAAATAAACACAAACAGTTTTAAAGAAATTATAAACTTCCAAATTGTCGCTGTCAGAAATCGAACCCGGGAATTCCCGGATTCCACCACAGAGCTTCAATACGACAAATCCTTTTCAATTTGACGACAGAACTTAAAAGAAAGGGAGCGTGAACCGGTATTTTAGAGACGGCTGTTATACATACTGTATTTTTATTCCTTCCTGACAGCCCTAAGGAACCACAGAAATACAGCCGTGATGTAGAAAGAGGAAAAGATGCAAAGTAATACGGACACTCGCGCGCAGCGATAAAGGTTTATTTAGCTTGCGTGCGCAAATTATCTTATTAATAATAATTATGTAGGCTATTAAATTTCGGCAAGCAGTCAACATCATAAGAGTGGAACCTCTGTACGTAGTGCTATTATTTATTCTGTGACTTGCCTACTCCTGTAAAGCTGGCTTTCCACTATGGGATATAATACATATTATATCCCGAAATATAAATTCTATCCCGCGGCTGCCCTTTACACTGTGAGATACGTCTTTTAACCAGTGTGCGTTCGTCATTGGAATATTTGAGGACTTGACGATTGAGGAAGGGTGTTCGGGGTACAGAAGGTGAAACATAATATGAAAATATCGCTCGGTTGATCGAAAAAATATTTATAGTTTGGGATGTAATATATGTACATTATACCTCAGTGGAAACGGTTCCATTTAAAAGTACGGTGAACGAGATAAATTTATATCTCGAGATGTAATATAAATTATATTATATCCTATAGTGGAAAGTGGGCTTAATAGTACCTACCTTGCTGCGCTCGCTTTAAAAATTCACAACACCGAGTTCGTTCCTTATCGGCACCAATGAAATTGTTACTTGCAATTTTTAATGTTTGTTTACCACGTGCGCAGTTAACAAAAATATTGTGAAACTGAAACAGAAACGTTTTATTCAACATATGTAGATTATAAATAATACTTATTGAAACTCACTCTTTTGTCTAATTACCACTGGTTCGAAAAACCTTTGTCCTTGGAAGAACCAGCAAAAAACCACAGCAGGACTTTTTTAAATAACAACTTACAATCATGTACCTACATATGTTACAACTAATAACACGAAACAAATTAGTAATATCTTTGTAGCGATCACCTTTCCTAGGAGTTATTATTGTTCATAAATTCCTTAATATTATAATAACCCTTTTTATTCAAACTTAGTTTCATAAAGTATATATATATATATATATATATATATATATATATATATATATATATATATATATATATAATAATAATAATAATAATAATAATAAACATTTATTTCTCCCACTTTTTACATAGTTACAATAGTTTCATAAATAGTTAAAGTGTTTTTGAGTAGTTGTGGGAGACAGGAGCCCAAACTAGGTTACCCTGTGCTATGGGTCTCCTGGCTCCCCCTCTTGGCTTTATTACATACTTTTCGATGATACTGTTTTTAGACATGAAGTGAGCGTTGCATGTGGAGATCGGATATGAGATTTCCAAAGTGTAATTTACAATTAAAGTCATATAGAATAAATATAATATGCAATATGTTTTAAATGATAATAATAAAAGTATATAATCAAAATTTTATATAAATATGTATACACATATATAAATACATACATATATATACATATACAAACATACAAATATACGTGTTTGTGTGTGTGTGTGTGTGTGTGTGTGTGTTTCTCACTATTCCACTTTTACAGTAAATTCTCTGTTTCTTCGTAATCTAGTTTCATAAGCCAATCTGTTAATTTTTTCTTACTTTTATATTTTGTTAGTTGAAAAATTGAGTGTATTTTATTAACCTTATTATATAACCTGCCTATTCTGTACCCATAAAACTTTTGGGCGAAAGTAGATTTTGCTTGTATCGTTTCACATACCTCATAATTTCTTCTCCTAGTTTGTAGTAAATCGGGTGTATACACAGTACAAGTGTGTTTTTTTAAAATTGAATACAATATGTATAATTTTCGTACTGTAAGCACGTTAGCTTCATTGAATAAGTTGGTCGTTGAGAAAAATTTTGGTTTATAAAGTGCAACTTTTAAAATCATTCGTTGAGCTCTTTCCAATTCAAGCATGTGTGTTTTATTGGAACCTCCCCAAACAGTAATACCGTAGGTTAATATAGATTGGCACAAGGATATATAAACAGTTTTTAGCAATATCCAGTTTGTGACATGTCTTAAGTTTTTAAAAATGTACGTTAGTTTTCTGACTCTTTGGGTTAAATTTCTTATGTGTGCTTTGAATTTAAGATTGTTATCTATTGTTATTCCTAAATATTTGATTTCTTGTGTATTTATTATATTATATTATATTACTATTATTCACCTAGTATATATATATATATATATATATATATATATATATATATATATATATATATATATATATATATATATATATATATATATATATATATATATATATATATATATATATATTGTTGGCGACGCGCCTATAAGAATATTTCAATTTATTAGTTAGCCGATTACGAATAGCTTCTAAAAAGCAAATTGTCGAGCAATAATATTCTAATAAGAAAATGCTGAGTTGAATCTTAAAGAAATATCGAATTAATGATATGAAGGTCTTGGGTTCGACTCCCAGGCCGGAACAGTTTATCGTTTTATTAGTAATATTCTTTTAATAAATTCATATAGGGAATTTTTAAGATATAAATTATGTTACCGGATTTGTTCCCCGGTCGAGATGATCGCTGTGCATAAGTAGAATTAATGGAAATTGATTGCATAGGTATTGTCTTATATGAGTTTCATATGTTTTGTATGAAAACAAATGCCTATTTTTTATGATTGATTTATGAAAACATTCACTTATATTGTTTGAGAAGAAACATGATAACTGATAAGAATCTGATTAGAAATAGTTTTCAACGTTTGAGAATTGTGTAGAATCATTTATTCACCTAGTATTGTTGATATTAGACTTTCCATTTTACTGATAGTCGATAGCCGTGCAAAAGTTAGTTGTTCAAATAGTGTGAGTTCATAGACGGACGCTAGCTACGTACTTAGGAGGCCAAATATGTAGAAATTTAAATATTTGCAATTTCAGCAATTTATGTAAAAATGACTTGTAAAACATTTCAGATTGATTTTACGTGTAAAAGAGGTGAATTCTGTGTTATTTTTATGCGAAAATTCCTGTGAATAAGTGAAATAATGATAGTTTTGTATAAGAAATTTAAAAGTGTTTTAATAGTGAAATGTATAGAGAAAATGTAAATTAAACTGTTGTATTGGTTAAGATATGTATAATTTCAAGTGGAAAACATTGTTTTAACTTTCTATGTTAAATATTTAAGAAATTTCAACTTTGAACATGTGAGTAAAATAGGCATATTTTGTTAAATAAATAAAAAGTTTTTTGTGATATGAAAATGTAATGTATATCGTAGTATAGATATTTTTTGTGCTATCTTTACAAGTAAATTGTATAAATGTATGTCTTATACAAATAAAGTTATTAAATAAACCGTGAGAGAGTGATAGAACAAATTGATGTATAATGATTTCTTATATTTACGCGAACACTAAAATTACTACATATTAAAATAATACTAGTTTTTACGGAATTTATCGCGTATATTTAACTTTTTAATACCCGACGTTTCGAACGCTTTCCAGCACTCATGGTCACGGGCGGGACTGAGATGTTCAACGTCCATATGTCATAGTTAACCGCGGTTACCATAGATTAAAATTTAACTTTTGTTCCGATCTATGCAGTATGAACTTATGGTATCTTGAAGTCTTGCAGTTGTATGCTTGGGTTGGGATTTAATTTATTATTTTATTAAGTAATTGCAACATTTTGTTTACCCGTTTAAATATTTATTATACGGTTTAAGACATTTATTTCTCAAAAAGAATACAATTCACTTATCATGAGAAATAACAAGTTAATAATTAGATACTAAACAAATAAACTTATGAAGAACGGCAGGTACTTGTAAATGCTGTGATAAGTAGTGGATACGCACAATCTTGTTACTTGTTGTGGGTAACAAGAAAAGTACGTGTACAATTACATATCGTTATTGAAAGAAAGTCTATAGCAATTACACATAGTTCATATTTGCTAGCAGTTTAGATGGTATTTTTATGTCAATGGTTATATTTTAAATAATTCGTAAAATCAAATCAATTAAAGAAATAACATTAGCTTTTTGAATAAGTTAATGGTATTTAAAATCGAGAAAAATCCTTTAAGATGTGGTGCTTTAATGTTTTTTTGCATAAAATAAAGGACTGGATCTCTTTTATGTTATTAGGCAATTTATTATATTTATTATATAACTCTGCTCCTTCGTATAATATATTTTTTCTTCCGTAGTTAGTTCGAGGTTGTCTTAGGCAAATGTTATTTTGTCGTCTAGTAATACGTTTTTGTATTAGTCCTTTCTTTGTAAACGTTATTTTAGAGTGTATATATTTATTTAATAATTTATGTACTAATATGCATGTATTATATTTTATTATTTTTATTATTTAATCTATATTATATAGTCGATATAAGGTAGGTATATTTTACTAACTAAATTCTATTTATTTGCATTTTATTATACCTTTTATCTATATAGATTGTTTACACCCGCCACAGTTTCTCAAATCGTCCAAGGTTGACAGGTAGTTAAATGACAATAAGGCATAATAAGGGATATAAAGGGCAGACTTAACCCTTTATATCCCTTGTTACAAGGTTTGTTATAAAGTTTAAAAAATAAATTTCTATGAGCGACAGAGTACTCTTAGAGTAATTACATACATATCTAGTTACTTTGTGCATACATACGTGTTATTGCTCTAAGAGAATATTATTATACATATATTTAAAAAACGCTTCCAACTAGAGAAGGCCTGGAGGGCATTCATGTATATATTACATAACTCAATGCTGGAGGGTAGTTGTTTAACTTTCAGTGTTTATCATACATACAGTATAATTATTGTATATTTATATTTATATCGCCATATAGAAAATATAATTTATGTTTTTAATTTTTAGTTTCTATTAAATATCTATACAGTGCAATAGCACGAAATTACGTTAAAGAGGTGAGAGAGGTGTGCCAAATGGAAGTCTGTAGTCTCTGCCGGCCCCTCTGGGTGACAGGCGTGAATGTTTATGTTTATGTTATGTTACGTTAAAGAGCTTATTAATAAGAGTTCTGAAATAACAAATGAAAAAATCTGCATTAACTAGTACGAAATTTACCTTCAAATCAGGAGAATGAAAAATGGTTGTCGAAAGTAAAATTATTTAAATAAGAAAATGAGCTCGGTTGCTCACATGATTATAAATTAACTACTGTTATTACATATTGCGACATCTTTTCTGATTACGTACCAAATACCTCGCCATAACGCATCGCATTTTACGCCCGCTATAAAACTGAAAATATTGCTATCACAACATTAGAAAACAAATTGCGCCATACATCGTAATAAACTGTGTAACAAATAATAAAGTTGAATTATTCTTATTAATCTGCATTTTTTCCCCCAAAGCGATAAAATGTATGCAAGGGTTGTTTGACATAGTCATTATTTTATATGGACTGCTGTAGAATGGTTATGATGACGTCGAGGATGAAACTCAGAATAGAAAATAGAGTTTTGTATGATAAAATTAAGTCCAATGACAAGGAACTAAACTGAACTATTTCATAAACATTATTAAATTATAGTAGCTAGTTCTCTCTCACTCTGTGTTTAGAGTTCGTTGCCCGCAGTTCGTCTTTTTTTATATAATAAACGTAATAAACGAGCGCACAGTCTATCTGACGGTAAGTGGATGCTGTGGCCCATAGACGTCTACATTTATCGTCGATTAAGTATCAAAATTCAGATACGTTGTTGTTAACACTCTGAGGACTAAAATGAAATGCCTCGTTTCCAGTAAAAAAGGGTCTCCGCATCCCTACACTCACCACACGAAACACAGCAGTAGTAAGATGTTATTTTACGCTGGTATTCTGTGAGAGCTTGGTGCTTCCCCGGTCGAGCCGACCCATTCGTGCTACAACAATAATATAGCTGCAGCGTGGCTCTACACCGTGTAAAAATCAATAAACCACATAAAAAATAATCATCTGATAATAACTAAATGCTATGGTCCATAAGTCTACATACATCCCTGATTAAGTATCAAAATGCAGATCCGACAATGCACCCGAATTTTGACGCCGGAAAGCTATGTGAATTACCTCGTAATCAGTAAAAAAGAGTTCCGGTTCTCTTCATACACTGATTACAAAACGAATCAGCTTTGTGCTTTTATTTTACACTCAAATTCAGCGCACAGAGCTGTAGTAGCTCAGTAAATAATCGCTCAACAAACCCGGGTTGGGTTCGTCCCCCGCCACGGTAGTGAAATTATTTATTTCAATTTTACATGCTGTGTTATTACGTTGGTAAAAAACTAACTTGCATGTCTGAGAAGTTAAAAAAACATGCATTGATGCTGCGCGGTCATTTTATTGCCCCAAAACTCTCTCAGAAATGAGAAAATGCCTGTGCTCAGCAGTAACACATAAAAAACATACAGTCGCATTGAGTACCCGTTTTGAAGTCTATTAAAAAGATATAAATCTAAGAACTAACGTCAATTATTTATCCTGATTTAACATGTACCTATTATCACTAAGTATAGGATTATATTTTATTAGATACTATCTATTTTTAATTTCTGAACCGTATTATCTAAAAGAGCATTGCCCATTTTCGGCCATGGAACGCCCAACAATGTGAATTTGTTAAAAAATTATATCTTTATTTATGGTTATTAATCGCGGTATTCATTTGTCCTCAAACAATGGGAATATTTTTGCACAAATTAAAAGTACCGAAAACATAATAATAAAAATTAGGTAAATCATTATGTCATTAGTTTGTGAATAAAAAAAAGTGTTGCCAATCACAAAACACATTTAAAAATCGATTCTCTTTTTCGATCGATTATTTACGGTGTCATCATTACAGTGCCAATATAATTTTTAAATAATTATTATGTTACGATAATTAAACAAGCGAATTACTAGCTGATTTCCAATGAATTCTTTAGAGAGTAACAAATGCTACGGCACAATTTAACTGTTAATCTTAACCGATCTTTTTTGAAAACAGATAAGAACTGTTATTCTTATCTGTTTTTAAAGAAGATCGGTTAAGTTATTCTTATCTATTCATAACAATACATTTAAAATCAAGTTATGATGACGAAACAAGTTAGTTTCCAGCTGATCTACCATGAATCCTTTAACCTTTTGAGCGCCAAAGTCGCCTATACTTGACCAACACCTGCGGGCCCTGAGCGCCAACGACGTCTATAGTTGACAAAAACCCGGCTCTCAAAAATATGAAATATAGATATTGGAAAACTATTACAGGTATTTTAATTCTACACTCCTCAAAATAGGAATAACCCAGCAACATGTGAGTATAAAAAACAAGTCTTCTAGAGCCACAAGTACTAAGAAACATTGAAATAATAAAAATGGATTTTTATCTAAGCAAATAAAGGGAGGCATAGATTTCTTGAAAACTATCCAAAATTCAGCTCAATGGTGTTTTTTTTCTATTATTATTGATATTTGAATAAAATTAAAAATTAGAATCATAAAACTATAATTAGCTACATGAATAAAAAATGTTATCAGATCATCTTCATATAATAAATCTAATATCTCAGCTCTAGCGCATCTTTAGCGCGTCATCGAAAATCAGTTCACTGGGCACCGTGATCAAGGATAGACGACACCCTGATGACGTCATAAGTGATTACCGAGAAAAAGAGCGATGCAACATGAACGATTCCTCAGAACTCATTAGGATTTTGGAAAGCGTCGATGATGATGAATTTTGATTTTTGATTGATGAATTGAATTTTTGATTGATTGGTGAACAAATATGTTTATTTATTCCATGACCAAGATTTTAGTATTATAAGGCTGATTTACCTAGTGCGAATAATTATATACAATTGTTGATTAATGAATAATTATGTACCTTTTTTAATAATAATACAAAATTACAATTAATGTTTTTTTTACTTAGGGTGTGAAGAGCAATTTTTCATTTTGTGTTGTGCCATTTTCTTTCTCAGTTTCAAAATCATCTAGCAGCATCTGCATCATATCAAATCCCCATTGTCATAAGAGTGTAAGACTTTTCTTCTGTGCTTCACTTGGCCTACGCCTTCCCCGACACATAAAATATTATGAATCGATGTCTGTATATTTCGGTTAGATCGATTTTGAAATCGATACACAACATTCTAAGAATGTTTCAAAAAGGAAGGTCAGCTACGCCGTTGTCGTCCAGTCGTGACAGTGTCGTCATTAGGATGGAGAGTAGTGCTGTGGTTTACTACTATTTTATTGTTTGTTTTTATTTATGTTTATATGTACAAAGTACATATATAAAAAGAAAGGGAGACGGCACAAGATTAAATAAAACATACAGTTTATCAAGAGTCATTTACAGCATAAAAAACCAACAAAAACAAGTTATTTCACGTTATCGATATATCAACTCTTGGCAAAACTATTTTGTTTTGGCGCTTTGGCGTACAGGACATGGTAATGCGTTTTTGGCGTAGCGCTCAAAAGGTTAAAGCTTAACAAAACGCAACTGCACAATTTAACTGTTCCTAAAAATACATTTCAAATAGCATTTAAATAAATAAAGGAAAATATATTTTAAAAATCCTGCAGAACTTAAAGCGCCTCAAAGATTGTTTTTTTAACGATATTATTAATCGAACAAAAATCGATATCCTTTCATCGATTTTATGTCAGTTAAGTGGTAACATCGAGTCTGACAGCTAAGCCCTGTCATAGAATGAAATCACAATTCAGTTCACATTTCACAACTATATCTATACCTATATAAATAGTCACACGTAGAATTCATTTGCGTGTTATTTTGTTTCTTTTTATTTTTGTTAATTTGTTATCGAAGTAACGAACAAGCCTTATAAATGGACTCTGACATTTTTTCCCAACATATAGCGAAAACACGACTGCATTTGTTGGAAATTCCAGAACCGCGAAATCTTATACAAGAATAGGTTCGACCACAGCAGGTAAATAGTTACAATCATGTGTCATGTCTTCCTTTTCGTCATTCTACAATTGCATCAATGCTTATTAACTGAGTTGTCTTATAATTATATCAATTGATATAATAATTATGGCTTCTTTATTAGGTACAAGTTTCGAGTGATAGTGTAGTATGCCACGCATGTTAGACTGCAGCCTGGAATCAAATACGACATCCAACTAGCGAACAGGAAAATTCACCAATTAATAGTCATGGACATGTATGTATCAGCTGTGGCAAGTCACTTTGGAGAATAAGATCACACACATTGTTTGGGTCTGATTCTCCACGTGAGGAACTCATAAGGAATGAAATTGCCCATCAAATTGCACCACTTGAGGTACGTGTTCAACATTTTTTAATTTATTAAGTGTGTGTGCTCATATCTGATAGTGATACATGTTTTTACTCTGATTACATCCACTTAAACTATATCTGACAAACATACAAGCTTATTTATAATATGGCGATGAGATTAGCTTGTCACCACCAGATAGACTGCCACCGTTTTTACCAACTACCAAGTAATGAGACCATTGATTTTTCATTGTTTTTGGACTACTGGTAGTTTTTAAGTGCTTAATTATTAAATAATATGGGCCATTAAGTCTGCTTTTGTGCAGTAACAATTAACTTGATAAATATTTTATATGTATTTGAGTTTAAAGGAAACAAATCTGTTTTATCTTTATTTAGTTCACTTTTTCACTTTTTTATTTAATATTATTTCAGTTGCCATCGTCATCTCGTGTGTGTCATAATTGTTGGCGAAGGTTTGATAGAGCAGCATCACATTCAACTGCAGATCGGGAACCATCTGAATCATCTAGTTCATCCTCGTTGCAATCTGAAGTCGGTAATGTATTGCACCCAGATTGAAACATTCTAATTTCAATAGAGAATGAAGCTGGGTATTCCCACCTGCTTGGGACACTGTAATTAATAAAATTAAAACTAAACCCAAGCATACCACGCAAGACTTCAAGACAGTAAGTTCATTCTGCGTAGATCGGACCATAAATAGTTATTAAAAAGCTGAAGTTACTCCAAGTTAACACTGATTTCGGTACACCAGTCACCTCAATCCCCCATGACCATGTGTGCTGGAAAGCACCCGAAAGTCGGGAATTAAAAATCAAAGAAATTAAATGCGATAACATCGGTAAAATTAGTTGTTAAAAAACTGTATTTGTGAAAATAAAAACTTTTATATCTTAAAATTCCCGACTTTTTTTAAACCAATTTCTTAACCATTTCATTCTTTTAATTGTATATTATCATATCTATATGCTTTTATATGTGGGCACCCATGGCCGAAATGTCTATGAAGAGTGGGCAATGCCCTTTTTGCCCCTATCGTATTCCAAATACGATATTTTATCTTAAAAATTAATCAATGATTATTTACACTGTAAAAATGGACAATTGCGCAATAATGATGTATCTGACGTCAATTACACTGGAAAATGAAAAATTCGATATTCACCCAGAAAACCAAGAAAAATAATTTTAAATTTTAAATTTGCAATTTATCATTCAGAACAATCATTTCGTCATTTTCGTATGATGGACAACCGTAGTTTTTGTAAATAATTTTTTATGGTTATTATTTTCCATATATTTGACAGGGTCCTTTTCGTTGCGTGGTTGTCGTAAATGGCGACTATGATAATATAAGAATATATATTACATAAGCAAGGTACTCTAAGGAAATGCAAGAAAAACTTACGGCTTCCGATAGATGGCAGTATAACTATCCCGCTTACGACAGATATAAAACACCCAAATTTGCAATGGGCAACAGTGTCAAAGGTCCACCCGCCAACAGCCTACAATGTGAGACGTCTATGTTCACTAGTGGGTTTTTATGAGTTGACTATTAAAGATATATATATCTATACGTAACTTTTTTATAGGAGGGGGGCGAACGTGCATACGGCTTACCCGATGATAAGTGACTACCGCCGCCCATGAACAACTGCAACACCAGAGGAATTGCAGATGCGTTACCGGTCTTATTTTAAAAAGATTTTCCTTTTGTATTGAAGGTCCCTAAGTCGCATCGGCCTGGAAAAATCGATGGTTGTAGTTGATTCCACAAGGAATTTGTGCGAGGAAGAAAATTTCTTGTAAATCGCACAGTGGTGGACCGCCAGTCATCCAGATGGTATTGATGGTTTCACGAGTTTAGCCGCGATGAGCGATGGTGAAATTAAGCGGCTGGAATCAGTCCAAACAATTTCTCAAAGCACTTCCCGTGGTAGATGCGTATTTTACGCAGAGACGCAACATCTCTTCGCAGTGACAGTGCGTCAAGCCGATCAGAAAGAGCTCGATCGCCGACAGTTCGAACCGCTCTGCGCTGAATGCGATGAAATGGAAAGAGCTGGTACTGGGGAGCCCCAACCCGGAAATGGGAACTGTATGCCATGTGAGACCGAACCTGCGCATTGTAAAGTTGCAGACGGATGCTGGCATGAAATACTGTTCCCCTCTGCTGAGCACGCTAAGTTTTTAGAGACTAATTTGGTCTTCTCTTCCAAGTGACTGTGAAAGTGCATGTCATTGGATATGTCGACGCCAAAGATTTTGATACTGGCTGAGGCAACAAGGGGAACTGAAACTGAAAAGACACGACAAAGGGGTTCTTTTTAGCGATAAACGCTCAAACTTGTGTCTTCTGACAGACTAGATTTAGTCCACCCCAATCAGAGACTTTGTTCAACAAAGTCTCGACTTTAGACACTATTTTGTTTTGGTATTCGGCGATATTTTGCCACGAAATATTATTACAGCGCTGTTGTCCGCATAGCAATGCATGTTACTGGTTTGAAACGTATCATATGAGAAGAAACAGCGTTGTTAATAGCACGCAGCTTTGTGGAACACCAGCGTTAATAGGCTTGTAATCGGAGCACGAATCATCAACTACGACTTTGTAGCTCCGATCTGCAAGAAAACCGGTAATTCAATTGCACAATTTCCCATGGGAAGGAAGCTTCAAAAGAAGCGTTTTGTGCCACACCCAATGGAAAGTCTTCGCTATGTATAAACTAATGGCCAAGACCTCATCTTTGGACTTCAATGCCTTTGCCCATCTATGAGTTAGGTTAACCAGAAGATCATCAGCTAAGCATCCCTGAAGTACGCCGTACTACGTACGTAAATTGTACTGGCGGTCACAAATCAGCTGGTGATCCTCAAGATACCTCATGAGCTGGCAGTTAATAATTGTTTCCATTATTTTGGAGAACGAGGAGGTGATAGCTATTGGCCTGAAGTTTGACGGATCTGAGCGGTCGCCTTTTTTAGTGATCGAGTGAATCAAAGCTGTATTTCATGAATTTTCGACTACGCCTAAGCGGTAGGATTACCGGAAAAGACACATTAAACCGGTGCCAACTCCTGAGCAGGCGTCTTAAAGACAATAAGTGGGACTCTATTAGGCCCACTGAACTTGACGTCCGGGGAGTTTTTTGCGCACCACCAACCTTTTTACCACCCTGCAAGTGCACGTACACCCTACGTTTACGCAGCGCTCAGCAAGCACGGATGCTGCATGGAGCACTCATACTAAGGGATTGTCTGCGGTGTGATCCTCTCGTCATCTAAAGTTGAGTTGGACGCAAATAGAGAGCCTAGCAGATCGGCTTTCTCCTTTGCGGCATGGGCCAGTGAACCTTCCTCCCTGTGCAGAGATGGCTGATGAAAATTCCCTTGGGCAGCCTTGGCGAGAGACCAGAATTCACGTGTTCCCGAAGGAAGTCGAACGCAGTTTTTTTGCCAATTTTGGCAAAGTACTCTGACTTAGCCTTAGCAATTACATTTTTGAAGTCCTACAAAAGTGTCATTGCCAAAGGCTAAGTCAGGTGTGGGGGCGAAATTATACTTCTTTTCAAGAGCGTTGGTGTTTGCCTACCGAGACGTTTATGCGTCAGCCCAGGCCCAGTAGTACTCTTGTTTATGGCGTGATGCAATTTTACAGAAGTGAGCAAACCATGGCTGAGATTTGCTACTGGTGGGCACCACCAGAAGCAAATCAAATTTCATAATATTGTTACACACGGCACTAGCGCCATCTAGTCTCGAACCGAAGAACTAAACTTCTTGAAGTTGAAACTCGAACTCACCGAGAGTTCGAGTTTGTAAACCTTGCGCATGTTTACTTGAATATTCTGGATATTTCGGTGCTAATTTATATTTATAGGTGCTGCAAGATGCGATCGGGGAAGTATTGAATTCGGCGAGACAAGCGAAGCTTCGGAGCGGAATAAAGTGAATCAGTGTGATTAATTTTTAGTGTTTTAAGTTTTAATTGGTGTAAAGAAAATTAAAGTGTTAATTTAGGTAATTCTATCGGCACATTTTATTGTCACGAACCTCAAGCTCGTAACAATTGGTGTCAGAAGTGGGATAAAATCATGCATTTACCTAAGGAGTAAACGGAGGGTGTCCGTACCCGAAGTCAACGCCAGCAGGAGACGGACCAACGAAGATTTGGTGGTGCAACGCCGCAGACGTCGGAGGGCCAGCCACCATCTGCAGGCCCGTCGGTAGCTTCTACATCTGCAGCACCTGACTTAGGTGCTCTGATGGTGATGCTGCAGGAGCAGGCTCGCTGACAGTAGGAGCAGGCTCGCCGACAGGAGGAACAGGTCCGTCGGTTGGAAGAGCAGCTGCGGGGTGGACAGGATGAACAGGTCCGCCGACAGGAGGAACAGGTTCGCCGACAGGAGGAACAGGTCCGTCAGTTGAAAGAGCAGCTGCAGAGCGGACAAGAGGAACAGGCCCGCCGACAGGAGGAACAGATACTCCTCATAAAGGACCTTCACGCTACCTTTGCGAAAGAGATAAGGGAGGTGAAGGATAGGGTTGCTCAACATGACAACCGCCTGTCGGAAGCTGAAACCCGAATCGAAGAACATGAAACCCGAATCAACCATGTGAACAATCGGGTTGACAACGTGATGGCTGACGTGAAGAAAACGCTGAACGACCTCAAAATTGGGGATGGAACTACAGCTCAACAGAAAGTGCCGCCGTTCGACGGGACTTCTTCCAGGTCGGCCTACAAAATCCAGTTCGAGGCCGTCATGGAAGCAAACGGCTGGAATAAAAGCCAGGCCATGACTGCACTCACCTTAGGCCTGCGCGACCAAGCCTTAACCGTGTTGGAAACTCTCGGTAAGAAAGTGACCTACGAGCAGCTCCTTGATGGATTGGAGGCGAGATATGGTGACGCTCACCTGGAACTCGTCTTTCGCGTGCAGCTTAAAGATCGCGTGCAATGCAGCAACGAAAACCTGCAGCAGTGGGCCCTTGAGGTGGAGAAGATGGTTCGAAAAGCATACCAATCTGTACCTGCGCTCATTGAAGGGAACCTGGTGCAGACATTCATCGACGGCATCCACGACCTGGAAGTCAGAGCTGCTGAGAGGCTCGGGCACCACGAGACGCTTAAAGACGCCTTGGCCCATGCACTGGAGGTGGAAGCCGTGCGGCAGGATAATCTTTCCCATCGCATCAGGGAGGTTGCAGCAGCTACAGTACGCGACCGCAACAAAGGATACAGCCCTAGGTGCTATGGCTGTGGGGAAAAGGGCCATCTTCGATCCAGCTGCCCTAAGCGAGCCCTAGAAAGGGAAGTTGATCGATCTCGAGAGAGTAGTGCAGCTAACGGCACCGCCTGGCGGCATCAGGATCATCGTTCCCCTCACGTTAGGGAGGTTGCAGCAGTTACGGTTCGCGACCACAATAAAGAATACAGCCCTAGGTGCTATGGCTGTGTGGAAACGGGCCATCTTCGATCCAGCTGCCCTAAGCGAACCCTAGAAAGGGAAGGTGAACGATCTCAGAAGGGAAGTGCGGCTAAAATCACCGCCCAGCAGCAGCCGGGATACGACTTTACTATCAGACATCGCAGCGGGAAATCTCATGGCAACGCGGATGTATTGCCAAGAAGACCTTGTCCTGGAGATTGGAAACATTGTACTAGGCAAAAGAGTAAGGAAGTGGTATCCGTGAGGATGCTCAGGACAGACCACCTCAGCAACGAGTGGAAGGACAGCTTACAACGTGCACAGCAGGAAGATCCGAACATCAAGCCGATTCTGGAATGGATAAAGGCCAGTGCTCCCAAGCTCAAGTGGAGCGACGTCTCAGCGATGAGTTCGACCACTAAAAGCTATTGGGCCCAATGGCACAGCTTGCTGCTTCAGGATGGAGTTCTGTGCCGTAAATGGGAAAATGTTTGGGGAGACAGCTGTCATTTGCAAATGGTTGTCCATAAAGCTAAAGTACCGGATGTTCTACAGCTGTACCATAATGATTATTCAGGAGGCCATCTGGGAGTTAAACGAACTCTACTGAAGATCCGAGAACGATTTTACTGGGTCCACTGTCGAAACGATGTCGAGAACTGGTGTCGCAAATGTACAAGTTGTGCGGCAGTAAATGGACCTCAGACTCGTACTCGTAGTAGAGGTGTATTGAAGTTGCACAATATTGTTGCACCATGGGAGATAATAGCCATTGACGTGGCGGGGCCGTTTCCGGAGAGTGAAAGCGGTAACAAGTATTTCATGGTTGTGATGGATTACTTCACTTAGTGGCCAGAAGTCTTCGCCATTCCAAATCAAGAAGCTTCAACAGTTGCAGATAAACTAGTTCATGAAGTCTTCTGTCGTTTTGGAGTACCTTTACAGATTCACAGCGATCAAGGAAGGAATTTTGAGTCTCAAATATTCCAGGAAACTTGCCGAGTTATGGGTACTCATAAAACAAGAACGACTTCTTATCACCCGCAATCTGATGGAATGGTAGAACGATTTAATCAGACATTGGAGAGGTACCTAGCAAAAGTTGTAGACAATCGGCAACGAGATTGGGACAAGCACATACAACCGTTTTTGTTGTCATATCGAAGCGCTGTTCACGAAAGTACAGCAGTGACACCAGCTTTCGCAAACTTTGGAAGAGAATTACGGCTGCCTGCAGACCTGATCACCGAGATAACACCTGATGCTCCACGCAGTATAACCGATTATGCAAATGACTTGCGGAACAAAATGAATGACGTTTATGAGCACGTCAGACAATCGGGCCAGCAAATGTCTGAAAAGATGAAAACCCGGTACGGTCGCAAAATGAACAACAAAGGGTTTGACGAAAGTTCACTAGTGTGGTTGCACAATCCAGCCCGCAGCAAAGGGAAATCTCCTAAGCTTCAAGCTAAATGGGACGGCCCGTACCGGATTGTGACCAGGATCAACGATGTAACCTACCGGATACAAAAAGGCGCAAGAGGAACCATGTGGATCTCCTGGCGCGTTATTATGGGGCCGATAACGCTCGGGACGAGCATGTCTTAGGAGGGGGCCGTGTTACGCGTCCAAGTCGACGGCACTAGCGCCATCTAGTCTCGAACCGAAGAACTAAACTTCTTGAAGTTGAAACTCGAACTCTCGGTACCTTGCGCGTGTTTACTTGAATATTCTGGATATTTCAGTGCTAATTTATATTTATAGGCGCTGCAAGATGCGATCGGGGAAGTATTGAATTCGGCGAGATAAGCGAAGCTTCGGAGCGGAATAAAGTGAATCAGTGTGATAATTTTTAGTGTTTTAAGTTTTAATTGGTGTAAAGAAAATTAAAGTGTTAATTTAGGTAATTCTATCGGTAATTTTTAATGTCACGAACCTCAAGCTCGTAACAATATATTAATTTAAATTAAAAAAAATTGTAAAATGTCAGTGTCATAGGCTTCTATTGCGTTCACCTGTTACACCGTTTTTTTTCAGACGCTAAAAAATCGGCCATTATATTGTATTATCATCCAAGTTACATAGTTATATCAAATCGCAAATGCCAACACAATAGATTGTCAGCATGTGCAAAATAATTAGATCACAAACTTTTAATTGAAAAATATAAACACATAGTACGCAGAAATAAAGTTAAAAATAGTTTTAAAAAAGCATTACCTTGGATTGAGTACCTCCCCTTTTTTTGGAGTCGGCTAAAAATAAAAACATGCGTTGACCGGACCGAAATAATCATGCCCACTTTCCATACATTGATTTACCTGTCAATTGATTCTTTTTACGAGTTGCGTCTACCTACTACTAGTGTTGTATAAAAACAATTAGTGTTTATAATAACATAATTACTTATCATATTTTTATTTAGAGGTCAGGGAAAAATTATATTAAGTGAATAAGTTTTTCAGGTTATAGCAGCTGTGAGAAAAGGTTTTATACTTATTTTTCTTTCCACGAGAAAGTATAAAACCATTAAAAATCATAATATCTAAATAATCATAAATTATTAAGTAAAAAAATTTGGTTATTTTGAACATTCATAAATCACATGACGAATAAACAAGTTTTTCGTAGTCTGTGAAATGGCACGTGTAAAACACGTTTTTTTTAAATACATTTTAGCATCGATTCTGGGCCTTTGAGTCATTGTAAAACACGTTTGTTCTCCAAAATCTATTGAGAACGATAAACCTAATAACATTTATTTTTTCCTGGCTTTTTTTGAAAATTCAGTCATGCCATACGAAATAAGCCAAAAAAATGATAATGTATAAAATATTTTACGTCACTAGACTCGTTAGAAGATTTTTAGGTCAAGACTGGACATGATTCACACACACATTCACACATGGCAACCCTATAGACATAAGAGCATGGTCCTTCCCCGATCTATCCGACCAATTCGTGCTGCAACCATAATAATAACTGTAGCTTGGCTTAACCACGCATAAAGAATTTATTAGTAATGATATTGTATCCGCCTGATATAGCGTTTACAGTAACCACATCCAACGATAATCGTATATCAAAACGGACTGTTTTACACTTTATCGTACCGCCGCTGGATAGTAAAAGATAAAGATAATAAAATAATTACTTGTCACTTTAAAGAATTGAAAATAAATATGAGCGGATTAACCACAGAATTTAGTTTGAAAAATGGCGCGATCGGTGGTAACTCTTCTCCTAGTCGCGGCCTCTCTTGTGTCTGGCGGCCGTCATGAAAAATATGAAGGGTACGATTTTTAATTTTCTGATTCTAATATTTCATCAGATTTTAAGAGATTAACTACGAATACCCTGAAAAGTAATAGAGAAACAATTTTATTGTTGTGTTTAAACTTAATAGAACATAAATTTATGTTCACCTTTTTTTCTTGTCCATATATATTTTTCCTTTTGTGCCCTACTTAGCTGTTGTATGACCCGTCAATCTGAAGATTATCATGCGTGCGTGTCTGTTTTAGCTGGCAGGATGAAAATGAAATGAATTGTCCATCAACCTTGTTTTCTATCACCCATGTTGCTTGCCTGTCATTCGCATCAATCAATACCATTAAGCGATCAATAACATATAACAGCACGTAGAGCATATTATGCCACAGTAACGTCTAGGTTTAGCACGTATGGGACTGTAAGACTCCATTTTCATGCAAGTGTGGAAGAAAAATATGCATAGTAACTTCAGTATTCGGAGAAAAAAATGTGGCGAGAGAGCGAGAACCCACATTCTATTTACAGATGTTTTTTACTAGATATCGGTCGATGATAAATATGAAAAACAAATAACAACGACATGTAAAGACAAATAATTATAATATCACTTAAACCTGTGTTCGCATTTTTTTAATATAAACCTTTTATGTTCTAACTTATTTTTAACCGACTTCAAATAAGGAGGAGGTACTCAATTCAACTTTATGTTTTTTATTTTTATTACCTCAGAACGTTTTTGTAGGTGAACCGATTTTGATGATTTTTTTTTATATTTTAAAGTTGATGCTTCTCCTATGGTCTCATATAAATTGGATCAAGATCTGCCCAGTTGTTTTTGAGTTGCCCTTAATAAAGCGTATTTAATTGACTTCGACTACATTGATGATGTTCTCATTTTATTTATATTGAAGTGGCTTATAATTTTTTTTTAATTTTACCACGTGTCATGCACATTTCCATACAGATCGACGTGCTTGATTTAAAAAGATGCCATCCATTGTTTCTATATCGCTTGACGTTGACATGCTTTTACTAGACTCATAATCTACGAGTTATGTGTTGTTAAACAACAACGTCAAGAGCTCAATGTATCACGTGGAAACTTTTTCAGATTTCGGAATGATAAGGATCGCAGATTTTAAGTAAGATTAAGGCTTTTAGTATTATTAAAGATACAATTACATCAATTACAACATGGCGGAATTTCAAACAATCTTTCATCCTTGATTTTATCTCCTTATGGGTAGAATTGTCAATAATACTAAAAGTCGTGTCTTAATTTTGACATCCTCTGCCCCGTAAGTGGTATACTTTAATAAATCATTAAGGAATTCACTTAGAGATAGAATATTACGAAATTCTTTCTGATAGATGCCTACGTAATAACCAGTACCCGGTTGACCGAGCTTTGCTCGGTATTTTTCGCTCGGTTTTTTTAATTCGTGTGTTTTGGAAATTATATTTAGATAAAAATTACATACTAATGAAATAAGAATAATATTTTTTGATCTTAGCGACATAATAGAAAAAACTGAACTGAAAAAGCATGTGCAATTAGTTTAATTTAAATTTTCTTGTTTTAAAAAACACTAAAAAGGGCTCAAAAAAATAGATTTTCTCAAAAAAGAAAGAAACATGAAAAAAAACATTTAAAAAGTCGGTCGGTCGGTCTGGGCTCGAACCGGGGTTTTAAGATTCTGTGACCGACCAATATACCAATTAAGCTATTTATAATCAATAACAATCCGTCAAAATTTACCTTCTTATTCTAACGATATTGTAGCAGTTTTTCATTGCCTAAAAACACGGACAAAAAGACATTTTCTAAAAATAAATCCTAGCTAGATCGATTTATTATCCCCGAAACTCCCTGGACACTAAATTTTATGAAAATCGTTGGAGCCGTTTCCGAGATCCCGATTATATATATATATATACAAGAATTGCTCGTTTAATAGTATAGGATACCCTTTTTTTAATTTCACATTTCAACAACATCCAGCAGCTTGGGATGTGAATCTTAATACAATATTTTGCACACAAACTTCGCAAAATTGTTTAAGAACATTTAAGAAAATATTAAGTATTTATATTTCATCTTTTACTTCAAGAGTATTTGTACCAGTTATCAAGTTAAAAAAACGGTAAATAATATTTTCTTCATAGAAATTTGAAAACTCTCCCAGGAATTATTTTACTGTAAGTTTCAAGTCCATCGCCTCGAAAATAAAACGTTTTATATACAAGCCGTAACACTCTATTTCACTTTTTTAGGGATTGAATTTTCAAAAATCCTTTCTTAGTGGGTGCCTATGTCATAAAAGGCAGCTTCTATCCAAATTTCAGATTTTTAAGTCTAATGATTTGTGATGTGCGTTGATAAATGAGTCATTTCACCTCTAATAAATTCTCATGCTCGTATAGATACATTGCCAGGACGTACGGTCGACATACCCTCTCCTTTAAAGTAAGAATTATAAGTAGTAAGAACGTTAATCATAGTTCTATATCTATATCATAGTTCAATATAGCCACCAAACTATATAATGAGACACGTCTTAACCTTGGCTCAGTTAAGGGCTTCCAATACGTGATACCCACTGACATATGTTTACTGTAAGCATAACGAGGTCTTCCGGAAAAATTGTAATTTCCTTCTGTAATCATATCTAATTTCCTCCTCAGACACCTCTCATGCATAGATAATGCCACGACATTGTAGATCTACGATAGGTTACATGCGTATTCTAATTTACGTCGTCATCATCTACTAACTATTTTAGTCCACACAGCACATACGTTTTATTACAACTAATTGGGTTCAATTTTTAAGTAAAATTTTAAATATTTTATTATATTACACATATTTTGAGATTATATTTAAATCAGTACATTTCACAATAAATGTACTTAGCTTGGGCTGTAAAATAAAGGTAATAATAATAAATACAACATAAATAACTGTCCAAATTATATCACAAATTACGATAACGCCAAATCCTCCCAGCTTACAAGGAGCCTATGTCGAGCAATTGTATGTATAACGTAACCTAACTAATATTATGACAATGATCTAAAGTACAACCTTTTTATAACTTACACGTTATAGAATTAACGTTTGTTTTCATTATTGTCCAGTCACCAACTGTATCGTGTGGCGGGACCTTCGAAAGAAATTGGAGTATTAGAATCCCATCTAGATATCATATCGCTATCACCAGCAGCTCGTTCAAAATCTGGACAACTTGAGGCCTTGGTAAGACTGCCTCCAGAAGATAAACAAAAATGGCTGCAGTACTTCGATCAAAAGCAAATATCTTACACTATAATGGTGGAAAATCTAGCAGAGTAAGTAAATTAAGTAATTTTAATATCTCCCTTGATAATTAAATAATAAAGATGTTCACCTTACTAATCTCAAGAAATATTTTTAATTGGTCGTCATCATCATCATTATAGACTATAAAAAGTCCGCTACAAGACTTAGGATTGATATTTTCCATAGTTACCAAGCAAAGTTTTTATTGTTTTTAATTTGTAATCACTTATCAGTAAAAAGCTTCTGCCCCTTCCTTCTCCTGTTTTATTTCACTCTGCTTCTTACAACACCCACGGATTGATATGGGGTAGTGGACTGGAGTGGAGTCATTATCAACCTTCCTCTTCAGGCGGCCATGAGATTTGTGATTTCAAAATTTCCCATAAAAAGCTATTGAACCAATAACACAGGTTCTTTAGTAGTACTAGGTCTACATAAGTCTTTAATATTACGTGTCGTTAGAGATGCATTTTTTCCATGTTTCAATACACAAATTTTCTTAGAGTCTTTAGATACAAATATAGCAATATGGCAGAAAGATTAAACCTTTAGAAAAAAATAATAGCTAATTTTGAAAAAGGAAAGAAAAGAAACATATATATCTAACTTGAAATAAAATAATTGGAATTTAGAATTTCAAATACAACTACGAGTACAGCTATTACTCATAGCGGCCTGTTAGTTTATATGCTCTAAAAATCAAATGAATAAGACCTAAATTCATTAATGATGATAATTTTAATTAAATTGGATGAAGTTTTCCATAGGTATTACATTCTTATTCTGCTAATTACTTTTCAAGTATTCTTCGCGATGAAGAAGCAAAAAATATAAGAGCAAAGTATGACTCGAAACAAAAGGGCAGCTCAATCTGGAACGCATACCATGGACATGAAGAGGTATCTATGACAACGGAAGTAATAACTTTTTTTGCGTTTAATGCATCCAAATCTCAAACCCTTAAATATCTTACAGATAAACAATTACCTGGACGATCTGGCCGAGCAATATCCAAACCTATTGACAGTTGTAAACGCAGCCCTGACTTATGAAGGTCGTCAGATCAAATACGTGAGGATCTCTACAACACGATTCGAAGACCCCAGAAAACGCGTGGTTGTCATTGATGCCGGCATGCATGCTCGTGAATGGCTCCCGATACCCGTGGCTCTGAACGTTATCCACCGGTTGGTGGTCTATATATTGAACAACCCTCAGATAGAGTTATTGGACTGGGTGGTCATCCCGTTAGTAAACCCCGATGGTTACGAATATTCCATCGCAGAGGTAAAAAAAATCACTCATGTTATCTCAGAATCTCTTTTAAAATCGCGTTCGTGAAAACTAAATACAGTTGTTGTGCAAAAGCTGAATTCAAAAAAGAAGGTAGTTCTCTTTTTGCCTTTTATTTGTTTGTTTGTATGTTATGGAATAGTTTTTAATTTAACTTCTTAGAAGACATTCTAGTAGCTTCCATGGGCTTGTGATTTTCCTTGGTCCACACAAAAGGTCAAAAATTAAACTTTTAATAAAAAGTAAAATCGTACTTAAAAGAACTTAAAAATTAAATAACTTAAACTTAAGTAACAAGTAACAATAATAAATTAGTTTCGGAATTTGATCTGAAGATAATATAGTTGTGATAATATAGTGGATGACATACGAGTACAGTCTACTTGATGGTAAGTGGATTCTACACCACATGGACCACCACGTGGACCATACACATTTATTCTCCGTTAAAAATCAAAATACAGATGCGTGCCTTCTAAAGAAAGAATGACTTCTAAAGCTAAAGTAAAATAACATTGAGAGTCGTTGAAGTTTCTGGTAGGCCCAGAGGCGATTGTCTCCTTTACTTACTACTTACTAAATTTGCATAGCACATATGAATAAACATTTTAGTCTTTTCTTTAGTTGTATTACGTCACAACTAAAGAAAAGACTAAAATTACGTGCTAAAATTAGGTTAATATACTGTGTTCTTAAAATAGTCGGCTGTGGCAGAATACCAGCGGTGACCTAAAATCACCACATAGCTGAGTCACAGGCCGGTTTGTCTCATTACTGTTATGTTACTGTATGTTTCTAAGTTAAGTTTGTGATGATTTCTATTTGTATTTTTTTTAGTAACATATGTAAACTGAGACAAATAAAAAGCTTTATTATTATTATTATTATTATTATTATTATTATTATTATTATTATTATTATTATTATTATTATTATTATTATTATTATTATTATTATAAAGTGCTTAGAAGGAATAAGCCCCGAATTCAAAATTGTAATGTGGGAATTATTTTAAAATTATTTTTAGTTCTTTTATGTCGGCTTTTATCTACTTTTAAACAATACTTAGTTTTTTGATTTAGCATATAACTTTTATGCTGATTTATTATAATTACCAATAGAGTATATTTTCTCATGACCGTGCTTGATCGCAATCTATGATTTAGCAATAGACTAATGGTGAGCTGTATTGATGCTGACGACACTGTCGCCATGGCCTCATTTATAATGGATGACTATTGAAGGCAATAAAATAAAGTATTGAAAAACAAAAATAATTCAAAACACTGAGTGTTTAAAACAGGGGCTGTTAAAGAAATAAAAAAGAAAGATTCGTGAAAAGTTGAATATGGTTTAGAGTTGAGACGCACCTAGAAATGTACGCAGCGCTCCGTCTGACTTTCTATTTTGGTCTGACAAAACTCATTAAAAAGTTCAGATAATCCCGTAAATGTTAAAGTAGACTGAGGACAATGTCAAAATTTTTTGCAGAATCTATTAGATGGTGTCATAAGGTATACATAATAGTTAGAAGAGGTTAGCCAATAATAATTCTTCGTATAATTTTCCGTATAGCATTCCGTCGGTACCACTATTTCTGCTGTCGTATAATTGTATTCATCATAATTGTAATTTTTTTCAAATAGCCTATTTTAAGTAGTCCTAATGTACGTTATATATCTACTCTAACATCGTATTTTCAGGATCGCTTGTGGAGTAAAACACGCTCGAAAGGACATGCAAATGGCGACGTATGCCCGGGAGTCGATGTTAATCGCAACTTTGATCACTATTGGGGTACCAAAGAAGAAAATACGGACCCGTGCTCTATTACTTACGAGGGACCATCTTCCTTCTCCGAACCAGAAACTCGCGTAATAAGAGACGTGATTATGACAAATTTAAACAGAGTCTTACTATACATTTCGCTGCATAGTTATGGAAGCTTAATAACTTATCCCTGGCGAGAGAATGGTACTTTATCTTAACAATCTACTTCCTTACAAATAATAATTCTCTTTTATTTCAGACGTAGATCCATATAAGTTGTTAGTAATATATTACGCACCTTAAATACTAATGTTAGTTCCTTAAATATGTGTAATCACTTTTAACAAATCGTTCCAATGATCTAGCATATGCCCGTCACATCTTTCGGTGAGCACGTTCATAATACTGTTGCGGCTGCCACGCATTCTGCTCAACAGCGAGTACACTCTTTTACGCATTATTGCGAAGAAGTCATCTGTTCGTGTTTCTGCAAACGTCCCTGATGCACTACAAAAGCGAGGTAGCCCTAACAGGGCCCTGATAATGTTAATATAACATAAAACACGAAGGTCACTGTAAGTGTGCTTTATATACGTCGTCCATAAGCTGCATGCGTAAAAAGATTGACAGTAGACTTTAAAGAATGTGATCTTGACTTCTTTGCTGCAGCGCGGAAACCTACTAATCAACATATTTCCACGGACCAACAGTACCCTTCACTCCCTCTCGATGTCCATATCATCTTTACAATTTTCAGTAATTAGTAGCCTAGATATTTAAACTCTTTTTCTACCTAGGACAGTACCATTAAGCAAAATAGGAGGCACATTCTTTGGGCACTTTTTCCAGCTCTAAATACCATAAACTGGCCTTTCTTAGCATTGTATACTTAACCATGTCCAACAGTATAACCCTTACAAACGCGTAAAAATTTTACGTACAAAGTATTAAAAAAGTAACAGATAAATATAGACCGTAAAGATAAGGTTTTATTATATTCAAAAATACACTTAGCACCGTCAGTCCAAGTCGACTGTCGGTGCCAAGTGGCCTGTCGGTGTATCGAAGTGCTGAAGTGTTTGTAGTAGGGCTACGATGGCTATCAGAGTACAGAACCGGAGTACAAAACCTATCCAACTGCAGAGAGGTGTAAGACAGGGTGACGTAATATTCCCGAAACTCTTCGCCTCAGTGTTGGAAGACGTTTTCAAGCTAATGGACTGAATAGAATTCGTATATTCATTTTGCGACAGTTCAGTCCTTATGGCAGAATCGACGGAAGACCTAAGCACTATGCTCAATGACCTCAATAGTCTCTCTCAACGGATAGGTCTTGAAGATGAAAATGAACAAAACGAAAGTCATATGTAAATGCTCGAAGTTGTTGTCGAATATGTTTATCTGGGACTAGTCCGTCTAGGTAAGTCCAACTTCGACTGAGAGGTTAATCGACGGATTTAACTCGGCTGGGCAGCGTTCGGTAGATTGCGATATATCTTCTCGTCCGACATACCTCAAAATGTCAAAACTAGATTATACAACCAGTGCGTGTAACCAGTGATGAATAATGTAGCTGAGCGTGGTTTTTCACTGCCAGCCGGATTAGGAAGCTCAAAGTCGCTCAGCTAGCTATGGAGAGGGCTATGCTCGGGGTTTCTATGCGTGATAAACTTAGAAATGAGGATATCCGCACTAGAACCGGAGTAACCGACATAACCCAACGAAATACTAAATTGAAGTGGCAATGGGCCAGCCACACAGCTCGAAGAACCGATAACCGATGAGGAAAAAAGTTTCCCTAATGGCAGCCTTGTATCTATAGGCATAGTGTAGGGCGTTTCCCCACCATGATGATAGATGGAGTGACGACCTGGTAAAACATGCAGGAAGTCGATGGACGCAGGTTACCCAGGATCGTGCTTTACGGCATTTCTACTGGGAGGCCTATGTTCATCAGTGGACTTGTGAAGGGCTGTAATGATGATGATGAAAAAACACAGCGTCAAAGCTCTTCGGACAAACGCGTATGCGAAGGATGCCCGTACGAGACCTCGCTTCAGGGAGTTCCCCGCGGTATGGCGACAGCATATAAGTCACGTTCTACATTTTAAAACATAGAAGAAAATGCTAGAGTATAATTTAAACTTGGATAGCCGAAATGATGAAATGATAGAAAAATCAATTGTATAATGAACTCTACAACAAATTTGCTAGTTTGCAAACCTATTTTCATGTCATTTCTATCATATAAAAAGTATGTTAAAAACATTCGATTTCCGCGTATCAATATTAGTGAAAACATTTTGAATCCTTGCAACAAAAAAGGTATTATTGGAAACCAAGAAATCGATTCTAGTGATCTCTAATTAATAAAATGACACTTGATATTCATTTATTGCAATTTCATTTGTTTAATATTAATCACTCAAAGATAATTCACAAGTAGAATTTTTTTATTGAACCAAGTATAGAGGCACCACTTAACTAAATGCTTATGAAAAATTTTACCTATAAATTTACTTAAAAAATCATAAAGTACGTACTAAAATATTCTATTCTTCTTCAGGTACTCTTCCATCAAACGGTCTCCTCCTGAATGTTGCCGGATTAAGAATGGCGCAACCTATGGACAGTATGGGTATCACAATAGAACCTTACGATGTTGGTAACGCCGCATATCTCCAATCCTTCACTACTGGAACTTCTACTGATTGGACCCGGGCTGTTGGCGTTCTTTTCCCTTTTAACATTGTACTGCCTGGTAACGGATATGGTTTCCTATTCCCGTCAGAAAATATCGAAGCCATATCTGCCGAAGTTTGGGAAGCTATTATCGCTGGAACCGAATACCTTTTGTCTATTTACTAATTGCATTGTAACAAAGTATATATTATATACATAATTTAATTATATTAAACAGCCTATCATTTATTATTGCATAAGCAAGAATAGATCGTGTGTAACCTGTGTAGAGCGCATGAACTGCGTGGATACCAATTAACTTTTAATGACTAAAATAGCAGTGACAGTACTAATTTAAAAAAAAATCATAAAATTATGTATCAGAGGTAATTCTAGAACACAATTTAATTTAAAATAAAAATAGATAGCTAAGTCAAGTGGAAATAAAACAAACACATTGTGACCAAAACAATTTGTGACGATACCTATCTTACAAGCTATCGCGCGTGTGATAACATTTTAGTTGAATCATCTAAAATCATCAATAAATAAGTATTAGACAAACTCCAAAATTTTTGACAAATATAAAGTTGATTACGCTTCGTTTTTAACAGATAGTATTAATAGTATTAATCTCTATACATTTAGATCGAATACCCAGAAGTTTCTACAATCAATAGTGAAGTACTCATTTTCCTAATTTGCTTCAACACGACCAGTTTTGCGTGAGTTTATAAATGAAATTGGAAAAATGTTAGTATGATCTTTAATTATATATAGATAGTATACATATAGCTATATCGTATAAGATTATTTTTGTCCTTATCATAGATTTATTATATGTAAAATTACAAATGATAAAACAAAAAGTTCTCATGATTGTCCCATACAAAATATACAAAAATCAACCATTCTGTCCTATTAAAGCTGAAAGTTTATTCCTTGGATACTTGGATTCCTAGGAGTAAATCAAAAATTATTATTCAAAAGTAGGTAAAAGTTTTAGAATTAAACTCTTTCATGACAAGAACCGATTAATGAATTTTATTAAATTTCTCGGCATGGCAGCACTAATGAACACAGCGAAAACTGTGTAATGTAGTAACCCACACGACATTTTTTACTACATAACAACCACCTAATTATACTCGTAGCCCTACCGGAAAAAACGTCTGTCCTGGAAAGAACCAGCACGAAACTAAAGGTGGGGGGTCCCACGGCCTGCTTTCTCACAGGCCAGACCGTGCCAGACCAGACCGGCAGGCCGTGGGAACCGATGCATCCGATGAGGCCTTCAGCGGCCTGTTGTCCCCCGTCCGATCCGTCGGGAGTCGGTAAAATCAAAGGCGCGCGCAAATCCGGCGCGACGGTGCCTGTCGCGGCCTGTACGGGCGCGTCTGCGTCGGTTGTAATCGTTCATTTCACCTGCGGCGGCGCGGCGCCTACGCGTACACGCACATGATGGAGTGGACGAACGAGCTCATATTCGAGTTTTTAACTCTTTATGAAAATGAACCAGCGCTTTGGAATAGTTCGTCGCCTCAACATAAAAATAAGAACGATGTCCATGATGCTTGGTTACGCATAAAATATCAATTAAAAGATGGAACTATCTCTATCGAGTAGTTAAAGAAGAAAAAAGAAAATTTAATGTCTACCCATAGAAAAGTGAAAACTAAAGTCAAGGATTCTATGAAAACGGGTAGTGGAACCGATAATATTTATAAGCCGGAATGGCCATTCTACGACATAATGGCAAAATTTTTGGATGTTGTATATAAACCAAGGAAAACTAAAACTACGATTACAGTGAGTAATTTTTTGTATAACTTATTTACATTATATACATTACATTATATACTTTCATTTAATTTACATTAATAATTATTTATATTATATCGAGTACAAATCTACCATTTACGTACCAATTTTATCTCACTCATCCAAATCTGAAGTATAAACTTATGAAACAATAATTTTAATAGTTATTCTGCCACGGAACTGCGCTATCATTTACAAAGTATTCAGCAAATTTATCTCTGACGCTCTTGGCAGTAACGGCTGCTCTTCGTGGTAAAGATCTCAGTGGTAGTAGAGAACTTCTTGGTCATTTTGCCAAGAGCCAGGTTGAATAATGCCTTCATGATCAGTGTCAAAACTGCCAACTATCGTCTGTCATAACTATGTCAGTCACTTTGTCAGGGCTTATCAGAATAGGTTTCCTTAGTACTCTGAAAACAGAAGACAGTATTCCGAAAGCGTTTTCGACTATATATGATAGACGATAGTTGAAAACTCTTTCTTTTGTTCCTTTGTTATGGTTCCCAGCATATGGTTTCATCATGTTAACAGTTAGGGCAAATGCACTATCAGCTACGAAAACGTACGGCATCTTTTCTTCTTTTAATGGTAAAACATCTGGTTGTGGTAAATTCAATTCAGAACGACATATTTTTTTGTAGAACTCCGTGTTTCTGTACACACCTCCATCAGTTATTCTTCCTTGGCAACCACAATCAACAAATTTGAAATTGTAGTCAGCGTCAACCAAAGCTAAAAATACGATGCTGAATGTTCCCTTATAGTTTATGTATTCTGAACCACTGTGAATAGGACTTTGTATCACGACATGCTTTCCGTCTAATGCCCCCAGACAATGAGGAAAGTTCCACTTGCGGTAAAATTCTTTTGCGACCTCCAACCATTCATGTGATGACCGTGGCAACTGTAAAGAAAAAATGTTAATTGTAGGTTAATGTTAATAGTAAGGTGCACAAGAAAGCCTCATAATAATAATACTTAGTTCTCGATTAATTTCAGATATCAGATGAGAGTGAAAATGATAGTAAGGATGAATGTAATGAATCATACCAAAATTTAGAAAGTAATGAAGAACAGGACATTGCATTCAAAACTCCAAAAATAATTCCCAAGAAAAAAAATTAACTAAATGAAACTGAAAATCGGATGGACGAAGCATACAATTGCTTGCAACAAATAAGCCAAATGCCGCGAAAAGATGTATCTTCTTTGTATTGTGATTTATTAGCAGAAAAATTGAGGGGTCTACAGGAACACACACGAGAATTAGCTACGCTAGAAATAGATAAGTTGGTGTTTCATCTGAAACGACGAGAAAAAGAACAATTTCAACAACCAGATTATCACACTGAAACAACTACCATCAGGCCTATGCGATCCCTGAACCAGATCCCCTATCAATCGCCACAGGATTCATCATCTTATGCATCCCAGTCACCGGCCTACTATAGCCACAATTATTTACAATCATTACCACAAATTTCATTACAGACACCATACACTCAAATTATTCCTCTTTCAAAACGTTCGCCGAGTACCCAGTCTGCACAGAATTCACCAAGTTCTCCAGCTCCATTCCATCCTCAACCATCGTCTGCATCGCAGTCGCCGGCCTACCAGAGTCCCAATTATTCACAATCATCACCATCACCACATACTTCCTTACAAGCACCAAACACTCAAATTAATTGTAATGCACAACAAACGCCAAGTACTAATCTGGCTTCAGATATAACAACATTAAAAGAGTTTTATGAGTCTCAAAATGAATGTACCTAATTTCTTAAAATAAATATTATTATGAACGTAGCAACTTACTTTTACTTCTTTCCATAATTCTTGTACTATGGCTCTGCAGACGTCGTCAACGCTTCTTGAGACTGTTTGTTTTGAAACCTTAAATAAGTATGAGAGGCTTTTGTAACTATCTCCAGTAGCTAGAAATCTCAATAGCAAATCGTTCTTGAATTGGAATGCACTGTCTCATGTTCGTATCAATCTTTGAGATACGAGGGCCAATCTTATTAAGAAGGAACGTGAAATCATCAGAAGACATTCTGCAGAAATTTCCAAATGTTCCCGTACAAAATCACTCATCATATCTGTTGCATTATATCTGTAAGTAATTAAGAAAATGTAATGTTTATATTGTTCTAAAATAAAAATAATCGGGTATACAATAGCTAGTCAAAATTAGGTACCAACCTTGATCGGCTCTTGTTGAATGACGACACTCACCAGCGTTGTCGTTTCTTCTGCTTTGTTTTTGCTTGATTTAACAAAATTTCACCACTGAATAAAACCACAGTGGCTGCATACGAAACCGTGCGCTCCGTATCGCCTAACATATTGGAATGTCAGTCAACAGGCCGCACAAGGCCGGCACATGCCGTGAGAACGCTTAGTAGAGGCCACGACAGGCCTATACAGGCGGTGGAACGCCTGGCGCGGCCTGTCGCCTGGCAGACCGTGGGACGCCACCTTAATATTACAATAACTCTTTTTATACAAAATTGGTTAATTAACATTTCGGAACTTTGTGCAGGTCAAATTTTGTATATTTTCTGAGATTTTGTTGTAAAAGCGTAAACACCGCCCCAAAAATGAACCTAACATAGAAACCTAAGCGTAAACTACGGCGATAACTTGAAGTTTACCCAATTGAAAAAAAAATAACGAGACAATTGTCTACAGTTGTTATAGCTAAGTTTTGAATAATTAATTTATGCAAGGGCTCAACATCAGTAAGAACACCATCAATACAAGTTTCTCTGGCCCCAATAACACGTGTTGGCTCCAAGAACGAATTAAAAATTGTGATTTGAGCAAAGATCTAAACTAATACTCATGGGAGAATTTTCAAGGAGATTGATAATAAGGTCTCCACATACTAGGACGGATTTACAATACAATACATTACAATATTCTTTATTGTGTACCAATAAAAGATAAATATAGTAAAAAATAAACAAATAATGAGGGAAAACTCTTCTATTCAACCCAGAAAATAATTAAATAAAAATAAATAGAAAAAAAATAATTAAATTAAATAAAAAAAATAAAAAATTTTACAGTGGTAGAGCCACGCGGCAGCTTTGCTGTTGCACGTATGGGCCGGCTCAAACCGGGGTGGTACCACGACCTCACAGTATACCGGCGTGAAGTGGAAGCTCTGCTTCCGCGTTTCGTCTGGTGAGTGCAGGTGGCCGGAGGCCCAAATCCCCCCCCCCATCAACATGGTATCGGAATTAAATAATGATAGACTACCCCAGGAGGGTACCAGCACCCCTGGAGAATCCCTCGCTGAGCATCCACGACCATGTTTCTTCACTTCTGAGCGTGGGTGCTAAGGCTGCCCCGCGTATTCTGGGGGGGGCAAAATTCCGCTCAAGACTACAACTGCTCGGGGCAAACGGAGCAACAAGACCAAGGCGACCCCTGCCACGCTGTCCGTGAATTTCTGCAATATCAGGGGACTTCACTCTAACCTAAACGCCGTCCACTACCATCTCGAGACGGCGAGGCCGGCTCTGCTCTTTCTGACCGAGACGCAGGTGTCCTCTCCGTCTGATGTCACGTATCTCTCCTACCCGGGGTACAAACTGGAACACTCCTTTGTGCCTCGGGCTGGAGTTTGCGTTTACGTCAGAGAGGACATCTGTTCTCGACGCCTCGGCAGACTTGAAGGTTCGGACCTGTCCATCCTTTGGCTACGCGTAGACAGCGACGACCATCCGCGCGTCTACGGGTGCCTCTATAGGTCCCATAGCGGTAATGCCGAAACAGACCGACTCTTCGACCACGTCCAAATGGCTGCAGATTCGTTGCTACAGCAGATCCCCTCCGCAGAGATCGTGATCCTCGGCGACTTTAACGCCCATCACGCCGAATGGCTTGGTTCACGTTTAACCGATCATGCGGGGAGATCTGTTCATGATTTTGCCTTGGCATATGGTTTGACACAACTGGTTACTTCGCCTACGCGGGTTCCAGATGTGGAAGATCATGCACCTTCCCTGTTGGACCTTCTGCTGACCTCTCACCCGGACGGATATCAGATTTCCGTCGACGCCCCTTTAGGCTCCTCGGACCATTGTCTGGTCCGGAGTGTTGTGCCACTCACGCTGAAATCGCGGTTGCATTCTGCAGGCTGCCGACGTGTTTGGCACTATAGGTCAGCCGATTGGGATGGGATGCGGTCTTTCTTTGCATCCTACCCTTGGGGGCGGGTTTGCTTCTCGCCGGATGATCCCAACGTTGTTGCGGATTCTGTTACTGATGTGGTACTTCAGGGTATGGAACTTTTTATTCCTTCCTCTGTGGTGCCCATTGGAGACAAATCTCAGCCATGGTTTGGTCGCTCCTGTAAAATAGCATCATGCTATAAGCAGGAGTGCTATCAAGCCTGGGTTGATGCATCAGCGTCCCGGGATGTAAACACCAGCGCTCTAAAAAAGAAGTATAATTCCGCCTCTAGGTCCTTCAAAAGAGTCATTGCCAAGGCAAAGTCAGAGCACATAGGCAGAATTGGCGAGAAACTAGTTCGCCTTCCTTCTGGAACCCGTGCATTCTGGTCTCTCGCTAAGGCTGTCCAGGGGAATTTCTGTCAGCCATCTCTTCCATCTCTGCACAGGGAGGACGACTCACTGGCCCATACTGCAAAGGAGAAAGTCGATCTTCTGGGCTCTTTCTTTGCGTCTAACTCGACTCTCGATGACGGGGGGAGTACGCCGCCGACCATCCCGCGGTGTGAGTGCTCCATGCCAGAAGTGCAGTTCACACAGCGCTCGGTTCGCAAAGCACTCCTCTCCCTTGACATCCACAAGTCGAGTGGGCCTGACGGAATCCCCCCAATTGTGCTGAGGACGTGTGCTCCAGAGTTGGCACCGGTTTTAACGCGTCTTTTCCGGTACTCCTACTCCCTTGTTCTCCAAAACAATGGAGTCCATTGTAAACTGCCAGCTCATGAGGTACCTTGAGGATCACCAGCTGATTAGTGACCGCCAATACGGTTTTCGCCGTGGTCGGTCAGCTGGTGATCTCCTGGTCTACCTCACGCACAGATGGGCGGAGGCAGTAGAGTTCAAGGGGGAGGCATTGGCCGTTAGTTTGGACGTTGTGAAGGCCTTCGATCGGGTTTGACACAAAGCGCTTCTTTCGAAGCTCCCTTCCTATGGGCTTCCCGAGAAACTGTGCGATTGGATCACCAGCTTTCTTGCAGATCGGAGCATCAAGGTCGTTGTAGACGGTGCAAGCTCCGATTGCAAGCCTATTAATGCTGGTGTTCCACAGGGCTGCGTGCTATCGCCAACGCTGTTTCTTCTGCATATCAATGATATGTTGCATATCCGTAACATTCATTGCTATGCGGATGACAGCACTGGTGATGCTCTTTACACCGGCCGAGCCAATATTTCTCGAGAAAACGTCTCCGAGTGCCGGGACAAACTTGTGTCTGAAGTCGAGTCTTTGCTGAACAGAGTCTCGGATTGGGGACGACTAAATCTAGTCCAGTTTAACCCCCAGAAGACACAAGTTTGCGCGTTAACCGCTAAAAAGAACCCCTTTGTCGTATCCCCTCAGTTTCAAGGCACTCCCCTTGTTGCCTCAGCCAGTATCGGAATCCTTGGCGTCGACATATCGAGTGTTGTGCAGTTTCGTGGTCACTTGGAAGGGAAGGCCAAATTGGCCTCTAAAAAGCTTGGCGTGCTCAGCAGAGCGGGACAGTATTTCATGCCGGCACACCGCCTGCAACTTTACAAGGCGCAGGTTCGGCCGCACATGGAATACTGTTCCCATCTCTGGGCTGGGGCTCCCCAGTACCAGCTCCTTCCACTTGACCGCGTCCAGTGCAGAGCGGCTCGAATCGTCAACGACCGAGTGCTTTCCTATCGGCTCGATTCACTGGCGCTGCGAAGAGATGTTGCATCTCTTTGCGTATTTTATCGCATCTATCACGGGGAGTGCTCTGAGGAATTGTTCGGATTAATCCCAGCCGCCAAATTTCGTGGACGCACTACACGGCAAACTTCCCGATACCATCCACACCATCTGGATGCTTGGTGGTCCACCACTGTACGTTTCACAAGGAGTTTTCTTCCACGTACAACCTCTCTGTGGAATAGTTTACCACCGGCGATTTTTCCGGACCGATACGACCTGGCGACCTTCAAGAAAAGAGCTTACTCCTTTCTAAAGGGCCGGCAACGCACCCGCTATTCTCCTGGTGTTGCGGTTGATCATGGGCGGCGGTAGTCACTTAACATCAGGTGAGCCGCATGCTCGTTTGTCCCCTCTTCTATAAAAAAAAATAATAAAAAGAAAAGTAGACTGCACTAAGATAAAATACAAACTTATATACTAAAAAGACAACATTCATCAAATAAATTAATGACCATAACTAAGAGGAGTAAGAGAGAGAGGGGAGTTAAAGAGACAAATATACGAACGTACTATACGTGAGGGTAATATGGTAATCCGGTTAATATAATCACTTTTTTATTACTTAAAAACTACAGTCTTGTTTGCATATATGGCTGTGTTACGATAGCTTTTCATCAGTCAATCAAATAACAAAGGTTCGAAAGGTCGCTGTTTTATCGAGGTCATTTTGATAGTTGACATTATAGTAACTTTATTCGTAAAATGACTCAGATATAGGTATAGAATCGAACTATTACATTGACACGGTATCACGCACACAATTGTACGCACGGCTGGCTGCGGGAATCGTAGTCAAATAAAATTATTTTGATAATTTGAAAGACCGAATTTGTTTTTGATTTCTTACACCTCAAAAATCTACTTAGATACATAGAGTTATTAGATTTAGATACGAAATACGAATACCTACTCTAGAGACTGCTTGGCACTGGGAGCGCTCTACTGGCAGTGAGATGTTAGCTGTGGACTTAAGCATCCTTCATTGTGTGCGTGGTACCGTGTCAATGTAAAAGTTCGATTCTATACCTATATCAATTTTGTAAACGCGTCCTTAAAAAATCTTAACGTAAATATTGCGCCAAAAAGAGCGACACGTCTCTACAGCACCAGGCCTCGGCCGGCAGTGACTGCACAGGCGTTTACGCAAACATCCGTACGTATTATTTCAGAAATAAGAATATGCGATTTAAAAAAAACTATTAGTTGGACTAAAAAATTAAAACACTATTACGTTAATATGTTGTATGTATAAAAATCTGACAAAAAATCAGAATGATTGCATGTAATAATGTAAAATAATAGTATGGTTTTTACTCGTTAAAAGAAATTTTTAGAGGTATGTTTGTGATTTTTTTTCTGTCGTATTAAATTAGTGGTATCAAGTTTTCAACACACTATCTAACTAGCATATATCCCGGACAATATCATATATTTTTCTGGGTTTATTTACTGCAGTGGATCATATACTTTGAGGCATTATAAAACTTGCATTTAGCATCATGCCTCGTTTTTTTCGTCACCATCTTATATCAACACAAATTGGATCTTGATTTTTTTTATCTCCAGCAGTTGACTCTTGTTGGTCCCTGCAACATTTGTTCGAGCACCACTTTCCTTCCAACCTTTGGTGAAAACTCTTGAAAATTGGTATGGCAGTCACATTTTCCGTTATTTTGATTTTTTTATGATCTTGAAAAATATAGTCAGTCATTTTGGGAGTTTTCTTAAGTAGTTTTTAGGAGTACACTGCTTTTAGAGTAACGTCATTTTATTCTGTATTCTTCTCAGCAAAACCTTTCATTTGATATCCATATCAATTTATATTATGGGAGTGCATAGAAAGTAACTTGTCCAGTCCGCCATATTGGATTTGGAATGATATCGCTTAGCTAACCATGCATTGTCATCCAAAGTAAAAAAAATGTATGCAAAATATCAGCTCAACCAGATGAGAAAAAGTGCTTTAAAATTCAGTTAATGACGGCACGTTTATATAATACCGGTTGGATTACGAGGCTAGCGTCATATCGATGGTGGCGAGATGGAATTTACGGTATGTCGAGAAAACCCTCCCATCCCCGCCCCCACTTGTTTGTGCAGTATTAAGTTCACTGTATGCATCATGCGAAGGAGATTCTGTTTGAGTCATTTTACGAATAAAGTCATCACTGAAGTGCTGAAATATTGTCGTCGTTCAGTCCGTTATGGTGGTTCTTATAGTGCAGGCTAGGATGTTGATAATGTTGCTGAGAGGCTGCCTTGTGTTACATTGAGATGGGTTGTGTTGATGTTGGTATGCATACTTTGGTGTTATCGTGTAATTACGTCCCTAACGTTACACTCGTGTGTGATTGTGGCGAGGACGTATTACGGTGGGGTCGACTTGTAATTGCTATACTGAATGTATAATACCTTACGCTGCTTTATTACTGTTAATGATTGATTGCGTAAGCAAGATAGCAATTTGAAAATCCGCTCTTATTCTTTCGCTATTTTTTAACAATTGACGCTGTCCTGATGTGTTTTCGAGTTCAGTTCAGTTCTATTTCCTATATACAATTGGCCTTATTCTCTAGTTTCTTTTTCTATAAATAAAAGATTTAAAAAACATTTATTTTTCAATCCTTTGCCCAACATGCCTTGCATATTTGATGTACCAGGTGTATACAATTTTTATGATTGTTTTTATGTGAAATTATACATTTTACTATTTATGGGCTTCATTATGGATAATTTAAATTATTATTACGATATGATACTATCTCATTTTCTAGTTTAAAATACTTGAAACCGATTCCAAATTCATATAAAATCATTATACTGCTCAACAGAAGCAGATGTCTGGCAATGATTTCAAAAGGAAGGATGGGCCCATCTAAATATTTTACTTATAACTTTTTCATACAAAAAGACGTAGCGTATGTGTCATAATACAAACGTCATATCAAAACACGACGTAACCAGGGTCGGATTTCGTAGCATAATTATCCTCATTGTACCATTATTTCATAGTTTGTAGTTTATAGTATCGTAATAATACTAAGCGAAAATACCTAAAGGTCGACTTGTATTATTATTGGGTCCTTTTACATTTTAATATTAACCCCTTGGATATCGAGAATTCCTGCATTGTTCATGATTATAGCGTTTTAAAAGTATACATATATATATATATATATATATATATATATATATATATATATATATATATATATATATATATATATATATATATATATAATCAGCTCCCTTTCTAGTCAATCGATGCTCGATCGATGCATTTATGTTGCATCCTTGATACAACTATAACGAGGGGCTACCACGATAAAAACTCTGTGCTCCAGAAGCAATTGGTTTGAAAACAGATTTTCAAAATATTTTATGAATCAGATTTACAGATTCAATTAAGCGGATATGGTTTCTTTTGTACTCTTTTTGTTTTACCCTTATCGAATATTTTACTTTAGACAAAAATTAAACAGAAATAAAAATAAAACCGTCAAAATAACGACGCTTGACTCTAAAATCTCGGCACATGGGAATAAAGAAACATGAAACGTCTAACGTGATATAATTTTTTTAAATGGTATCATTTTATTTTCCATGTACAATATTTTTGAGAGTCTGAATCCAACCCTGGCCTAATCTTGGTAACGAACTTAACTAGCTGTAAAATAAAACTCTAAAAATGCGTTTATATAATAATTCAATTGTAATAAAATTAATATAAGTTTATTTACTGATGAAACGATATTCCATGTTTTTTTTTAATCTTTGTATCGTAAAATTTGCATTCTTTTACCACCCAGTTAGACATATTTATGACAGGCAAATCTGTCCTGCGCGCGCACTACTATCGACCGATTCACGATGGCCCTAAACTGTAATTTTAGGGCCAGCGCTCTGGTCCGTTTTAGTTGTTCGGTCGGCCCGGTCCTTACGCTAGTAATATATAAGTCAATGATGTCTGGATAGCAAATCCTTGGCTGAGTTAAAACATAAACATAAAATTAATATAAATATAAGAAATCATCATTGTGTCATGTTGTGTTATTCTCACTTATATTGGTAGTATAAGGAAATTCATTAACCCATTTCATCCCGTGAGTGCCTTGCCGTGTAGTGGCGGTTAAGAATATCCACTACCCCATATCTTCCCGTGGGTGTCGTAAAAGGCAACAGAGGGAAACAGGCAGGAGTTGGGTAGCAGCATCTTCCTGATAACAGCAACTGTACGACAAAAAAAAACTGCGGTTGCCAACCCGCTCGCCAAGCGTGGCAACTATGGCAATATACCCCCCCCCCCATGAACAATTACAAATAGACGGCCCCCAGTCCCCGGCGGCCCCGCTATTCCTGGCTACGGTGGCGACCATGGTAACGGCGGGGCAGGGGGTGCTAAGAATCTCCGGTGGAGGTTCGGTTGCCACCTACGAAGACTCGACCTGGCAACATTTAACGCACGCACACTGAGGACTGACGAGAAGATCCTGGAGCTAGAAGAAGAGATAGACAAGTTGCGCTGGAGTATTATAGGATTATCCGAGGTCCGAAGAGAGGGGGAGGACACGGTGATTCTCGAATCCGGCAACTTGTTCTATCACCGGGAGGGCGACCATCTGTCCCAAGGAGGTGCCGGATTTATCGTCCACAAGTCTCTCGTCAACAACGTTGTAAAGATTGGGAGTGTGTCGACGAGGGTCGCGTACCTGATACTCAGAATCACCAAACGGTATTCGCTCAAGGTCATACAGTTTTACGCACCAACCTCGGCACATCCCGATGAGGAGGTGGAGGAAATGTATGAGGATATTTCCAAAGCCATGCATTCCTCCAAAACCCACTACACGGTGTTGATGGGAGACTTCAACGCAAAACTAGGCACAAGAGAAAGCGGTGAGCTGAAGTTAGGGAAATTTGGAGTAGGGCAACGGAACCGAAGGGGCCAGCAGCTGGCCGACTTTATGGAGAAAGAGGGACTCTTTATGATGAACTCTTTCTTCCAGAAGCGGCCCCACTGGAAGTGGACCTGGTCGAGCCCCGACGGTTCGACAAAAAATGAGATTGACTTCATTATGACGACCCGACGCCAACTGTTCAGTGATGTCTCAGTGATCGCAAGGGTGAAAACTGGCAGCGATCACCGAATGGTTAGAGGCACACTGAACCTAAACGTTAAGTTGGAGAGGTCTCGTCTAATGAAGTCAACGCTCCGTCCCCCTCGTGCTCTAATTCAGAATCCCGAAAACTTTCAGCTCGAGTTACACAACCGCTTTCAGTGTCTACAAGATTGCAATGTAGTGGACGATATGAATGACAAGCTCGTGGAAACTGTCCATGCGGTCGGAGCTAAGTTCTGCAAGACCCGCCGCAGAAGAACACAAAAACTCTCCGATCACACTCTTAATCTCATGGCTGTTAGACGGGAGATGAGGTTGCAATCGTCAACAGATTTGACAGCATATAGGCAACTGAACAGACAGATCTCCAAATGCATGCGGCGAGACTTACGCAACTTTAATACTGCTCGTATTAAAGAAGCGATCGAGCGGAACCAGGGCTCCAAAATCTTTGCCAGAGATCGGGCAGACAGATCTAAGAGCCAACTGTCAAAGCTGAAGACTGAGTGTGGCAGCATCGTTTCCGGGACACCTGAGATTTTCAGTGAAATTGAGAGGTTCTATGGGCAGCTGTACACTTCATCGTTGGAGCCACACGCAAGTGTGAGTAACGATCCAAGAGCAAGTCTTATCCGACACTATTCCGATGATATCCCGGACGTCAGTTTGAGCAAGACTCGAATGGCTCTCCAGCACCTTAAAAACGGCAGGGCCTCAGGCGAGGATGGAATTACAGCGGAGCTTCTGAAAGCGGTAGCTTTTTTGATGTGGTAGAGCCATGCTGCAGTTATATTAGTAGTATAGTTGTAGCACGAATGGGTCGGCTCGACCGGGGAAGGACCACGCTCTCACAGAATACCAGCGTAAAATAGTACCTTAATTCTGCTGTGTTTCGTATGGTGAGTGTAGAGAACCGGAGACCCTTTTTACGGGAAACGAGGCATTCCATCTTAGTCCTCACGGGTGACAACGTATCTGAATTTTGATTCTTGATCAAGGATAGATGTAGATGTCTATGGGCCACAGCAACTACTTACCATCAGGTGAACTGTGTGCTCGTTTGTCAACCCATACTATAAAAAAGCGGGTGGAACAACGGTACTTGAAGTCCTTCAGAAGCTCTTCAATTCCGTCCTCCATGGTGGCACTACTCCAGAGGCGTGGAGCAGAAGTGCGGTGGTCTTGTTCTTTAAAAAAGGCGACACCGCTCTCTTGAAGAACTACAGACCGATTTCCCTTCTGAGCCGCGTCGACGTGCTGTTTTCGAGAGTCATTACGAATCGTCTCGCACGCAGACTCGACGACTTCCAGCCTCCCGAACAAGCCGGTTTCCAAAAAGGCTTCAGTACCATAGACCACATACATACCCTGTGGCAGATTGTACAGAAGACTGAAGAGTACAATTTGCCACTTTGCCTGGCGTATGTGGACTATGTGAAAGCCTTTGATTCCGTCGAAATTTGGGCGGTGCTGCAGTCCCTTCAGCGGTGCCAAGTTGACGGTCGGTATATCGAAGTGCTGAAGTGTTTGTACAGTAGGGCTACGATGGCTATCCGAGTACAGAACCAGAGCTCGAAACCTATCCAACTGCAGAGAGGTGTAAGACAGGGTGACGTTATATCCCCGAAACTCCTCACCGCTGCTTTGGAAGACGTTTTCAAGCTACTGCTACTGGACTGGAAAGGATACGGTATTAACATCAATGGCGAGTACATCACTCACCTTCGATTTGCCGACGATATAGTCCTTATGGCAGAATCGCTGGAGGACTTAAGCACTATGCTCAATGACCTCAATAGTGCCTCCAAACGGATAGGTCTTAAGATGAACATGGACAAAACAAAGATCATGTTTAATGTCCATGTCACACCTATGCCGGTAGTTGTTGGGAGCACTGTGCTCGAAGTTGTTGACGAGTACGTTTACCTGGGACAAATAGTCCGACTAGGTAAGTCCAACTTCGACCGAGAGGTCAATCGACGGATTCAACTCGGCTGGGCAGCGTTCGGGAAATTACGACATATCTTCTCGTCAGGTATACCTCAATCTCTAAAAACTAGATTGTACAACCAGTGCGTGTTGCCAGTGATGACTTATGGATCTGAGACGTGGTCCTTCACTGCTGGCCGTATGAGGACGCTCAAGGTCGCTCAGCGAGCTATGGAGAGGGCTATGGAGAGGGCTATGCTCGGAGTTTCTCTGCGTGATAGACTCAGAAATGAGGATATCCGCAGTAAAACCAGAGTGACCGACATAGCCCAACGGATTAGTAAGCTGAAGTGGCAATGGGCCGGCCATATAGCTCGAAGAACCGATAACCGATGGGGAAGAAAAGTTCTCGAGTGGCAGCCTCGTACCGGTAGGCGTAGTGTAGGGCGACCCCCCACTAGATGGAGTGACGACCTGGTAAGATATGCAGGAAGTCGATGGATGCAGGTGGCTCAGGACCGTGCTTTGTGGCATTACTTGGGGGAGGCCTATGTTCAGCAGTGGACTTGTGAAGGGCTGTAATGATGATGATGAGGATCCCGTGAGTAATTTTAAAGGCGTTTGAACTGTCTTGTTGGTCTAAATCTGTTTCCAGACTGATTTGAATCCCAAATCCGCCCAAATCCTTTTTAATTAGGTTTTTCTGTCAAAACGCTCTCAGTAGCCGCACGGAGATATATATTTTAATATAGTTTACCTTTTTTATTAGTCATATTATAGAAAAAAAGATAAATAATAATTACCACGCTTGGCAAGCAATTAGCGATCGGATTACGAGACTCTTTACATTGTTCATCGTTGGTTGTGGTTTAACGTGGTAAAGCCACGCTAAGGCGTATTATAGCCCACGGAAAGGTCTCGTCCACTGGGGCATTTATCTTAAAATATGAAACCAAATGTAGATTTATTGTCACCCGTGAGGATTAAAGCGCAATGCCTCATTACCAGTAAAAAGGAATGACGTAATTTACCATACGACACACCGCAGCATTAAGCTGTTATTCCACGCTAATATCCTGTGCGATTAGGGTTGCGTAAAACGTAACGTAGCGTAGAAATTCGAACATATGAGCCAACTAAGCCAGACTTTTCGATAAAATTCGAACACTTCAACTAATTAAGGTTTTCATGTCTTAGTTTAAACAAAGTAAATTAAGTCTTTTTATGAATCAGTCTTCTTTATTATGCAATTTGAAACAAAATTGCGCCATACCATAGCTCACTCGAGCTTGTGCGGTGCGGGTTGAAGTGGGTATCGGGGAAAAGACGGCGGTGGTTTCCGACCTTATGAGCTATAAAATCAAGAAAGCATGACAAAAGCTGGACAGGTCGGCTACTGTCTAATTTAGTCGGACAAGCCTGCAAAAAGCCTAAATATGTCCAGCTTTATCTGGACACCTGGCAAGCTTGTATACGACCATGTCCTAGTCGACCAACCATAACATAACTGCTGAGTTCCTAATCCAAATCAATAAAAGTATGAAGAATTATTTGTGAATTTTGTGTATACTCGTATATGTGACAGAGTAATGCTATTACATTCGCATGTAATACCGATTGTAGTAACCACATTCAATGATAATATTATTTCAAAAACATTTTACATGTTATCGTACCATCGCTGGATGGTAGATCAACTTGTAATAAATATAATAAAATAATTACATGCCATTTTAAAGAACTGAATAAATAAGAGCGGATTAACACCATAGTTTAGTTTCGAAAATGGCGCGAACGGTGGTAGCCTTTCTTCTAATCGCGGCCTCTTTTGTGTCCGGTGGCCGGCATGAAAAATATGAAGGGTATGATTATTTCTTTTCTGACTCTTATATTCTTATATTTCATCCGATGTCACATAACTATTACCTTCAAAAGTAATACAGAAAAAAGTGTTGTGTTGAACTTACTATGCAACAGCTACTGGAACATATTACAGCATAAGCATTTAGGCTATGTTGGAATGGTTTAAGAAAATAATTTGAATCTTTGATATGTAATATTCTTTTACACGTAGAAGAGCCACATTAATACAACTGTTTATAATTGTTAAATATCACAATAATACAACTGTTTCTGTGTATTTCTAGTTACTCTGTGATGTGACTTGAACCCTTTTTAACCGATTTAAAAAAAGGAAAAATAATTTCATGGTCCTTTTTTTCTTTTTAACTTGTTTTCTATCAACCACGTTGTTTACCTGTCTTTCGCATCAACCAATACAATTAAACGGTCAAATATATATGATACGTATATTGAAAGTATACAACAACAGTACGCACAAGTCGGGACTGATCGCGTATCAATTTATAATCGTATATTTTTAATCGTATAGCGTATAGCGGTAATGCCGAAACAGACCGACTCTTCGACCACGTCCAAATGGCTGCAGATTCGTTGCTACAGCAGATCCCCTCCGCAGAGATCGTGATCCTCGGCGACTTTAACGCCCATCACGCCGAATGGCTTGGTTCACGTTTAACCGATCATGCGGGGAGATCTGTTCATGATTTTGCCTTGGCATATGGTTTGACACAACTGGTTACTTCGCCTACGCGGGTTCCAGATGTGGAAGATCATGCACCTTCCCTGTTGGACCTTCTGCTGACCTCTCACCCGGACGGATATCAGATTTCCGTCGACGCCCCTTTAGGCTCCTCGGACCATTGTCTGGTCCGGAGTGTTGTGCCACTCACGCTGAAATCGCGGTTGCATTCTGCAGGCTGCCGACGTGTTTGGCACTATAGGTCAGCCGATTGGGATGGGATGCGGTCTTTCTTTGCATCCTACCCTTGGGGGCGGGTTTGCTTCTCGCCGGATGATCCCAACGTTGTTGCGGATTCTGTTACTGATGTGGTACTTCAGGGTATGGAACTTTTTATTCCTTCCTCTGTGGTGCCCATTGGAGGCAAATCTCAGCCATGGTTTGGTCGCTCCTGTAAAATAGCATCATGCTATAAGCAGGAGTGCTATCAAGCCTGGGTTGATGCATCAGCGTCCCGGGATGTAAACACCAGCGCTCTAAAAAAGAAGTATAATTCCGCCTCTAGGTCCTTCAAAAGAGTCATTGCCAAGGCAAAGTCAGAGCACATAGGCAGAATTGGCGAGAAACTAGTTCGCCTTCCTTCTGGAACCCGTGCATTCTGGTCTCTCGCTAAGGCTGTCCAGGGGAATTTCTGTCAGCCATCTCTTCCATCTCTGCACAGGGAGGACGACTCACTGGCCCATACTGCAAAGGAGAAAGCCGATCTTCTAGGCTCCTTCTTTGCGTCTAACTCGACTCTCGATGACGGGGGGAGTACGCCGCCGACCATCCCGCGGTGTGAGTGCTCCATGCCGGAAGTGCAGTTCACACAGCGCTCGGTTCGCAAAGCACTCCTCTCCCTGGACATCCACAAGTCGAGTGGGCCTGACGGAATCCCCCCCAATTGTGCTGAGGACGTGTGCTCCAGAGTTGGCACCGGTTTTAACGCGTCTTTTCCAATACTCCTACTCCCTAGGCGTAGTCCCAAAATCATGGAAGACGGCTTTCGTCCACCCGATCCCTAAAAAAGGCGACCGCTCAGACCCGTCCAACTACCGGCCAATCGCCATCACCTCCTTGTTCTCCAAAACAATGGAGTCCATTGTAAACTGCCAGCTCATGAGGTACCTTGAGGATCACCAGCTGATTAGTGACCGCCAATACGGTTTTCGCCGTGGTCGGTCAGCTGGTGATCTTCTGGTCTACCTCACTCACAGATGGGCGGAGGCAGTAGAGTTCAAGGGGGAGGCATTGGCCGTTAGTTTGGACATTGCGAAGGCCTTCGATCGGGTTTGGCACAAAGCGCTTCTTTCGAAGCTCCCTTCCTATGGGCTTCCCGAGAAATTGTGCGATTGGATCACCAGCTTTCTTGCAGATCGGAGCATCAAGGTCGTTGTAGACGGTGCAAGCTCCGATTGCAAACCTACTAATGCTGGTGTTCCACAGGGCTGCGTGCTATCGCCAACGCTGTTTCTTCTGCATATCAATGATATGTTGCATACCCGTAACATTCATTGCTATGCGGATGACAGTACTGGTGATACTCTTTACAACGGCCGAGCCAATATTTCTCGGGAAAACGTCTCCAAGTGCCGGGACAAACTTGTGTCTGAAGTCGAGTCTTTGCTAAACAGAGTCTCGGATTGGGGACGACTAAATCTAGTCCAGTTTAACCCCCAGAAGACACAAGTTTGCGCGTTAACCGCTAAAAAGAACCCCTTTGTCGTATCCCCTCAGTTTCAAGGCACTCCCCTTGTTGCCTCAGCCAGTATCGGAATCCTCGGCGTCGACATATCGAGTGGCGTGCAGTTTCGTGGTCACTTGGAAGGGAAGGCCAAATTGGCCTCTAAAAAGCTTGGCGTGCTCAGCAGAGCGGGACAGTATTTCATGCCGGCACACCGCCTGCAACTTTACAAGGCGAAGGTTCGGCCGCACATGGAATACTGTTCCCATCTCTGGGCTGGGGCTCCCCAGTACCAGCTCCTTCCACTTGACCGCATCCAGCGCAGAGCGGCTTGAATCGTCGACGACCGAGTGCTTTCCGATCGGCTCGATTCACTGGCGTTGCGAAGAGATGTTGCATCTCTTTGCGTATTTTATCGCATCTATCACGGGGAGTGCTCTGAGGAATTGTTCGGATTAATCCCAGCCGCCAAATTTCGTGAACGTACGACACGGCAAACGTCCCGATACCATCCACACCATCTGGATGCTTGGCGGTCCACTACTGTACGTTTCACAAGGAGTTTTCTTCCACGTACAACCTCTCTGTGGAATAGTTTATCACCGGCGATTTTTCCGGACCGATACGACCTGGGGACCTTCAAGAAAAGAGCTTACTCCTTTCTAAAGGGCCGGCAACGCACCCGCAATTCTCCTGGTGTTGCGGTTGATCATGGGCGGCGGTAGTCACTTAACATCAGGTGAGCCGCATGCTCGTTTGCCCCCTCTTCTATAAAAAAAAAAAAAAAAACAATCGTATCAATTTGTTATGAGCATTTCTATTTTTAGAAACTATACATGGTTATTACGATTTTATTGCGTATACTTTCCAATAAGGTACGCTTAAACTTTGAGCGAAAAACATACTGCACTCAAAGATTTAAATAGTTAGATGCGCCCTTACCATAGTATGACCCCTCTGAAATGTGTCCATTCTCATATGACTGAGCTCACTCATTCGTAATCAGTGCTAATTTGTGCAACAGAGAAAGTAGTATACACAATTTCTGTAAGATAATAAGAGATGACACCATTGCATTAGTGTGCGCGCGTCAGCGTCTTGCAAACGAACACATCCATAAATAATGCCACAGTTTTAAAAGTGAAGGCGCATCTAACTATTTAAATCTTTGACTGCACAAGTTAAAAACATACATCGAGCATAAACGCGATAGAGTGTATGTTCTTAATGTGTGTAGATAGGTATTTGCATGTTATACAAAATAACACTAATAATATAAATAAACTTATAATTACTTCCTGTTCGCCTGACAATTCCGTGGTAAAAATAAAAGAAAATGTACTATGTATATTATATAACATATATTGACAAATATTGACCTTCGAAGTTACTTCTGTAGCCTACCTATCGTCTTAGCAAATCGCAGTCACCCATGTTCACCTCAGCAGCTTCGGCCCAGCCTCAGGCGCTACGGCTCGCAAGGGTATCTATCTGCAATTTGCTACGGCGGGCGGGGGCTGCGCTCCCTCCGCCACTGTTTACCAATATATTGTTTATCGTAATTTTTATTACATAATAATTACGATAAACAATATATTGGTAAACATTATATCGACAAAATTATTCGCGGATAGACATTTACAGCACTAGTATAATTCGCCTATGTTGTCACCACTGTTATTCAAAAATAAAATCCCATGTCTTGATGTTGGTAGAGTGGCGCCCTTTTATACATTTACTTCTGCGATATATTCATATATACGATATATGCGTAACAAAGAGAATATACGATAATATTCTCTTTGTTACGCATATGCAATGAAAAGTGTATTTTGTATAAATAGTGGCTCTGCTGGTGGTTTTATGTTGTTGCTACTGAAAACTGATAAATGTTTCAGGATATATATATATATATATATATATATATATATATATATATATATATATATATATATATATATATATATTTATTTATTTATTCATTTAATTTGCGCAATATGGGTACAGATGGTGTTACAGTGGTCAATTTACATTGTTGATCGCCATATTTAGGCTCATGCCATGCAAAAATTCTTAATTATATGCTATAGATTAAATTAAAATTATTACATATCAAATCACAGTGTCTAAATAATTATTAAAATAATGTCAAATGAGATTACCTAATTAATACACAATGTCAACTTTGTAAAATAATGTCACATAAAATGTCTAATTAATGTCACAGTACCACTACTCGGTTACAATACTACATCTATTAATTTGTCTTCAAGAAATTCCCTTACCGAATAATATGATTTTTCTAAAAGTAGTGTCTTCACTTTTTTTTTAAATAAATTATTATTTGAAATTTCAAGCAGAGAGTTGGGTAAATGATTGTACACTCGCGGAATCATATATATATTGTTCGCGCCACTTTGCACAATCGCTTAACGCTAATAAGGGATTCATTAATTATTATCCAATAAGATTACTGCAAAGCCCATTTCCGGTTTCCTATCTACCGTTTTATGCCCAGCATGTGCATTCGTGTGTTAACGGGCTCACACAAGTTGAGAAGACACGCAATCAACCGCACCGCTTATATCTCGCATCATCGCTCCCGCCCTTGTGTAATTTGGATATTGAATTATACAAGCATATAGTAAAAAGTATAGACATTTGCAATAACGCTATATTTCGTGATTATCTGTGAAGTTGATAAGTGTGAAGACAGCCGGCAGCCATCGAGACACGAGGCAGATCAGTGGAAGTCCAGGTGGGTGCACATGCATTCCTTCACGCCCTTCCTATATCCCGAATCTAGGGGATTTGCAGTATCACGAATAAATTAAATTCCATTCACCGCTCGCACCGCGGTCATATACAGTCCACTATTCTATTTAAATTAATAGCCGCACCGCATAACATTATTTAATACATTTGAACCAGCAGTTTGGTGGTTGAAGGCCAAACGCAAAATCCACCATATATTTTTTGGTCACTTCGGCCGGGATTAAATTAACCTTTAGGCCCGGAGAAGTAAATTCATTTTTTTATATATTACAAAAAATTATATACGTATATATTATTAAATCATAATAAATTGTAGTTCTAATTATACTAACTACAATATTTATTTGTCCCGCATCGCTTATTACACGTATTATAATACCTTTGTAACGCATACCACACCGCTTCATTATTCCATTAATGATATTTTTCTTGTTGAATAACCGCCATCTTACTAGTAACGCGAGATTGCTTCGTTCCCCAGTTAACTAATTCTACCGTCACTTATCGCAATAATTTTAGTCCGCATTTGTTTGTTGAAAATGACGACGAGAAGCAAAGAATCTAAACTGGTTTCGGATGAAAGAAGTTAGTTTAAAAATTATTATGGCTAAACAATTATATTTACGAACGATTACAAAAAATTTACGAGACCTCAAAGGGCGTATTTAATTCCTTGGACGAACAGAATTTATTTCTTAGCATCGCTTCGAACATAGAACAATTACGTAGTGAGTTTCAAGAAGTTCTAGATAACTATAATACTAAACATTTAAAATTAAACCCTAATGCAGACGTTGATTACGAGGCTTGGAACTCATTTGAAGATTTATATAGTCGTATTAAGTGCCAAATTACGAAAATATCCACATCGCCTTCCACTGTTACGTTAGAAAATAGATTTCCTACTAAATTAAAAACTTCACTTCCGCCAATTGAATTAATGTCATTTAACGGAGACATACGCCAGTGGTCCATGTTTTATCAACAATTTAAGACATTAATTCACGACAATTTACAATTAACTGATGCCGAACGTGTTTATTATTTGGTTAACAAATTGAGTGACAGGGCGTTATCAGTTTGTGCCGGGTTAGCCCCCACCGCAGAAAATTATTCCATTATTTGGAATGCGCTTATAAGAAGATATAATGACGAACGCACACTCGCATCTACGTATATTAACCAACTATTGGATTTAACACAGGTGAACGCAAACACAACAGGAGGTTATCATAAATTTATGGACAAATTTGATGCTTCAATTAATGCTCTAAAGCAATTAAAAATTGAGGACTTAGCTGATTTTTTGTTTTTAAATATTGCACTTAGAAAATTAGATCATGACACTGTTAAGTCATTTGAAATGTCTTACCAAACTACGCCTCCTTAGTACAATTTTTATACGAACAGAATAGGGCTATATTCCATACATTTTATAATTTACATATTTTATCTACATCCAATAATAATCGAAACAAATCACTTTCAAATAAATTTAGTAAAACATTTATTAATACAGATCCTTCGCATTCATGTATCTTTTGTAAATCAAATGATCATGAACACTTGTATGTTTGTCCACGCTTTTTAAAATTAAATACACAACAATGTTACGATATTATTAAACAAAACAATTGTTGTATTAATTGTTTAAGTAATAAACACTCGACTTCTTTTTGTAAATCGAAGCGTAAGTGTATATACTGCGCGCGGTGCCACCATTCTTTAATTCATTCTGACCCGAATCGGAATGGTTCTAAGACTGCTTTTCGTAGTAGCAATACGTTACACTCAGAGGTTGTGCAGACGCGTAACGCTAATGCAGGCAGCTCGCGTTCGATAAACTACCGCGCAGTTAACGATAAGGTAAATTCTTCTGTCGCTCACAATTCGAATACGGAGGAAAATGAAAAAACACTTACCTCTTCATGTAATATTTCTCGCGATTATAGTACTCTCCCGCGCTATACTACTTTATTGGGGACTGCAAAAATAAAGGTCGTAGATAAATACGACAATGAACATTTTATTCGGTGTTTAATTGACCCCGGATCCCAAAGCGACTATATTACGAAGGATTGTTGTAAACGCTTATTTCTTTCCGTTTTGAATAAAAATCGTTTTACCGAAGATTTTAGGAGTCACTTCACTGCAGTTCACGTCTCGTTTTAATGATAACAAATTTTATCATATTGAACCATTAGTTGTTCCGATCATCACGGGTCAGTTGCCAGATTCGATAGTAGATGTTTCAAAAATTCGCTATTTAGATAAAATACGCTTAGCAGATGATCAGTTTTATCAACCTGGGTCTATAGATATTTTATTGGGGGTTAATACCTACATAAAACTTTTGTCGCCTGAAAACTTAATTCATTCGCAATGGCCTAGTGCCATAGAAACATCACTCGGATATATTATTATAGGTGATGCTGAAGTCGCTATATCACATCATTCCCCGCGTTCATTTGTTTCCTGTTCTTACGATACAAATTTAAATCAAAATTGTCTTAATGATATAATGGAAAAATTTTGGAAAATTGAAGAACTTCCGCAAAAAATATATTTGAGCCGTGATGAGCAGGAATGTGAAGACATTTATACTTCTACTACTTACCGCCAAACCGACGGACGGTATGCGGTCGCCATGCCATTTAAGAAAAGGCCCGACATATTGGGTGACTATTTAATGAATGCAAAAAAACGCCTCTTACTTTTGGAAAAACGCTTTAACAAATATCCCGATCTTCGCGATCAATACAATGTTGTTATACGGGAATACATTAATAAGGGTATTTTATCCGCTGTTTCTGATAGTGATTGTATACAGCCTTTTTTTATTTGCCGCATCACCCTGTCGTACGGAATGATAAAAGTACAACGAAGTTGCGCATCGTTTTAGACGCTAGTGCTAAGTCGGATAACGATATTTCTTTGAATGACATTTTGCACACCGGGCAAAATTCACAAACAGACATTTTTAATATTTTATTAAACGTTAGAGTTTATCGCATCGCTTTCTTTGCAGATGTTAGGCAAATGTACTTGTGTATCGAAGTCCAAAAATTCCATCGCGATTTTCCACGCATTTTATATCGGTTTTCTACAGAAGAAACTATACGAACATATGAATTTAATCGCGTCACATTCGGATTACGCTCTTCCCCTTTCCTCGCACTTCGCACTTTACGCCAGTTAGCCGCTGACGAAAGGGAGTCCTATCCCCTTGCTGCTTCTGTAGTGGAAAGGGATATTTATATGGATGACCTCGTTTCCTCCGCGCCTTGCGTCAACAACGCAGTCAACACCGCCACTCAACTTATCCAAATATTTCGCCGAGGTGAATTCGATTTGGTTAAGTGGACAAGTAACTGCAAGGAGCTTTTACAACATATACCAGCATCACATCGTCAAAAAGACTCGGTATCATTTGATGATAATGACATTTTAAAAATTTTAGGCCTTCGTTGGTATCCCGCTACCGATAAGTTTTCCTTTCTTGTTTCGCCGCCACCGGTCACTTGTACCAAACGCGCTATCCTCTCCGCAACCGCTCGCTTGTACGATGTTTTAGGACTTGTCGGTCCAGTAATACTTTACGCAAAATTATTAATTAAAGCCTTGTGGGTTCTTAAACTTAACTGGGATGAGACTCCACCCACTAATATTGTCCATGTATTGACATTTGTAGCGATATATATCAGAGTTACCTTAAATCTCACATTTACAGATTCCACGTCATATCGGCGTAAATGATAAATCCCATGTGTCGCTACTAGCCTTCGCCGACGCTAGTGAAAAAGCTTACGGGTGTGTCATCTATTCGCATGTTGTTAACGGAAATAATCCTCCAATTATAACGTATGTTCTAAATCTCGGGTGTCCCCATTAAAGGTTATAACTTTAGCCAGGCTTGAGTTGTGTGCCTTGGTTTTGCTCGCTAAGTTAGTACGCACCGTTTACGATTCGTTGTCATTGAGGCATCCGATCTACAACATTTATGCGTTTTCAGATTCGGAAGTCGCGCTCTGTTGGGCGTGTTCTTCACCGCATAAGTTCAACACCTTTGTTGCTAACCGTATTTTGCAAATACAGTCCTATTTATTACCGGATAACTTTTACCACATCGCCGGCTCGGAAAATCCTGCAGATCATATTTCGCGTGGACTGTTACCCTCACAAATTTTAAATTGTGACCTTTGGTTACATGGGCCTTCGTGGGTTTCCTTGCCGTGTAAAGAATGGCCTGTACAAAGGTTCGCATCAACTCATATCAGTTTACCAGAAGAAAAGACTGTGTCGCTTGGAGTCAGTGACATGGAAGAAAACCCATTTATCTCGTTAAGCTTAAAATTTTCTAATTGGAATAAGTATTTACGATCCGTTGTTTACGTTTTAAGGTTTTTAAACAAATTACCGCGAATAAATAAAATTATAACCGCATCCGACATAGAGATTTCTGATATCACAGTTATTAAAATTGTGCAAGGCATCGCTTTCGCCGAAGATATAAAAATATTAAAAAAGGACAACTATGTTCATCAACATTACGAAGGTTATCGCCATTTATCACGGACGATGTACTTCGAGTAGTTGGTGGGTTAGATTATTCGTCTTTATCGGATTCCCAAAAGCATCCAATATTGCCACCAAAAAAGGGGCATATTGTTGATCTTATAATTGATTATTATCACTATAAACATTTCCACGCTGGTCCTCAGTATTTACTTGCTGCATTACGGGAGAAATATTGGATATTATCAGCTCGCCGTGTAGTGAGATACCGCATTCATAGGTGTAACATTGGTTTTCGACATAAACCCAAACCTATTTACCCCATGATGTCTGCCTTGCCTGCTTGCCGCCTAGAGCAGTGTAATGCGTTTACACACACAGGTGTGGATTTTTCGGGCCCACTTTATATCACATTGACGCGTAAACGTGGTATACGAAGCCAGAAGGCTTATTTATGTTTATTTATATGCCTCGTTACTAAGGCAGTGCATTTAGAATTAGCGTCTGATCTAAGTTCGGTGGGTTTCTTAGACGCTTTTAAGAGATTTATCTCTCGTAGAGGTCCGTGTCGATTTATATACATCGATAACGGTACTAATTTTGTTGCCTCGCGTTCATATTTACATGAATTACATGGATTTTTAAAATCAGAAGAATATTATAAGGCATTCAGTCAGGTGCTCACTGATAATCGCATTGTTTGGAAACTCAACCCTACAAGCGCTCCACATTTCGGGGGTTTGTGGGAGTCCAATATTAAGGTTGTAAAAACCCATTTGTTTCGCGTAATAGGTAAGCAAATCCTCACGTATGAAGAAATGCTTACTACTCTTTGTCAGATCGAGTGTATCTTAAATTCTCGCCCGCTTTATGTATTAAGCAGTGATCCATCGGAACCTACCGCACTTACACCCGCACATTTTCTAAATTTAAAACCACTTGAATGCAGATTTAAGCAAGGAACGTATTAATCTGTTATCACGCTTTTCTTTAATAGATTCTTTAGTTCAGTCCTTTTGGAAACGCTTCAGATTCGAATACTTACATACATTACAGAGTAGAGTGAAGTGGAATAAGAACTCTACTGCCATTTCTGTAGGGACGATTGTTCTAATAGACGTGGATAGTACTCCACCGCTTCAGTGGCCTCTAGGCGTTGTCACCGAATTGTTTCCCGGTAAGGATGGTGTGGTACGCGTTGCGCAAGTTAAACTTAAGAATTCCGCTTTAAAACGCCCTCTTATCAAACTGTGTCCTTTACCAACACAGTGATTAATATTGTTAATTTTACATTATCGTTTATATATTTAGTTTAATTCTTAGGTCATAACGTCACTTCATTTCGCTATTATATAAGTATTTATCTATATATATCTATATTTTTATACTTTACTTGCTAGTTGAGGATACCTCAAGGCCGGGGGGGTGTTCGCGCCACTTTTCACTATCGCTTAACGCTTATAAGGGATTCGTTAATTATTATCCAATAAGATTACTGCAAAGTCCATTTCCGGTTTCCTATCTACCGCTTTATGCCCAGCATGTGCATTCGTGTGTTAACGGGCTCACACAAGTTGAGAAGACACGCAATCAACCGCACCGCTTATATCTCGCATCATCGCTCCCGCCCTTGTGTAATTTGGATATTGAATTATACAAGCATATAGTAAAAAGTATAGACACTTGCAATAACGCTATATTTCGTGATTATCTGAGAAGTTGATAAGTGTGAAGACAGCCGGCAGCCATCGAGACACGAGGCAGATCAGCGGAAGTCCAGGTGGGTGCACATGCATTCCTTCACGTCCTTCCTATATCCCGAATTTAGGGGATTTGCAGTATCACGAATAAATTAAATTCCATTCACCGCTCGCACCGCGCTCATATACAGTCCACTATTCTATTTAAATTAATAGCCACACCGCATAATATTATTTAATACATTTGAACCAGCAGTTTGGTGGTTGAAGGCCAAACGCCAAATCCACCAACCGCACTCCCACGGAATACTGGCGTAAAATAGCACGTTAATGCTGGTGCGTTTTGTATGGTGAGTATAGAGAACCGGAGACCCAACGCATCTTTTTTCGATTCTTGATCGAGGCTCAATGTAGATGTCTATGAACCACAGCACCCACTTACCATCAGGTGGACTGTGTGTTGTTACCTTTATACTATTACAAAATTGTGGCTCACAGAATACCAGTATAAAATAGCAGAATGTTCCTGTTTTGTAAATTTAGTAACAAGATAGTTCTCAAACCACGGAATATAAAATATATATCCTGTCTCAAACCTTTTTTGCAACAATTTTTTTACTGATGACAACATATCTGCATTTTGACTGTTAATCTATAATAGATCAGAAAATATAAATACGTTACTAAATATTATATTAGCTATGTAACAAAATGGTTGACTTTAGTAACTAAACGTAGTGATTATATTCTCTTTGTTAGTAACCACTTACCATCAGGTGATCTGTGTGTCGTTTGTCACCCTTGTACTTCTATAAAACAATTTAAACAGGTAGGAACATAATGTAGACAGCATATGTGTACACGTAATAAAGACCGTGCAAATGTCGTTTTCAATTTAGCTACTAACTAATAACGGCATGTATCATAGGAAATTTGGCTCGAAATATTCATACGTTTGCCATAAACATAATATCCATTAACTAAATAACAAAATGGTTGACTTTATTAAAATTTTCGTTATGGCAGTTCTAATAAAAATAAAAGAAAGCACCTTAAAAGTTACAGGATATAGGATTTTCTGTCCGCGTAGATTGTGTAAAACAGAATACGAATATATAAAGGTAATTAAATTTTATATACGTATATATATATATATATTTTTCGCAATCGCGATGTTTGGTAGAAATCGCTAAAGCGATATAAACACAGTTTGTAGTCATAAAACTCCATTATTGTAACTATTTTGGGTTTAAATGCAATAAAGTGTTATCAACCTATCAACGACGGTGTTATCTATAAAAGATTAGGTTATTTCTTTATAATTCTGAAGTGGTAAACGAATTCAGGGTCCAAGTGATAAGTAATTTCTGTAGGTCATTGATAACCTGCAATAAACTTCAAACATGAATGCCTCGTATAATATAAATGAACTGGCTCTTTGCACTCTGCAGACTAGAACAAAGCAGTACAAGAACTGCTGTTAGGAGGCACAAATAGGCAGAGAAGGACTTCTATCGCCTACTAAAAATATTTCGAGAACTTTTGTAAATTATATTTTTAAATGATTATAAGACTAATTATCTACTAATAATTCTAACTAAAAGGTTACATACAATATTAAAATAAAACTATAAAGAAAACCTAAAACTAAAAATTTTAATTGTCATACGGTCGTACTCCTCGTGGTAGCGTGCCAAGAACGCTGGCTACGTTTCCTCGTTGAAGGACAATACTCAGCCTTTGAGCGAGAAAAGAACAAGCCCTCTTTTCATCAACAGCAACGACCAGTCGTGAATACAGTTCCTTTAGAAACTTCACCACACGTAGACCCAGCGAATAGCACAAATATGTAGTCATTTTTTCAAATACTCATATTTACGCCACTTATTCAATTCAGCTGCTTCTGATGACGCCTCGGCTTTAAACGGAGTTTGAGATGAGAGGCCGCCAAAGTGTCTATGCAAGATTATATTAATTTTCTTAATATTACAAAAATATATAACATAACATATGCATTTAAACAAAAAAATCGAAGTAAACACAAACCAAAAAATTATAAATACCTATAATTCCACTGCTGGGCCTGGCTTGCTCCCATCAGGGAGGGTTTTTGACTTCGGAAACTTATTTGTAGAAATTATTTTATTCTTTCAAGTTGGCTTTTGTTTTTTATTCACAGTTTATTATTTTTATGTATATGATAATTTATAATTTCTCAAGCATGAAGGTTTTTCACGATGATTTCCGTTTCTAGTGATCATGCAAATTATCAATAAGTTACAATAAACAATTTTTTGAGATATACATATTTATTTATTTTTTTCCATATACATACAAAAGCTCTCACGACTGTTACTCAGAGGGGCAGGCAAAGACTAAAGCCTACTGACACACATCAGATTAACACACAGACATATATATATATATATATATATATATATATATATATATATATATGGTACTCTTAATTTGGCCTATTCCAATATAACACCAATTTGATTGATAGTCCGTCCGCCTAGGACGTTTATCCACCTTCCCGATTCTGCCATTCATATATAAAGCATAAATCTTTGCCACTTTTTCCGCATTCATTCCTTTTACGTGTCCCAACTACCAAATTATTCCCTTTTCTCTTGTAACATAATTTCTTATCATGTAATTCAGGATCACACCCGACGTATTTATTAACGACCGCATTTTACAGCATTAATTTTACTCTCATTTTTGCCTTACCTAACTTTACTACCAAACAATAAGGCAAGGATTAACACAGCGTTGTGAAGAGCCATACACACCTTTTTAGGGTTCCGTAGTCAACTAGGAACCCTTATAGTTTCGCCATGTCTGTCTGTCCGTCTGTCCGTCCTCGCTTAATCTCTGTGACCGTTAGCACTAAAAAGCTGAAATTTGGTACCAATATGTGTATCAATCACGCCGACAAAGTGGTAAAATAAAAATTGTAAAATAATGTTTTATTAGGGTAGCCCCCATATATGTAAAGTGGGAAGTGATTTTCTTTTAATTTCAACCCTAACGTGTGATATATTGTTGGAAAGGTATTTTAAAATGAATAGGGTTTTACTAAAATAATTTTTTGATAATGTCAATAATTTCGGAAATAATCGCTCCAAAAGTAAAAAAACAATGTGTCCCCCCCCCTCTAACTTTTGAACCATAAGTTTAGAAAATATGAAAAAAATCTGAAAAGTAGAACTTTATAAGGACTTTCTAGGAAAATTATTTTGAACTTGGATGGAAACAACAGTACCCACTACCGGGAGCAGTTGCAGGAGCGCGGAGCGCTGCTGGAGAACGAACATAATGGATACCCACCTTTAAACTCATAAGTGGGAACACTTATTGTGACGGACGGGAAAAAACGGAACCCTACACTGAGCGTGGCCCGACACGCTCTTGGCCGGTTTATTTACACATTCGAGCTCTCCATAATATTGTTAATGGGCCACCCATTCACTCTGTGGCTTGAATTCACTCTTCGAACTATATCGTTGTCATGTCCCTTATCCCTTTTTCAAATATAATATGAAACACAAACAGAATAAATTGTATGAGATCCTGGAAATGTCAATTCGACAAGGGCATTCCGTTATTTCGTACGAAAAATGAGCAATTTGTTTGTACGGAACACACTTAAAATCGCTAATGGAATCAGTAATCTAAACATACCTCACACGCTCAAAGCGATTACATAATGAGTAAGCGAGTAACAAACAAACTAACAATATATTTTCAAATAATGAATCCCGTTAACCGTGCACTGACGTTGTTAACCATTTAGTCGTGGTATAAGAATATCCACTACCCTATAACGTCCAGTGGGTGTCGTCGCGACAGAAGGAAACCTAAACAGGGGATGGGCACCAGCATCTTCCTGGTAACAAACTCAAAATTATAAAGATCACGGTTGCCAGCGCGCCTGCCAAGCGTGGCAACTATGGCAAAATCCCCCTACAACCTATGGGGAGGTCTATGTTCAGTAGTGAGCTTTTATAGGTTGTAAGAGATCGATCGTTCCATTACAGATGGATTTGTGGTAATTCGCGTAATATGAGTAGGCAACCACACGACGTGACGTGGTGGCTACGTACGTGCAAGCTAGGCACGTGCCGAGGAGCGCAAGGTTAAAAAGGGACGCGCGCGGAAGTTTTTAAACCAAAAAAAAATCAACGAAGATAAGGTTTTATGTGAAAACTTGTGTGTATATTTAAAATACTTTTAAAAATTACGTATAACATGATCGCTTAAGGCAAGCACATTTGGATTTACCAAAAGTTATTAATTTTTTTTCTGCGTGGCCTAGGTGCTTCCCACTAGTACCAGCGGGTCCGTTACTTACCGGACATCCTGTATATTCCCATCTCTCTATAATAATATGTTAAATCCAATGAAAGGTTGTTTAGTATGCAAATTGTGGACGTTTATTAAAATTTGGATCGCACTGACTAGGTCAGAGTTACAGAGTATTGAGTTTCTGTAGTCACATGGGTCTAGTATTCGGGAACTAGCTGGAGCCATGCAGTGCATTAACAGACAGTTTTTTTGGTTAAAGCCAGCCAATTTTGTCGCGTAAGGCTCTTTGATATATTATTACAACTTAATTATTTACAAATACATATATATCTTAGAGGCGAGTAACCCGAGTTCAATTACCGGTACCACTATTGAAATTGTTAATGTAAATTTTAAATGCTACCAAGTACTCGGTATGGAGAGAGCATTTTTTTCGCTATACGTTACTCTAATCGTATTTTATGAAGTCGTTTAACATACATAAATTTAACACAGACAAACAACCAGTCTCGGATCATATTTTTGGTGTACTACTAGAACTTGTTCCGTACCGACTAACTTGTACTAAGTTGGTTCGAATCGACGATCCCGCATTGAGCAAACATATGCTTAGCTACTGCGTTTGCGAGCCGTCTTTAAGACTGTTTATTTCGGACGACTGTCGTCTTTAGCTTTTTTCACTGCCTTGCCAAACCAGTTTAATATCTACTAGATTATCAAATTGTATTTAGCTGTTCCCAACATACGTACATTTTATTAAAACATAAATAATTTTATATTCTTTTGTAGGTCAACAACCAAAAAGCACATACCTCCTGCTCGGGAATGTCTCGCTCGCCGATACCATCGTCGGTATCTCCATCATATTTGGGGCCAGTGTAGAAAACACTACGAGCTCTAACCCGCTATGTATTTTTCAAATAGGTAAGTCTTCCAGTTTGTTTTATTATAAAGAATATTTTTACAATTATACAAAAAATAGTGATATTCACAGCACGCGAGCAACCCGGGTTCAATCCCTGCCGGCACCAATTGTGAATTTCAATTTTAAGCGCTGATTTACCACGAGCTCGGCGGTGAAGGGAAACATCGTGAGGAAACCTACATGTCTGAGATATATGAACAAAAAAATAATTCAAATATATGTGAAGTTCGCCAATACGCATTGGGGCAGCGCGGCGGACCTTTCCTTGCCTTAAAAACCCTCTCAAAAATGAGAGGAGGCCTGTGCCCGGCAGTGGGACACATATATAGACAGTAACTTTACATAACTTTTACGCAAACTAGTATTGACTTCAAATAGTGGTGGTGGTGATACGTTAAAAATATCGTTGCAAATTTTCTATTTACACAATTTTATGGTAATGACAAAGTTGCAGGTAAAGGTAGAGTTTCCAACCATACTTTATAATAACATATCCTACTTTATATTTTTGATAAATATATTTTATACTTTTGCATAAAAATAAAGTATGCGAAGATACTTTATTTCGAATATTTACTGTGATGTGCAAAACAAAACACTCCCGCACGTAATTTTTAATACTTTATCGATACCTAAGATAAAACAGAACCGAATACACACGATTAAAGTGATTATTTGTCACGATAGATGACAGATATGATATTAACAGGTGACATGTTCCTGTAAGCTATAATTATCTTTATCAGTTTCCGTTGTAGTTTTTGTTCATGTAAACCATCATTATCCAGGTCATTGTGACTGAATATTCGTTCGAAGAACGAAAGAGGTTTTTCGGTGATGAAAGTGAAGTGGCGAAAAGAAAGAAATAGATCGTCTAAAGTTAATACAAAAATAATTATTTGTCTATTTAAATATAATCTTATATTGTAAAACTAGTTTTGAAGCTTTTAAAGATAACCAAAATTGTTAACATATGCAAAAATCACAAAAAAAAATTAAACCAATAAACATTTAGGTAAATTAGAAAAACACTTTTTTTTCTTACTAATAATTTAGTTTTTCGTAAGTACTTAAAGGGTTAAATACATTCTTTCTCAAAAAAAGTTAGCAACCCCAGGCAAGGGCTACCTGCAACTTCGTTGTGATGGAACACTTGCAGATCTATAATAATGTTCATTGGACAAGTCGTTAATTATCGAAAAACCACTACAAACTCAGAATTTTGCTACTATCTCGATAACTATTAGTATGTGTTCACATCATCGTTGGAGCCACACTCAAGTGTGAGTAACGATCCAAGAGCAAGTCTTATCCGACACTATTCCGATGATATCCCGGACGTCAGTCTGAGCGAGATTATAATGGCTCTCCACCACCTTAAAAACGGCAAGGCCCCGGGCGAGGATGGAATTACAGCGGAGCTTTTGAAAGCGGGTGGAACACCGGTACTTGAAGTCCTTCAGAAGCTCTTCAATTCCGTCCTCCATGGTGGCACTACTCCGGAGGCGTGGAGCAGAAGCGCGGTGGTTTTGTTATTTAAGAAAGGCGACAACGCTCTCTTAAAGAACTACAGACCGATATCCCTTCTGAGCCGCGTCTTCATGCTATTTTCGAGAGTCATTACGAATCGTCTCGCACGCAGACTCGACGACTTCCAGCCTCCCGAACAAGCCGGTTTCCGAAAAGGCTTCAGTACCATAGACCACATACATACCCTGCGGCAGATTGTACAGAAGGCCGAAGAGTACAATCTGCCACTTTGCCTGGCGTATGTGGAATATGAGAAAGCCTTTGATTCCGTCGAAATTTGGGCGGTGCTACAGTCCCTTCAGCGGTGCCAAGTTAACTGTCGGTATATCGAAGTGCTGAAGTGTTTGTACAGTAGGGCTACGATGGCTATCCGAGTACAGAACCAGAGATCAAAACCTATCCAACTGCAGAGAGGTGTAAGACAGGGTGATGTTATATCCCCGAAACTCTTCACCGCTGCGTTGGAAGACGTTTTCAAGCTACTGGACTGGAAAGGATACGGTATTAACATCAGTGGCGAGTACATCACTCACCTTCGATTTGCTGACGATATAGTCCTTATGGCAGAATCGCTGGAGGACCTTAGCACTATGCTCAATGACCCCAATGGTGTCTTCCAACGCATAGATCCTAAGATGAACATGGACAAAACAAAGATCATGTTTAATGTCCATGTCACACCTATGCCGGTAGTTGTTGGGAGCACTATGCTCGAAGTTGTTGACGAGGACGTTTAACTGGGACAAATAGTCCGACTAGGTAAGTAAAACTTCGACCGAGAGGTCAATCGACGGATTCATCTCGGCTGGGCAGCGTTCGGGAAATTACTAATCTTCTCGTCAGGTATACCTCAATCTCTGAAAACTAAAGTGTTGTGTTAAACATAAACGCACTGGTTATGCGTGTTGCCAGTGATGACTTACGGATCTGAGACGTGGTCCTTCACTGCTGGCCGTATGAGGACGCTCAAGGTCGCTCAGCTTGCTATGGAGAGGGCTATGCTCGGAGTTTCTCTGCGTGATAGGCTCAGAAATGAGGATATCCGCAGTAAAACCAGAGTGACCGACATAGCCCAACGGATTAGTAAGCTGAAGTGGCAATGGGCCGACCATATAGCTCGAAGAACCGATAACCGATGGGGAAGAAAAGTTCTCGAGTGGCAGCCTCATACCGGTAGGCGTAGTGTAGGGCGACCCCCCACTAGATGGAGTGACGACCTGGTAAGACATGCAGGAAGTCGATGGATGCGGCAGATTGTACAGAAGGCCGAAGAGTACAATCTGCCACTTTGCCTGGCGTATGTGGACTATGAGAAAGCCTTTGATTCCGTCGAAATTTGAGCGGTGCTACAGTCCCTTCAGCGGTGCCAAGTTGACTGTCGGTATATCGAAGTGCTGAAGTGTTTGTACAGTAGGGCTACGATGGCTATCCGAGTACAGAACCAGAGTTCGAAACCTATCCAACTGCAGAGAGGTGTAAGACAGGGTGATGTTATATCCCCGAAACTCTTCACCGCTGCGTTGGAAGACGTTTTCAAGCTACTGGACTGGAAAGGATAGGGTATTAACATCAGTGGCGAGTACATCACTCACCTTCGATTTGCTGACGATATAGTCCTTATGGCAGAATCGCTGGAGGACCTTAGCACTATGCTCAATGACCCCAATGGTGTCTCCCAACGCATAGGTCTTAAGATGAACATGGACAAAACAAAGATCATGTTTAATGTCCATGTCACACCTATGCCGGTAGTTGTTGGGAGCACTATGCTCGAAGTTGTTGACGAGGACGTTTACCTGGGACAAATAGTCCGACTAGGTAAGTAAAACTTCGACCGAGAGGTCAATCGACGGATTCAACTCGGCTGGGCAGCGTTCGGGAAATTACTAATCTTCTCGTCAGGTATACCTCAATCTCTGAAAACTAAAGTGTTGTGTTAAACATAAACGCACTGGTTATGCGTGTTGCCAGTGACGACTTACAGATCTGAGACGTGGTCCTTCACTGCTGGCCGTATGAGGACGCTCAAGGTCGCTCAGCTTGCTATGGAGAGGGCTATGCTCGGAGTTTCTCTGCGTGATAGGCTCAGAAATGAGGATATCCGCAGTAAAACCAGAGTGACCGACATAGCCCAACGGATTAGTAAGCTGAAGTGGCAATGGGCCGGCCATATAGCTCGAAGAACCGATAACCGATGGGGAAGAAAAGTTCTCGAGTGGCAGCCTCATACCGGTAGGCGTAGTGTAGGGCGACCCCCCACTAGATGGAGTGACGACCTGGTAAGACATGCAGGAAGTCGATGGATGCAGGTGGCTCAGGACCATGCTTTGTGGCGTTACTTGGGGGAGGCCTATGTTCAGCAGTGGACTTGTGAAGGGCTGTAATGATGATGATGATGATGATGATGATTGGAAATATGGTAAAAAAATGTCTTTAATTTTACTTAAAAAAGATCTTATCATCTTATCTTTTCACCCTTATAGTTTAGTTGTAAAATGGAGTTGGAGTAAAAATAATGTTGAAAATCGATAGAAAATAAAAATAAATGCGTAAAATTGCAATCAAAAAAGTTTTGAAAGTCGTTTTTCGATTTTATGTCTTCATAATTATATTAACGTTCGTGCTACAGCTATCATTAATATTATCATAATTAACATTAATTTTCATGCGAGAATGCCATTAGCATGACAAAACATATTATACATTTACAATATTAGTAAGGCGATAAAAATCATTTTTATTGATTGTCAGCTATTATTGTCGTTATGTTCCAATAAATAAATACTGAATCAATCTCTGTAGGCATGCTGGTTTGCCCAGCGATGGTGTCAATCTTCAGCGTGGGAATGATCGCCGTGGATCGTTATATCTACATATTACACGGACTCTATTATCAAAGATGGTTCAATACCACCAAAGTGAGGATAGGCATACTTTGCATATGGATGATCGGTAAGTGACTCTTTACACCCACTAACTTAAATATTAAATGTTTAACACGCTTTTTGTTACTTGTGTGTAACCCATGTGCACCTTATAATTGTATTGCAGGAGTGACTCTTGGATTTATGCCCGCTACTGGATGGATGAACAAGGAGATGATGATTGATTCTAAATGCGCCTACTTTTCCTTATTCCCTGGAATGCTCATTCTACTGAATTCTCTCTTAAGTATAGTACCCATTATACTCGTTGCCGTGTTGTATTCCATAATTCTCGTGCAGGCTTTGAAAAACGTAAACCAAATTAATACAACTAGGAAAACCGTAAAAACAAAATCCTCTAATTATAATCCGGAAATAAGGATATACCGCGGTACCAAAACTGCAGCTCGTTCAGTAAAATGCGTACCAAAAGAAAATATAACTAAAATCAAAAGAAGCACTTCGTTTGACACAATTAATGTTTTTAATAAGTCTTCTAAATTAAAAGCGCCAAAAAATATATCGAAAAGTATACATAACTTAAGTTCTAACAAGGAAGACAAAGAAAAAAATATAATTGATATGGGCTACGCGGACTCTACAAATGGACACTTGTTAAATATAAGTACTTGCACAATTAGTACTTCTACTATTCTAAACGAATCCATATCTGACATTAGAGAATCACCATACAAAATCGCCAAAGCTATAACGAACTACAAATTGCGTTATAGAGAAAAAGTGAAGGAGCCGAACAAATGGAGAGCCGTTATTATAGTAATGCTGACAACGGGTAGCTTTGTCTTTACGTGGATTCCATTTTTTGTAATAGTTATATTTTATGTATTCTGTGAAGAGAAATTGATAAATCCGAAATGCATGGACTTAAGAATAATGCTGGGAGGTCCAATAGCTGCTTTAGCATTTTGTAACAGTATACTTAACCCTTTAATATATGCCTGGTGGCACAAAGGATTCCAACGAACTATAAAAATATACTTTCATAAGTACCTTAAAAGTATTTTTAAAAATTCTTAAAACTTATGCAATTTGTATTAATAAAATTCTTATGATATTTAATATAAGATATTGGTAAATTTTTCACACATTTTTAAAAATTTCGTTTTATACTTGGTTAGAAAATGTTTAAAGCACTTGAGTGCCTGACAAAGTTAAAGTTAAGATACTTTTCTAAAGATTTTCACTTTGTCAAATGAGACAATCGTTTTTGGGCCAACTAGAAATTGTAATGAATATTAATGGTGGTTCACGAAAAACAAATTAATTTTTATTATAGTAAATGACCTAAAGTTTTTATGAGAATCTAAATGGAATCAAAAAATCTCAAAAACAGAGTTGTAATGAATCATTTTTTCACTTTGTATAAAAAAAATATTTCTTGACAAAGATAACTTGTTTACTACATATATGTATTTGTATACATATATGTAGTAAACAATAATAATATTTATTGTTATATATTTAAACGAGATACCGTAAGAGCTTTGTTTAAATTCTAATTCTAAAAGTGTTAGCTAATATTCGGTCATGGTCACGGTCACTTTGAACCATGTTATATGGTTCAAAGTGACCGTGGAACGAAACGTTATTTTTCATTGACTTATAAATAGGCATGTCGATTCACTTTAAAAAATCGATATTCAATTATTATCCAATCGAAAATATTAGAATGGATTCCTGATTAAATCGAGCTTTAAAATATCTATCTATAGATTGCGGTTAATCTCGAGATTTTTACATATAAGAACAACAATACTTTAACAAAGTGCAAACTGCGACGTACATTCTTCGATAAATCAGATTGAAATGAATGCTATACGAACACAATACTGTTTTTGTTTTTTAGTTACTATAAACTAAACCTATAATATTTAGTTTGAGTAATTTGTTTTAAAGAATGTAAAGATTAACGTTTCTTTCTGATATATTAGCTGTATTTTTATTTATTAGATTAAATTAGATAAACCAAACTGCGGATATATAAGAGCTAAGATGTCTAAAAAATTAAAGAGGAACCACTGAGGCGTTGTGTATTCAGGTGTATACGTTAGAAAGAAGAAAAAATCTTTTACTCAAATTGCAACTATTCACTTATCATGACACTATGTAACAAAAAAAAATCAGCCTCAGAAGGGCTAGAACCCAGAGCCGTAAAGCCAGTTAATAAAAAATGTAAAGAAACCGTAGATATAGTATAAACTCCAGGAAAACCACTGACCTCTATACTTGTATATATGTATAGAGGTCAGTGAGGAAAACCAAGAAAAGTGGAGTTTATACTAAATCTATGCAAAAAAAACTCCATTTCAGTCCCAACTAGCGACATCTGGTGTGCATTTGCAGTAAATTATTAGCCTTCTTTAGTAGAAATTGAAAAAATATGTGCTTATTTACAATATATTATTTTATATGAAATAGCTGAAATGAAATTGTGAACCAACTTCAAAAATAGGAAGAGGTACTCAATTAAATTTTTTATGTGAAATTTGATGGTTTTCATGTGGTCCCTCATAATAAATTTAATAAGGATCTGACCAGGGGTTTTTGAGTTATCATTAATAATGCGTATTTAATTAACTTCGACTACATTGATGACGTTCTCATTTTATTAATATTGAAATTGGTTGTACAAAATTTTTAATTTTACCATTTGTTTATAATTCCAATAATTTAAAAAATGATTTTAGATCAAAGTAAACGCTTGTGACATAATTTGATATTGAATATTTTTACATAATTTTAAATGTTTTACGAAACCTTTTAAAAAAAAAGATGCACATTAGCATAATTCATTCAAGTATTGTAAACATAATATTTGTTTTATGCTGGCTTAATTTTATATATTTTATTCACGAAGGCTTTTAAATAGCTAACGCACAAGATCGACTAACAGCACTTTCACTATTTTGCAAGCTAGCACGTCATATTTGGAGTCACTAAAAATCACTAAGTGTTCGTAAAACGGAATTATGGTATGTATGCAAAATTATAATTTATTACTGTTAGGTACCGTTACAGCCTATCAAAAGGCAACTGCTGAACGTGGGCCTCCTATATGCGTTGCCTTATGGGGGGATATTCTCCAGAGCTTAGCAACCGCATCTTTTCATTGTTGTTATTATGGTCGGTTTATACGGTCAGTTCAACTGATGATGGAGTTATCAGTTGAACTAACCGTATATACATATATATATATATATATATATATATATATATATATATATATATATATATATATATATATAATCGATATATCGAAAATTCCATATTTAAAGAAATATCAACAGTTTTAGTTTGAACTGATCAGTTGGAAAGATCAGTTAAACCGACCGTGTATGGCGTCCATAAGGAAGATGCTGCTGTCTATTTCCTGGTCTATTTTCCTCTGTCGCCTCTTACAACACCCATGAGACAGTATGGGGTAATAGATATTCTTACACTGCGATTACACTATTTTTTATTACAATTATACACTGTTACTTTCTACTTAATATCTGATCAGCGTTTAAGAAATTACGACACATCTTCTCGTCAGGTATACCTCAAAACCTAAAAGCGAGACTGCACAACCAGTACGTGTTGCTAGTGAGTACTTATGGATTTGAGAAGTGGTCCTTTACTGCTGGCCATTTGGGGACGCTCAAAATCGCTCAGGGAGCTATGGAAAGGGCTCGGGGTTTCTTTGCGTGATAAACTAAGAAATGAGGATGTCCGCTGTAGAACCAGAGTGACTGATGTAGCCCAACGTATTAGTAAGTTGAAGTGGCAATGGACCGGCCACATAGCTCGAAGAACCGACAACTGATGGGGAAAAAAGGTTCTCGAGTGGAAGCCTCGTACCGGTAGGAGTAGTGTAGGGCAACCTCCCACTAGATGGAGTGACGACCTGTTATACATTCAGGAAATCGATGGATGCAAATGGCTCAGGACCGTGCTTTGTGACATTCCTTGGCGGAGGCCTTATGTTCAGCAGTGGACTTGTGAAAGGCTGTAATGATGATGATTATTATGACTTTCTGCTTTTTACTTTGGGAATTATATATACATATATACAATATGTGACGTAATTAATGAACACCCTGAGACACCCCAATTAGTATATTATGTTATAATCATAATGCATACAATGAATTTTTGGTGAAATATTTTAATGCACTGATTCTTTATCAAATTAGTTATACTAATTCCGGAAGAATGTGGTGGTCACAGTACAAATTCACGAACGCAAAGACTTTAATGTGCTTGAAATAAAGTTCATTTTTCTTTATTTTCGTCGAATGACAGAATTAGTAATAATACAAATAAAACTGCACTCTTAAAAGTCTTATCGCCTTAAGTTACAGTCCAGTCCAGTCCATTTCAGTTTGTTTTGACTGTACAGATTTAGTGTAGTTTGTTTTGACTATGATTTACGTACTTTTAATTATTTTTGGGATAAAAAATTACAGATATTAAAAATGATAGAAATCGATTCAGTAAACGATTCTGAACAAACTACTTTCTCAAAGTGCGTTATGTTACATGTTGTATATATATATATATATATATATATATATATATATATATATATATATATATATATATATATATAAATATATATATATATATATATATATATATATATATATATATATATATATATATATATAACGATTTCTTATATTTAAGAGAATATCACTCAAGACACAAGAGTTATCTCAATCAACCCGTAAATGTCTACCGCTGAACATAAGACTTCCGTTGTAGGGAGGGATTGCCATAATTGCCGCGTTTGGTAGGTGGATTGGAAATTGAATTTGCCGTTCTAAATGTTTCATACTTGGAGTATAGAGGGAAGGAGGACAATCTCCCATAGGAGAATAGTTAAAAATGTGGCTCGAGTAGCTACAGGGTATGATAAATTGCCGTAAAATACGTTGGGAGTAATTTTGAAAATAAAAATTTTGAAAGAAATAAAATAGTTATTGTAAAAAGAATTATGGTGACAGTCTGTGCAATAAAAAAATTTAAAAGGTTCTTTAAAATTTAGACTGTAGCTAAAGTGGCGCCAACTTTTTTTAGCGTTTTCCTACGGACACTTTTTATACAGAGTACTCCTTACCTCTACAATCCATAGTTTCATATTTTTGACTCTGTTCCTCATCGCCAGAAAATACGCAGATATTACGTCGAGTGTAAATTGGATAGTTACTAGACCATTTACTGAAAAATAAAACATATTTCTGCAAATTCCCACAGTTATCTCTTACACACCAGGAGACAAAATAGGGGCATAGATTCTCTTTCGCCGTCATTACCCTTACCTACCCTTACCCTACCTTATGCCTATACATACATTAAGTTTAACCATTTTTATATATTTCAACTATAGAATTGCTCAAAGAATTGACAACTGATTCAATCTCATTGGGAATAAAGGTTCTCTAGTGGCAGCTTTGTACTGACAAGCGCAGTGTAGGGCGATCTCCCACTAGATGGAGTAACACACGAGTTGACTGCTAAATATAGGTCTTGAGCCACCTGCATCCATCGACTTCTGAGTTTAAGCTCAGATATCGCAAATCGCTTAACCGTAAATGCGTAAATTAAACCTTATGAAACTTTATTAAGACTACAGATGTTGGTACATTGCAGTTTTTCCACCGCCCCTTCTCATTATTATCTCGCTTATGGTATTATCAGTGATCATAATAGTGTGCGTTTTGTACATTATTATTCTTCACAGCGCTGTTCAAACTGTTGACAGAATCAAAGAGTTTCAAGAATGTCATACAATATCATACAATAATGAAGCATTTGATTACAACGAGCACGTCGATTCACCTGTTCACGAGAGATCAACAACAACAATAACAATCAAGATTTCATCGCAAACAATTGTGAAACTACCGGAGAAACCCGTAGAAATACAGGAGCTAGACGAAATTGGTAGTGAAAAGAAGCACGTTAGTAAAAAAATAAGAAAAAACTTCTTCAAAATATCCCGTTACTTCTGCAAGTCAAGTACAGTCAACACTCTACCCCGGAAAATTAAAGCTGTAAAAACTGTACTACTAATATTACTATGTTTTGTTGGTACTTGGACGCCTTACTATGTCGCAATAATATTATACGTGAAATGCGACATAGTTAAAAATGGTTATGACTGTATACCTTTAGAAGTTTTAACCTTAGGACCTCTCTACATACTAGGTGTTAGTAATAGTTTATGCGACCCCCTTATATACGCTTGGAGACATTCAGGCTTTAAGCGAACTCTAAGAAAAATTTCCAGAAAATTTGGAACATGAAATTTATAAAATATAAAATTTAGTGTTTATATAATGTGTATAAAATGTAAATTTTAGTGTTAATAAAACGAACAGCATAATAAAAGAGTATGGGCTTTGTATATGATATAATAATATTATCAATTTTCTATTAACTCAAAAAATTGAAACAAAATAAAATGGATGTATTTATAAATATTCTTAGAAAATGTATAAACTTAACCGTTTTATAGGTAATTTTAGAATGAAAACTATATCACTGTTTTAAAGGTTTTTACTCGTATTATCAATGTGTATAGTTATTAGTACATTTTCTTCTCTAAGAGCAAAGTGTACATCACTGATTTTTAAATAAAAACTCTATCACTTCTGAAACATTTTATTATTATTTTTTATTTATACTCATTGATCTTGTGTCTTCTGGGGCCCTGTCATTTAATCAGCTTTAGTGGAAACATGAGTCCAACACGCAGAGGCTTTTGGAGTATTTTACTATATTTTGTAATGTGATGTACATACGTTGTCGGCAAAGAGAATATTATAATCACTATTATAATGGAGTTGTTCTCTAACCTCCATGGCAAAGACTATAGTAAAACTAAATGTATGAAGGGGCGCGAAGCTGCGCTACAAATTGACATTTAATTTTTGACAAACAGTGCTACCAACAACATGGGTGATTTTTAACAGTGCTGTAAATTTTATCTTCGAATAATTTTATGTATATAATTTGTATCGATATATTGATTATCGATTTTTCTAAATAATATAAGTTAAACCCGAAAGATTTATGAGAAATAAATAAAACATTACCATTTTACGTGAGGGTTGAGTAAAAATGCCAATCAGGATAACAAGTCAATGTAGTTTACACACAGCATTTTGTTATTATATCTCTACAATTTTTAGTTAAAAATATGTATAAAGGAAACAAAAATAGAAACATGAATATTGGTGGAGCCACGTGTCTAAGGCTGCCGAAGTCTAATTCCCCGGTCGAACCTTAAACCTATTACGCGAGATATTAACTAAAGTGGACTGTATATGCGTTGCTTCTACGCTTACGTAAAGGCGACTACTATGGCATGCGGTATAATGCACTCGCTCTTCCCTAAAACTAAACTATTATTTTGCCAAAGTCGATGAAAAGGAATCCTGCCTGATTAGGAAAACACAAATTGGAGCAGGTTAAAACAATTATATCGGGCGGGAACTAATTAAAGGAATATTAACTCACCGGGGTTTCTTCTATTTGTGTAGAGCACTATAGCTGCAACTTCTGGAACTTCTTCTAGAACACTCCGGAGAGAGGCGGTGCGCGACTATATCTCACACGAGGTGAGGCGGGTCTCCTGGAGCTCGACTGCTTCCAGGCTAAAGCGGTTTCTACTAGCGGTGTGGTTTCAACGACTGGCGCGGCGGGAAGAGAGCTGTTGTTCCAATGACTGGCGCGGCGGGAAGAGGCTGTTGTTCCAATGACTGGCGCGGCGGGAAGAGAGGACGCGCAACGGTCGCGCGTGTCTTATATATCCTCGGTTCCGATGATTACGTGACATTCTAGAATCATCTTCTTGCCCCTCCCACCCCACCACCCCGATGTGTCGATAGGAGGGTATGAATGATATCGTTTTCAGAAAGGAAAATAAGCGACTTGGCACCTACCGTCAAATATAATAATACGAATGGTTTTCCGCGCAACCATCTCCCCCGCCCTTGAAGGATTTCCTTCAAAATTAACTAAAACAACTAGAGCTAGAGGCAGGGGGCACAAACGGACAACAGGACGCAGGTAAGACCCAACCGTGGTCTTAACGCGAGCTATCCTAATTACTCCGTCGGAACCGGGAAAGACCTCTTCTACAATTCCTAACGGTCAGTGGAGAGGCGGCGTATTCTCTTTGGTGAGCACAACTACAGTTCCTACAGCTAAAGGCTCAGTTGCTGTGTTCCATTTTTGCCGAGACTGCAAAGTATGCAACGATTGCACTAACCGATCTAATAATTTGTGGCGTGCGGAAATGCTAAGTCTGTTCTCATCCATATCTGCGGCTGGCAAATACTTTAAAGGCGTTAAATTCAAAAAATGTGCTGGAGTTAGAGCCAGCGGTTCCGAGGGGTCACTAGACAATGTACGACAAAGTGGGCGACTATTCATTACGCATTCAATTTGAGCGAGCACCGTACTTAGCTCTTCGAAGGACAAAATTTGATCTCCTATTACTCGGTATAAATGACTCTTTAGACTCTTGATATTAGTCTCCCAATTGCCCCCAAAATGACTCGCGGCTGGGACATTCAGAGACCACTCAATGCGGTTCTCGACTAGAATGTGAGCGAACTCCGAATTATAATACTTGCTAGCTAAGAGCTCATGTAGTTCCGATAGAATACATTTTGCACCGACGTAGTTCGTACCGTTATCCGAATACAATCTACTTACAGGGCCACGGCGGGAAAGAAATCTTTTAAATGCACCCATAAAGCCTGCTGTGCTTAGATCACCAACGAGTTCTATATGCACCGCTCGAGTAGTTAGAGATACGAAAATGCAGACGTAAGCCTTTGTGGATCTTATACCAAGCCCGCGAGTGAGCGTGACCTTAAAAGGGCCAGCGAAATCAGACCCGGTGTGCGTGAAGGGCTTTACTGATTGTATTACTCTACAAGATCTAAGTTCCGCCATTTCCGGAAATGACGGCTTGGGGCGTGCCCGAAAGCAAGCTATACATCTGTGCACCCGATTGCGTATTAAACTACGTGCAGAAAGAATCCAATAATTCTGACGCAAAATCGACATCAACAAGTCGGGGCCAGCGTGCGAGTTCAATTTATGATGGTAATCGACTAATAAGTTCATGATATGGTCTTTACGCGGTAAAACAATAGGGTGCCGTTGGTCGAAACTCAATTGCGAGTTGGACAAGCGTCCACCTACCCTTACAATCCCATCCTGTAAAAATGGCTTAAGGCGTTGAAAGGCGCGACTACAAGCTCTATTCGATTGTAATCTTCTAATTTCTTCAGAGAAGTGCGCACGTTGAAGTTCACGCACTACAAGCGACTCAGCATAGTTGTAATCGGACGTAACGATATACGAACAAACACTACTTATCGACTTTTAAACTACAAAGGCTACACTGTAACGACAAAAATGATTTAAATATAACACAGCGTATTGCTGTGGCGCGGCTAAACTATACTATTTTATTTTTAATTTTACGGAACACCATCAAGCTAAACAAACACTAAGGAAATACCAATATATAATTCTATCAACGACAAACTAATATTTAAATAATAAAACTATCCAATCACAAGTATGCAATTTCTAAGCGACTAAGCTATAATTATTAATAAGCGGTAAAACTATGCGATGAACGCTTCGGAACAACACTGCATATGGCTTATTGCTCGCGAAGTCTCACTTCCTCCCGCCAAGCAAGATTGGCCTCAGCAGGTCTATTCCGTAGCCTCCAGTGAGGCACGCTTTCTGTCGCAGCGGCTCGGTGTCTCCATGCGCCGCGACCGTGACCTCGATCCGCGCCGCGCGCGCTTCCGCTAACTAGATCGATTCGAGTCCCGCGTTGCGAAACGCGTGCACTGAATATGTCATCTGACGGGTTGCGGGGCGATCTAATCTTGCTAATATGGGCCTTGTTCGCGGTGTCGGTAAACCTAGCTCCAGGGCTATCCCTACTCGGCGTTCCCTTCGGCTGCGACGAAACTACAACAGGTTTACTAATAACAGACTCTAACGTCTTGCTTCTCGACCCTTCGCATAATTTATTACCCGAGCTAAGTAAAAGCGAGATGTTCCCCTCCCCTATTTCCCGAAAATTGCGAGTCAATAATTGGGAGGTTCGACAGCGACGGTGCAACAACAGGATGTTGCCGAAATGCTATCTATGATGGGGGCGGAGCCAAGGATAACATAGCCCAATACGGTTTCCAGTGCGTAAGGCGCGGTATGCGAGGAGTTGCCCGTGACCTTATTGTTTAACAAAAGATGAGGGAAAAGCGATGCTCCAATGAGCATGTCTATGTTTCCAGGAACGGCGTAAGTGTCGTCCGCTAGAGTCAAATTTTCAAATTCAGTCAATGCCGAGGTGTCAACCGAAACGGTTGGCAACCGTTCAGTGACCCTATCTACTACTAGTGCATTTATATCAAAGTTAACATTACGATCTATCCGAGAATAAAAATTTAAATTTATATATCCCTGGGTAGCTTTACTAGTAGTACCTCCGATGCCTTTAACTACAGGACATGAAAGTGACCTATTTATTACTAAGCCTAAGCGCTGACAACATTATCGCCTTATAAAGCTATTTTGGGCTCCGCTGTCCAGCAGTGCACGGACGCTTTGTTCGTTTCCACGCGAATCCCTAACCAAAATACGTGCCGTACCCAGTAACACGGTTGAAGGAGGTTGTGCTCCCATATTCGCCAATGAGCACAGAGCGACATCACAAGGTCGACCGCTAGAATCGTTGGCCTTAGTAGGGGTGAATTCCTTGTCCGCTTTACTTGACGCCGCTATGTTGCTATTTTCAAAATGTAATAGCGTGTGATGTTTCCTGGCGCACTTGCTACATACGGAATTCGAATTGCATTTTGCAACTAAATGCTTATCGCTTAAGCAGTTCAAACATAGGTTGTTTGTCTTTACTAATTTATAACGTTCGCTTGGTGAATATTTACAAAAAGTCGCACACTTATATAAATTACCGTGTTTATCTTTACATACGATACAAGTATGCTGAAGTGATGTTGACGTAGCGGTTACGTAAGTTAACGACCCTGCTATTTTAGATGGTTGAGTCTGTCTACGGTCGACGCACCTTTTAATCTCCTGTTTAACGTTCGGAGAGCGCTGCATCACCTTTATTTGATCTCGCACGAACGATGCTAATGAATGAAAGGAAGGCATCTCCGAGCTACGATGCTCCATTTCAAACGCACGCACGGTGTCGGGGTCTAATTTCTTTAGTGCAATATGGAGAAACACCACGTCCATAAGGTCATTAAATTTCAAATTCTTAAGTGCAGCCACCGATGCCACAAATTTATCTAGAAATTGCTCTAAGCCGTTGATGTTCGCGGATGATATAGGTTTAAGATCGAATATCTGGTTCAAATATTCGGAAGCTAACATTCTCCTATCTTCATATTTAGTTTTAAGCGTTTCGAATATTAATAAGTAATTGTTTGCTGTAGGTGTAAAACCAGAGCAGATCGACTGTGCCCTGCCACTAAGTTTACTAATTAAGTAATATAATTTTTCGGCGTCCGATAACGATGGGTTATTGTGTATATTGTTTTGAAAACTACTGAAGAAGAAGGGCCACGTCTTAATATCACCATTTAATACCGGAATATCTATTGGCGGCAACCTAATCGAGTCACTTGGACGTACCTGTGTTTCCGGCTTTGCTTCGTTTTGAGATTGTAGGGATCTCGCAGTTCTTTTCACGCGACACAACATATCTTCGAATGCCAGCAGCGGTTGGTAGTTCACTATGTATTTCGGGTCGATTTGTAATTCCAAATGATTAATTTGGTCTAATATTCTCTCGAAATCTATCCGCAAAGAATCTATCGTTTCGATTTCATTCAAAAAGGTTTCCCGCACTGCTTCTATATTAATGTTCTTTATATAATCACTTATATTCTGCATACGCAAAAAGAGTATGTCCCTCTTGGCATAAAGCGTTTTAATTTTGATTTCACTTCCACTAACTGCCATTTTAAATTATTATAATAAAGTTATATTAATCACAATTAATCTCACAACGCACAAACAATGAAGGATGGACACTCGGTATGCCGTATTACGTAATTAAATCGAACACCTGCGCAGCGAGTCGAGGTGACGCGTCATTTGCACTCAATAATTTTATCAAGATTGTGGGTAAGCGTATCAAACGGTTCCTATTACACTGTTTCAATTATTTAATAGGCTTTAAATTTAATCAAATACGAGCGCTATAAAACGAATAATTCTGTTTGCGTGTACCTAATCAAAATTTAAATTTAAACGAACACTATTTAAGTCTATTCCATAAATTAGAGTGCATTATCTAATTAATTAATTCAACAATTCGACCAAATCCTGCCGAAGTGACCATAAAATGGTGGAGCCACGTGTCTAAGGCTGCCGAAGTCTAATTCCCCGGTCGAACCTTAAACCTATTACGCGAGATTTTAACTAAAGTGGACTGTATATGCGTTGCTTCTACGCTTACGTAAAGGCGACTACTATGGCATGCGGTATAATGCACTCGCTCTTCCCTAAAACTAAACTATTATTTTGCCAAAGTCGATGAAAAGGAATCCTGCCTGATTAGGAAAACACAAATTGGAGCAGGTTAAAACAATTATATCAGGCGGGAACTAATTAAAGGAATATTGACTCACCGGGGTTTCTTCTATTTGTGTAGAGCACTATAGCTGCAACTTCTGGAACTTCTTCTAGAACACTCCGGAGAGAGGCGGTGCGCGACTATATCTCACACGAGGTGAGGCGGGTCTCCTGGAGCTCGACTGCTTCCAGGCTAAAGCGGTTTCTACTAGCGGTGTGGTTTCAACGACTGGCGCGGCGGAAAAAGAGCTGTTGTTCCAATGACTGGCGCGGCGGGAAGAGGCTGTTGTTCCAATGACTGGCGCGGCGGGAAGAGAGGACGCGCAACGGTCGCGCGTGTCTTATATATCCTCGGTTCCGATGATTACGTGACATTCTAGAATCATCTTCTTGCCCCTCCCACCCCACCTCCCCGATGTGTCGATAGGAGGGTATGAATGATATTGTTTTCAGAAAGGAAAATAAGCGACTTGGCACCTACCGTCAAATATAATAATACGAATGGTTTTCTGCGCAACCAAATGTATTAGTAATTAATTGATGGAATCAGGCGTTACTTTGCGGATAATTAAGTATTAAACTAAATTAAGCGGATGATTGCGAATTAACTTATAAGGTAGATATGAACGGCAGAGTCGGAAAGGGATGCCCTAGAAGAAAGTTTATCGACAAAATTGGCGATATTTCGAAAATGGGCCACATAAGAAGCACCCATAACCGACGAGCATGTATGCGTAGATATATGGATGTAAAGGAGGCGAAGGAGGTATGTCAGGATCGTGCCAAATGGAAGTCCGTAGTCTCTGCCTACCCTTCTGGGTGACAGGCGTGAGCGTTTATGTTTATGTATTTTTATTAGAAATTAATTAATTAAAAAATAAATGACGACTACATAGTTAGGCTAGCGTAAGATAGTAAGCTAAACGTTTGTCTGCGGCACTGCAAGACCGATGAATAAATAGTTTCTGTCTTACAATAAATAGTCTGTGTCTGGATTCTTGTCCTTGTACAATTTATGTATGTTAGTTGCCTCTCTTTCCTCCTTTTGAACGTTGAAGTTTGTTTTAAAAAAGGGAAAGGGTAAAAATATTTTTTGTAACACTGATTTGATTAATTTACTTTTAAGTATAACCAGGTAAGAAACATCATTGTATTTTTAAGCGGATGGTTGCGAATTAATTAATATCTTTATTGTAATGGATTTCCGCAAAGTAACGCCTGATTCTATTAATTATATGTAGAGATAGTTGATTTTTTTAAATTATATAAAAGAAAAAGCAACAAGCCTTAGCAAAATTAAAAGCAATCTAAATAATTAAAATAAATACAAATGTAACCGTTTGATTTGACATTTGAACTCATTTGATTTGACAATGTCATTGGCAGACTTATTACAAAGGTAGTAAGTAGACATAGCCGCCATTAAAATTTGCTTACGTTAAGTACATATAATTTTTAATATGGAAGTCGCACCAGACTGGTTGTAAGCCTCTTCCCGCATACATTATAAAATATGTCTGAGGAAGAACCCTAAATATACATATTCTATCGGCATAAAGAGGAAAGAATGTTAGACTACGAAATTGAGATGGTCGAAGGGTTGGGATATAGGGCTATTGAGAAGACTCGCTCCCGCCGTTATCGTGGCGAAAGGTGGCAACAGGTGCTGACTCGTCACTTACTAAAGTACCTAGGTACCGCTCACAGCAATATTAACTGACTGTGATGTGCATAAATAGTACATCAACGAGCATATATTAATACATTTTATAGGATAATTAAGTACCTACTTACATGTTTTTAATATGGTGCAATATCACTATATTATTTTTCTGTGTGGATATTATTGCCTGTTACCATATTCCACTTAATTAAACGTGGAATCTAATCACCATTGAAGATTAGCGTGAAATTGGAGATGTTAGTGATTCTTATTCATCCATATATTGTAATACAAATTGTTCTTGAATATTGAGTTGTTCTTGAAATTCATGGTATTCACTGCGATTGATGAAGAAGTCATAGATGAAAGCGGGCTAACATTGCTGTCTTTATTATTAAACCGTATACTTAAATAAAAATAAACACAAACAGTTTTAAAGAAATTATAAACTTCCAAATTGTCGCTGTCAGAAATCGAACCCGGGAATTCCCGGATTCCACCACAGAGCTTCAATACGACAAATCCTTTTCAATTTGACGACAGAACTTAAAAGAAAGGGAGCGTGAACCGGTATTTTAGAGACGGCTGTTATACATACTGTATTTTTTATTCCTTCCTGACAGCCCTAAGGAACCACAGAAATACAGCCGTGATGTAGAAAGAGGAAAAGATGCAAAGTAATACGGACACTCGCGCGCAGCGATAAAGGTTTATTTAGCTTGCGTGCGCAAATTATCTTATTAATAATAATTATGTAGGCTATTAAATTTCGGCAAGCAGTCAACATCATAAGAGTGGAACCTCTGTACGTAGTGCTATTATTTATTCTGTGACTTGCCTACTCTTGTAAAGCTGGCTTTCCACTATGGGATATAATACATATTATATCCCGAAATATAAATTCTATCCCGCGGCTGCCCTTTACACTGTGAGATACGTCTTTTAACCAGTGTGCGTTCGTCATTGGAATATTTGAGGACTTGACGATTGAGGAAGGGTGTTCGGGGTACAGAATGTGAAACATAATATGAAAATATCGCTAGGTTGATCGAAAAAATATTTATAGTTTGGGATGTAATATATGTACATTATACCTCAGTGGAAACGGTTCCATTTAAAAGAACGGTGAACGAGATAAATTTATATCTCGAGATGTAATATAAATTATATTATATCCTATAGTGGAAAGTGGGCTTAATAGTACCTACCTTGCTGCGCTCGCTTTAAAAATTCACAACACCGAGTTCGTTCCTTATCGGCACCAATGAAATTGTTACTTGCAATTTTTAATGTTTATTTACCACGTGCGCAGTTAACAAAAATATTGTGAAACTGAAACAAAAACGTTTTATTCAACATATGTAGATTATAAATAATACTTATTGAAACTCACTCTTTTGTCTAATTACCACTGGTTCGAAAAACCTTTGTCCTTGGAAGAACCAGCAAAAAACCACAGCAGGACTTTTTTAAATAACAACTTACAATCATGTACCTACATATGTTACAACTAATAACACGAAACAAATTAGTAATATCTTTGTAGCGATCACCTTTCCTAGGAGTTATTATTGTTCATAAATTCCTTAATATTATAATAACCCTTTTTATTCAAACTTAGTTTCATAAAGTATTTGAACTTTGTGGAGCTAATTTTATATATTTTCTGGAAATTTGTAGTAAAAGCGTATATATATATATATATATATATATATATATATATATATATATATATATATATATATATATATATATATATATATTGTTGGCGACGCGCCTATAAGAATATTTCAATTTATTAGTTAACCGATTACGAATAGCTTCTAAAAAGCAAATTATCGAGCAATAATATTCTAATAAGAAAATGCTGAGTTGAATCTTAAAGAAATATCGAATTAATGATATGAAGGTCTTGGGTTCGACTCCCAGGCCGGAACAGTTTATCGTTTTATTAGTCATATTCTTTTAATAAATTCATATAGGGAATTTTTAAGATATAAATTATGTTACCGGATTTGTTCCCCGGTCGAGATGATCGCTGTGCATAAGTAGAATTAATGGAAGTTGATTGCATAGGTATTGTCTTATATGAGTTTGATACGTTTTGTATGAAAACAAATGCCTATTTTCTATTATTGATTTATGAAAACATTCACTTATATTGTTTGAGAAGAAACATGATAACTGATAAGAATCTGATTAGAAATAGTTTTCAACGTTTGAGAATTGTGTAGAATCATTTATTCACCTAGTATTGTTGATATTAGACTTTCCATTTTACTGATAGTCGATAGCCGTGCAAAAGTTAGTTGTTCAAATAGTGTGAGTTCATAGACGGACGGAGCTACGTACTTAGGAGGCCAAATATGTAGAAATTTAAATATTTGCAATTTCAGCAAATTATGTAAAAATGACTTGTAAAACATTTCAGATTGATTGTACGTGTAAAAGAGGTGAATTCTGTGTTATTTTTATGCGAAAATTCCTGTGAATAATGATAGTTTTGTATAAGAAATTTAAAAGTGTTTTAATAGTGAAATGTATAGAGAAAATGTAAATTAAACTGTTGTATTGGTTAAGATATGTATAATTTCAAGTGGAAAACATTGTTTTAACTTTCTATGTTAAATATTTAAGAAATTTCAACTTTGAACATGTGAGTAAAATAGGCATATTTTGTTAAATAAATAAAAGGTTTTTTGTGATATGAAAATGTAATGTATATCGTAGTATAGATATTTTTTGTGCTATCTTTACAAGTAAATTGTATAAATGTATGTCTTATACAAATAAAGTTATTGAGTAAACCGTGAGAGAGTGATAGAACAAATTGATGTATAATGATTTCTTATATTTACGCGAACACTACATATTAAAATAATACTAGTTTTTACGGAATTCGCGTATATTTAACTTTTTAATACCCGACGTTTCGAACGCTTTACAGCACTCATGGTCACGGGCGGGACTGAGATGTTCAACGTCCATATGTCATAGTTAACCGCGGTTACCATAGATTAAAATTTAACTTTTGTTCCGATCTATGCGGTATGAACTTATGGTATCTTGAAGTCTTGCAGTTGTATGCTTGGGTTGGGATTTAATTTATTATTTTATTAAGTAATTGCAACATTTTGTTTACCCGTTTAAATATTTATTATTTAATCTGTATTATATAGTCGATATAAGGTAGGTAAATTTTTTTCTAACTAAATTCTATTTATTTGCATTTTATTATACCTTTTATCTATATAGATTGTTTACACCCGCCACAGTTTCTCAAATCGTCCAAGGTTGACAGGTAGTTAAATGGCAATAAGGCATAATAAGGGATATAAAGGGCAGACTTAACCCTTTATATCCCTTGTTACAAGGTTTGTTATAAAGTTTAAAAAATAAATTTCTATGAGCGACAGAGTACTCTTAGAGTAATTACATACATATCTAGTTACTTTGTGCATACATACGTGTTATTGCTCTGAGAGAATATTATTATACATATATTTAAAAAACGCTTCCAACTAGAGAAGACCTGGAGGGCATTCATGTATATATTACATAACTCAATGCTGGAGGGTAGTTGTTTAACTTTCAGTGTTTATCATACATACAGTATAATTATTGTATATTTATATTTATATCGCCATATAGAAAATATAATTTATGTTTTTAATTTTTAGTTTCTATTAAATATCTATACAGTGCAATAGCACGAAATTACGTTAAAGAGGTGAGAGAGGTGTGTCAGGATCGTGCCAAATGGAAGTCTGTAGTCTCTGCCTGCCCCTCTGGGTGACAGGCGTGAATGTTTATGTTTATGTTATGTTACGTTAAAGAGCTTATTAATAAGAGTTCTGAAATAACAAATAAAAAAATCTGCATTAACTAGTACGAAATTTACCTTCAAATCAGGAGAATGAAAAATGGTTGTCGAAAGTAAAATTATTTAAATAAGAAAATGAGCTCGGTTGCTCACATGATTATAAATTAACTACTGTTATTACATATTGCGACATCTTTTCCGAGTACGTACCAAATACCTCGCCATAACGCATCGCATTTTACGCCCGCTATAAAACTGAAAATATTGCTATCACAACATTAGAAAACAAATTGCGCCATACATCGTAGTAAACTGTGTAACAAATAATAAAGTTGAATTATTCTTATTAATCTGCATTTTTTCCCCCAAAGCGATAAAATGTATGCAAGGGTTGTTTGACATAGTCATTATTTTATATGGACTGCTGTAGAATGGTTATGATGACGTCGAGGATGAAACTCAGAATAGAAAATAGAGTTTTGTATGATAAAATTAAGTCCAATGACAAGGAACTAAACTGAACTATTTCATAAACATTATTAAATTATAGTAGCTAGTTCTCTCTCACTCTGTATTTAGAGTTCGTTGCCCGCAGTTCGTCTTTTTTTATATAATAAACGTAATAAACGAGCGCACAGTCTATCTGACGGTAAGTGGATGCTGTGGCCCATAGACGTCTACATTTATCGTCGATTAAGTATCAAAATTCAGATACGTTGTTGTTAACACTCTGAGGACTAAAATGAAATGCCTCGTTTCCAGTAAAAAAGGGTCTCGGGATCCCTACACTCACCACACGAAACACAGCAGTAGTAAGATGTTATTTTACGCTGGTATTCTGTGAGAGCTTGGTGCTTCCCCGGTCGAGCCGACCCATTCGTGCTACAACAATAATATAGCTGCAGCGTGGCTCTACACCGTGTAAAAATCAATAAACCACATAAAAAATAATCATCTGATAATAACTAAATGCTATGGTCCATAAGTCTACATACATCCCTGATTAAGTATCAAAATGCAGATCCGACAATGCACCCGAATTTTGACGCCGGAAAGCTATGTGAATTACCTCGTAATCAGTAAAAAAGAGTTCCGGTTCTCTTCATACACTGATTACAAAACGAAGCAGCTTTGTGCTTTTATTTTACACTCAAATTCAGCGCACAGAGCTGTAGTAGCTCAGTAAATAATCGCTCAACAAACCCGGGTTGGGTTCGTCCCCCGCCACGGTAGTGAAATTATTTATTTCAATTTTACATGCTGTGTTATTACGTGGGTAAAAAACTAACTTGCATGTCTGAGAAGTTAAAAAAACATGCATTGATGCTGCGCGGTCATTTTATTGCCCCAAAACTCTCTCAGAAATGAGAAAATGCCTGTGCTCAGCAGTAACACATAAAAAAAACATACAGTCGCATTGAGTACCCGTTTTGAAGTCTATTAAAAAAGATATAAATCTAAGAACTAACGTCAATTATTTATCCTGATTTAACATGTACCTATTATCACTAAGTATAGGATTATATTTTATTAGATACTATATATTTTTAATTTCTGAGCCGTATTATCTAAAAGAGCATTGCCCATTTTCGGCCATGGAACGCCCAACAATGTGAATTTGTTAAAAAATTATATCTTTATTTATGGTTATTAATCGCGGTATTCATTTGTCCTCAAACAATGGGAATATTTTTGCACAAATTAAAAGTACCGAAAACATAATAATAAAAATTAGGTAAATCATTATGTCATTAGTTTGTGAATAAAAAAAAGTGTTGCCAATCACAAAACACATTTAAAAATCGATTCTCTTTTTCGATCGATTATTTACGGTGTCATCATTACAGTGCCAATATAATTTTTAAATAATTATTATGTTACGATAATTAAACAAGCGAATCACTAGCTGATTTCCAATGAATTCTTTAGAGAGTAACAAATGCTACGGCACAATTTAACTGTTAATCTTAACCGATCTTCTTTGAAAACAGATAAGAACTGTTATTCTTATCTGTTTTTAAAGAAGATCGGTTAAGTTATTCTTATCTATTCATAACAATACATTTAAAATCAAGTTACGATAACGAAACAAGTTAGTTTCCAGCTGATCTACCATGAATCCTTTAACCTTTTGAGCGCCAAAGTCGCCTATACTTGACCAACACCTGCGGGCCCTGAGCGCCAACGACGTCTATAGTTGACAAAAACCCGGCTCTCAAAAATATGAAATATAGATATTGGAAAATTATTACAGGTATTTTAATTCTACACTCCTCAAAATAGGAATAACCCAGCAACATGTGAGTATAAAAAACAAGTCTTCTAGAGCCACAAGTACTAAGAAACATTGAAATAATAAAAATGGATTTTTATCTAAGCAAATACTATGTCCAGCACGCCAAAGTCGTCTATGGTTGACCGCTAGTGTCAAACGCGGGAGGCATAGATTTCTTGAAAACTATCCAAAATTCAGCTCAATGGTGTTTTTTTTCTATTATTATTGATATTTGAATAAAATTAAAAATTAGAATCATAAAACTACAATTAGCTACATGAATAAAAAATGTTATCAGATCATCTTCATATAATAAATCTAATATCTCAGCTCTAGCGCATCTTTAGCGCGTCATCGAAAATCAGTTCACTGGGCACCGTGATCAAGGATAGACGACACCCTGATGACGTCATAAGTGATTACCGAGAAAAAGAGCGATGCAACATGAACGATTCCTCAGAACTCATTCGGATTTTGGAAAGCGTCGATGATGATGAATTTTGATTTTTGATTGATGAATTGAATTTTTGATTGATTGGTGAACAAATATGTTTATTTATTCCATGACCAAGATTTTAGTATTATAAGGCTGATTTACCTAGTGCGAATAATTATATACAATTGTTGATTAATGAATAAATATGTACCTTTTTAATAATAATACAAAATTACAATTAATGTTTTTTTTACTTAGGGTGTGAAGAGCAATTTTTCATTTTGTGTTGTGCCATTTTCTTTCTCAGTTTCAAAATCATCTAGCAGCATCAGCATCATATCAAATCCCCATTGTCATAAGAGTGTAAGACTTTTCTTCTGTGCTTCACTTGGCCTACGCCTTCCCCGACACATAAAATATTATGAATCGATGTCTGTATATTTCGGTTAGATCGATTTTGAAATCGATACACAACATTCTAAGAATGTTTCAAAAAGGAAGGTCAGCTACGCCGTTGTCGTCCAGTCGTGACAGTGTCGTCATTAGGATGGAGAGTAGCGCTGTGGTTTACTACTATTTTATTGTTTGTTTTTATTTATGTTTATATGTACAAAGTACATATATAAAAAGAAAGGGAGACGGCACAAGATTAAATAAAACATACAGTTTATTAAGAGTCATTTACAGCATAAAAAACCAACAAAAACAAGTTATTTCACGTTATCGATATATCAACTCTTGGCAAAACTATTTTGTTTTGGCGCTTTGGCGTACAGGACATGGTAATGCGTTTTTGGCGTAGCGCTCAAAAGGTTAAAGCTTAACAAAACGCAACTGCACAATTTAACTGTTCCTAAAAATACATTTCAAATAGCATTTAAATAAATAAAGGAAAATATATTTTAAAAAGCCTGCAGAACTTAAAGCGCCTCAAAGATTGTTTTTTTAACGATATTATTAATCGAACAAAAATCGATATCCTTTCATCGATTTTATGTCAGTTAAGTGGTAACATCGAGTCTGACAGCTAAGCCCTGTCATAGAATGAAATCACAATTCAGTTCACATTTCACAACTATATCTATACCTATATAAATAGTCACACGTAGAATTCATTTGCGTGTTATTTTGTTTCTTTTTATTTTTGTTAATTTGTTATCGAAGTAACGAACAAGCCTTATAAATGGACTCTGACATTTTTTCCCAACATATAGCGAAAACACGACTGCATTTGTTGGAAATTCCAGAACTGCGAAATCTTATACAAGAATAGGTTCGACCACAGCAGGTAAATATTTACAATCATGTGTCATGTCTTCCTTTTTGTCATTCTACAATTGCATCAATGCTTATTAACTGAGTTGTCTTATAATTATATCAATTGATATAATAATTATGGCTTCTTTATTAGGTACAAGTTTCGAGTGATAGTGTAGTATGCCACGCATGTTAGACTGCAGCCTGGAATCAAATACGACATCCAACTAGCGAACAGGAAAATTCACCAATTAATAGTCATGGAAATGTATGTATCAGCTGTGGCAAGTCACTTTTGAGAATAAGATCACACACATTGTTTGGGTCTGATTCTCCACGTGAGGAACTCATAAGGAATGAAATTGCCCATCAAATTGCACCACTTGAGGTACGTGTTCAACATTTTTTAATTTATTAAGTGTGTGTGCTCATATCTGATAGTGATACATGTTTTTACTCTGATTACATCCACTTAAACTATATCTGACAAACATACAAGCTTATTTATAACATGGCGATGAGATTAGCTTGTCACCACCAGATAGACTGCCACCGTTTTTACCAACTACCAAGTAATGAGACCATTGATTTTTCATTGTTTTTGGACTACTGGTAGTTTTTAAGTGCTTAATTATTAAATAATATGGGCCATTAAGTCTGCTTTTGTGCAGTAACAATTAACTTGATAAATATTTTATATGTATTTGAGTTTAAAGGAAACAAATCTGTTTTATCTTTATTTAGTTTACTTTTTCACTTTTTTATTTAATATTATTTCAGTTGCCATCGTCATCTCGTGTGTGTCATAATTGTTGGCGAAGGTTTGATAGAGCAGCATCACATTCAACTGCAGATCGGGAACCATCTGAATCATCTAGTTCATCCTCGTTGCAATCTGAAGTCGGTAATGTATTGCACCCAGATTGAAACATTCTAATTTCAATAGAGAATGAAGCTGGGTATTCCCACCTGCTTGGGACACTGTAATTAATAAAATTAAAACTAAACCCAAGCATACCACGCAAGACTTCAAGACAGTAAGTTCATTCTGCGTAGATCGGACCATAAATAGTTATTAAAAAGCTGAAGTTACTCCAAGTTAACACTGATTTCGGTACACCAGTCACCTCAATCCCCCATGACCATGTGTGCTGGAAAGCACCCGAAAGTCGGGAATTAAAAATCAAAGAAATTAAATGCGATAACATCGGTAAAATTAGTTGTTAAAAAACTGTATTTGTGAAAATAAAAACTTTTATATCTTAAAATTCCCGACTTTTTTTAAACCAATTTCTTAACCATTTCATTCCTTTAATTGTATATTATCATATCTATATGCTTTTATATGTGGGCACCCATGGCCGAAATGTCTATGAAGAGTGGGCAATGCCCTTTTCCCCCTATCGTATTCCAAATACGATATTTTATCTTAAAAATTAATCAATGATTATTTACACTGTAAAAATGGACAATTGCGCAATAATGATGTATCTGACGTCAATTACACTGGAAAATGAAATATTCGATATTCACCCAGAAAACCAAGAAAAATAATTTTAAATTTTAAATTTGCAATTTATCATTCAGAACAATCATTTCGTCATTTTCGTATGATGGACAACCGTAGTTTTTGTAAATAATTTTTTATGGTTATTATTTTCCATATATTTGACAGGGTCCTTTTCGTTGCGTGGTTGTCGTAAATGGCGACTATGATAATATAAGAATATATATTACATAAGCAAGGTACTCTAAGGAAATGCCAGAAAAACTTACGGCTTCCGATAGATGGCAGTATAACTATCCCGCTTACGACAGATATAAAACACCCAAATTTGCAATGGGCAACAGTGTCAAAGGTCCACCCGCCAACAGCCTACAATGTGAGACGTCTATGTTCACTAGTGGGTTTTTATGAGTTGACTATTAAAGATATATATATATCTATACGTAACTTTTTATAGGAGGTGGGCGAACGTGCATACGGCTTACCCGATGATAAGTGACTACCGCCGCCCATGAACAACTGCAACACCAGAGGAATTGCAGATGCGTTACCGGTCTTATTTTAAAAAGATTTTCCTTTTGTATTGAAGGTCCCTAAGTCGCATCGGCCTGGAAAAATCGATGGTTGTAGTTGATTCCACAAGGAATTTGTGCGAGGAAGAAAATTTCTTGTAAATCGCACAGTGGTGGACCGCCAGTCATCCAGATGGTATTGATGGTTTCACGAGTTTAGCCGCGATGAGCGATGGTGAAATTAAGCGGCTGGAATCAGTCCAAACAATTTCTCAAAGCACTTCCCGTGGTAGATGCGTATTTTACGCAGAGACGCAACATCTCTTCGCAGTGACAGTGCGTCAAGCCGATCAGAAAGAGCTCGATCGCCGACAGTTCGAACCGCTCTGCGCTGAATGCGATGAAATGGAAAGAGCTGGTACTGGGGAGCCCCAACCCTGAAATGGGAACTGTATGCCATGTGAGACCGAACCTGCGCATTGTAAAGTTGCAGACGGATGCTGGCATGAAATACTGTCCCCCTCTGCTGAGCACGCTAAGTTTTTAGAGACTAATTTGGTCTTCTCTTCCAAGTGACTGTGAAACTGCATGTCATTAGATATGTCGACGCCAAAGATTTTGATACTGGCTGAGGCAACAAGGGCAACTGAAACTGAAAAGACACGACAAAGGGGTTCTTTTTAGCGATAAACGCTCAAACTTGTGTCTTCTGACAGACTAGATTTAGTCCACCCCAATCAGAGACTTTGTTCAACAAAGTCTCGACTTTAGACACTATTTTGTTTTGGTATTCGGCGACATTTTGCCACGAAATATTATTACAGCGCTGTTGTCCGCATAGCAATGCATGTTACTGGTTTGAAACGTATCATATGAGAAGAAACAGCGTTGTTAATAGCACGCAGCTTTGTGGAACACCAGCGTTAATAGGCTTGTAATCGGAGCACGAATCATCAACTACGACTTTGTAGCTCCGATCTGCAAGAAAACCGGTAATTCAATTGCACAATTTCCCATGGGAAGGAAGCTTCAAAAGAAGCGTTTTGTGCCACACCCAATGGAAAGTCTTCGCTATGTATAAACTAATGGCCAAGACCTCATCTTTGGACTTCAATGCCTTTGCCCATCTATGAGTTAGGTTAACCAGAAGATCATCAGCTAAGCATCCCTGAAGTACGCCGTACTACGTACGTAAATTGTACTGGCGGTCACTAATCAGCTGGTGGTCCTCAAGATACCTCATGAGCTGGCAGTTAATAATTGTTTCCATTATTTTGGAGAACGAGGAGGTGATAGCTATTGGCCTGAAGTTTGACGGATCTGAGCGGTCGCCTTTTTTAGTGATCGAGTGAATCAAAGCTGTATTTCATGAATTTTCGACTACGCCTAAGCGGTAGGATTACCGGAAAAGACACATTAAACCGGTGCCAACTCCTGAGCAGGCGTCTCAAAGACAATAAGTGGGACTCTATTAGGCCCACTGAACTTGACGTCCGGGGAGATTTTGCGCACCACCAACCTTTTTACCACCCTGCAAGTGCACGTACACCCTACGTTTACGCAGCGCTCAGCAAGCACGGATGCTGCATGGAGCACTCATACTAAGGGATTGTCTGCGGTGTGATCCTCTCGTCATCTAAAGTTGAGTTGGACGCAAATAGAGAGCCTAGCAGATCGGCTTTCTCCTTTGCGGCATGGGCCAGTGAACCTTCCTCCCTGTGCAGAGATGGCTGATGAAAATTCCCTTGGGCAGCCTTGGCGAGAGACCAGAATTCACGTGTTCCCGAAGGAAGTCGAACGCAGTTTTTTTGCCAATTCTGCCAAAGTACTCTGACTTAGCCTTAGCAATTACATTTTTGAAGTCCTACAAAAGTGTCATTGCCAAAGGCTAAGTCAGGTGTGGGGGCGAAATTATACTTCTTTTCAAGAGCGTTGGTGTTTGCCTACCGAGACGTTTATGCGTCAGCCCAGGCCCAGTAGTACTTTTGTTTATGGCGTGATGCAATTTTACAGAAGTGAGCAAACCATGGCTGAGATTTGCTACTGGTGGGCACCACCAGAAGCAAATCAAATTTCATAATATTGTTACACACGGCACTAGCGCCATCTAGTCTCGAACCGAAGAACTAAACTTCTTGAAGTTGAAACTCGAACTCACCGAGAGTTCGAGTTTGTAAACCTTGCGCGTGTTTACTTGAATATTCTGGATATTTCGGTGCTAATTTATATTTATAGGTGCTGCAAGATGCGATCGGGGAAGTATTGAATTCGGCGAGACAAGCGAAGCTTCGGAGCGGAATAAAGTGAATCAGTGTGATTAATTTTTAGTGTTTTAAGTTTTAATTGGTGTAAAGAAAATTAAAGTGTTAATTTAGGTAATTCTATCGGCAATTTTTATTGTCACGAACCTCAAGCTCGTAACAATTGGTGTCAGAAGTGGGATAAAATCATGCATTTACCTAAGGAGTAAACGGAGGGTGTCCGTACCCGAAGTCAACGCCAGCAGGAGACGGACCAACGAAGATTTGGTGGTGCAACGCCGCAGACGTCGGAGGGCCAGCCACCATCTGCAGGCCCGTCGGTAGCTCCTACATCTGTAGCACCTGACTTAGGTGCTCTGATGGTGATGCTGCAGGAGCAGGCTCGCTGACAGTAGGAGCAGGCTCGCCGACAGGAGGAACAGGTCCGTCGGTTGGAAGAGCAGCTGCGGGGTGGACAGGATGAACAGGTCCGCCGACAGGAGGAACAGGTTCGCCGACAGGAGGAACAGGTCCGTCAGTTGAAAGAGCAGCTGCAGAGCGGACAAGAGGAACAGGCCCGCCGACAGGAGGAACAGATACTCCTCATAAAGGACCTTCACGCTACCTTTGCGAAAGAGATAAGGGAGGTGAAGGATAGGGTTGCTCAACATGACAACCGCCTGTCGGAAGCTGAAACCCGAATCGAAGAACATGAAACCCGAATCAACCATGTGAACAATCGGGTTGACAACGTGATGGCTGACGTGAAGAAAACGCTGAACGACCTCAAACTTGGGGATGGAACTACAGCTCATCAGAAAGTGCCGCCGATTGACGGGACTTCTTCCAGGTCGGCCTACAAAATCCAGTTCGAGGCCGTCATGGAAGCAAACGACTGGAATAAAAGCCAGGCCATGACTGCACTCACCTTAGGCCTGCGCGACCAAGCCTTAACCGTGTTGGAAGCTCTCGGTAAGAAAGTGACCTACGAGCAGCTCCTTGATGGATTGGAGGCGAGATATGGTGACGCTCACCTGGAACTCGTCTTTCGCGCGCAGCTTAAAGATCGCGTGCAATGCAGCAACGAAAACCTGCAGCAGTGGGCCCTTGAGGTGGAGAGGATGGTTCGAAAAGCATACTAGTCTGTACCTGCGCTCATTGAAGGGAACCTGGTGCAGACATTCATCGACGGCATCCACGACCTGGAAGTCAGAGCTGCTGAGAGGCTCGGGCACCACGAGACGCTTAAAGACGCCTTGGCCCACGCACTGGAGGTGGAAGCCGTGCGGCAGGATAATCGTTCCCATCGCATCAGGGAGGTTGCAGCAGCTACAGTACGCGACCGCAACAAAGGATACAGCCCTAGGTGCTATGGCTGTGGGGAAAAGGGCCATCTTCGATCCAGCTGCCCTAAGCGAGCCCTAGAAAGGGAAGTTGATCGATCTCGAGAGAGTAGTGCAGCTAACGGCACCGCCTGGCGGCGTCAGGATCATCGTTCCCCTCACGTTAGGGAGGTTGCATCAGTTACGGTTCGCGACCACAATAAAGAATACAGCCCTAGGTGCTATGGCTGTGTGGAAACGGGCCATCTTCGATCCAGCTGCCCTAAGCGAACCCTAGAAAAGGGAAGGTGAACGATCTCAGAAGGGAAGTGCGGCTAAAATCACCGCCCAGCAGCAGCCGGGATACGACTTTACTATCAGACATCGCAGCGGGAAATCTCATGGCAACGCGGATGTATTGCCAAGAAGACCTTGTCCTGGAGATGGGAAACATTGTACTAGGCAAAAGAGTAAAGAAGTGGTATCCGTGAGGATGCTCAGGACAGACCACCTCAGCAACGAGTGGAAGGACAGCTTACAACGTGCACAGCAGGAAGATCCGAACATCAAGCCGATTCTGGAATGGATAAAGGCCAGTGCTCCCAAGCTCAAGTGGAGCGACGTCTCAGCGATGAGTTCGACCACTAAAAGCTATTGGGCCCAATGGCACAGCTTGCTGCTTCAGGATGGAGTTCTGTGCCGTAAATGGGAAAATGTTCGGGGAGACAGCTGTCATTTGCAAATGGTTGTCCATAAAGCTAAAGTACCGGATGTTCTACAGCTGTACCATAATGATTATTCAGGAGGCCATCTGGGAGTTAAACGAACTCTACTGAAGATCCGAGAACGGTTTTACTGGGTCCACTGTCGAAACGATATCGAGGACTGGTGTCGCAAATGTACAAGTTGTGCGGCAGTAAATGGACCTCAGACTCGTACTCGTAGTAGAGGTGTATTGAAGTTGCACAATATTGTTGCACCATGGGAGATAATAGCCATTGACGTGGCGGGGCCGTTTCCGGAGAGTGAAAGCGGTAACAAGTATTTCATGGTTGTGATGGATTACTTCACTTAGTGGCCAGAAGTCTTCGCCATTCGAAATCAAGAAGCTTCAACAGTTGCAGATAAACTAGTTCATGAAGTCTTCTGTCGTTTTGGAGTACCTTTACAGATTCACAGCGATCAAGGAAGGAATTTTGAGTCTCAAATATTCCAGGAAACTTGCCGAGTTATGGGTACTCATAAAACAAGAACGACTTCTTATCACCCGCAATCTGATGGAATGGTAGAACGATTTAATCAGACATTGGAGAGGTACCTAGCAAAAGTTGTAGACAATCGGCAACGAGATTGGGACAAGCACATACAACCGTTTTTGTTGTCATATCGAAGCGCTGTTCACGAAAGTACAGCAGTGACACCAGCTTTCGCAAACTTTGGAAGAGAATTACGGCTGCCTGCAGACCTGATCACCGGGATAACACCTGATGCTCCACGCAGTATAACCGATTATGCAAATGACTTGCGGAACAAAATGAATAACGTTTATGAGCACGTCAGACAATCGGGCCAGCAAATGTCTGAAAAGATGAAAACCCGGTACGGTCGCAAAATGAACAACAAAGGGTTCGACGAAGGTTCACTAGTGTGGTTGCACAATCCAGCCCGCAGCAAAGGGAAATCTCCTAAGCTTCAAGCTAAATGGGACGGCCCGTACCGGATTGTGACCAGGATCAACGATGTAACCTACCGGATACAAAAAGGCGCAAGAGGAACCATGTGGATCTCCTGGCGCGTTATTATGGGGCCGATAATGCTCGGGACGAGCATGTCTTAGGAGGGGGCCGTGTTACGCGTCCAAGTCGACGGCACTAGCGCCATCTAGTCTCGAACCGAAGAACTAAACTTCTTGAAGTTGAAACTCGAACTCTCGGTACCTTGCGCGTGTTTACTTAAATATTCTGGATGTTTCAGTGCTAATTTATATTTATAGGCGCTGCAAGATGCGATCGGGGAAGTATTGAATTCGGCGAGATAAGCGAAGCTTCGGAGCGGAATAAAGTGAATCAGTGTGATAATTTTTAGTGTTTTAAGTTTTAATTGGTGTAAAGAAAATTAAAGTGTTAATTTAGGTAATTCTATCGGTAATTTTTAATGTCACGAACCTCAAGCTCGTAACAATATATTAATTTAAATTAAAAAAAAATTGTAAAATGTCAGTGTCATAGGCTTCTATTGCGTTCACCTGTTACACCGTTTTTTTTTTCAGACGCTAAAAAATCGGCCATTATATTGTATTATCATCCAAGTTACATAATTATATCAAATCGCAAATGCCAACACAATAGATTGTCAGCATGTGCAAAATAATTAGATCACAAACTTTTAATTGAAAAATATAAACACATAGTACGCAGAAATAAAGTTAAAAATAGTTTTAAAAAAGCATTACCTTGGATTGAGTACCTCCCCTTTTTTTTGGAGTCGGCTAAAAATAAAAACATGCGTTGACCGGACCGAAATAATCATGCCCACTTTCCATACATTGATTTACCTGTCAATTGATTCTTTTTACGAGTTGCGTCTACCTACTACTAGTGTTGTATAAAAACAATTAGTGTTTATAATAACATAATTACTTATCATATTTTTATTTAGAGGTCAGGGAAAAATTATATTAAGTGAATAAGTTTTTCAGGTTATAGCAGCTGTGAGAAAAGGTTTTATACTTATTTTTCTTTCCACGAGAAAGTATAAAACCATTAAAAATCATAATATCTAAATAATCATAAATTATTAAGTAAAAAAATTTGGTTATTTTGAACATTCATAAATCACATGACGAATAAACAAGTTTTTCGTAGTCTGTGAAACGGCACGTGTAAAACACGTTTTTTTTTAATAAATTTTAGCATCGATTCTGGGCCTTTGAGTCATTGTAAAACACGTTTGTTCTCCAAAATCTATTGAGAACGATAAACCTAATAACATTTATTTTTTCCTGGCTTTTTTTGAAAATTCAGTCATGCCATACGAAATAAGCCAAAAAAATGCTAATGTATAAAATATTTTACGTCACTAGACTCGTTAGAAGATTTTTAGGTCAAGACTGGACATGATTCACACACACATTCACACATGGCAACCCTATAGACATAAGAGTATGGTCCTTCCCCGATCTATCCGACCAATTCGTGCTGCAACCATAATAATAACTGTAGCTTGGCTTAACCACGCATAAAGAATTTATTAGTAATGATATTGCATCCGCCTGATATAGCGATTACAGTAACCACATCCAACGATAATCGTATATCAAAACGGACTGTTTTACACTTTATCGTACCGCCGCTGGATAATAAAAGATAAAGATAATAAAATAATTACTTGTCACTTTAAAGAATTGAAAATAAATATGAGCGGATTAACCACAGAATTTAGTTTGAAAAATGGCGCGATCGGTGGTAACTCTTCTCCTAGTCGCGGCCTCTCTTGTGTCTGGTGGCCGTCATGAAAAATATGAAGGGTACGATTTTTAATTTTCTGATTCTAATATTTCATCAGATTTTATTGTTGTGTTTAACTTAATAGAACATAAATTTATGTTCACCTTTTTTTCTTTTTATATTTATGTTACGCAGATTTATTCTTTTTTTACACTTTTCCTGCGCAATTAGAAACAAAATTTGGCTTAAGGATCTATTTTTATTGTTCTTGTCCATATATATTTTTCCTTTTGTGCCCTACTTAGCTGTTGTATGACCCGTCAATCTGAAGATTATCATGCGTGCGTGTCTGTTTTAGCTGGCAGGATGAAAATGAAATGAATTGTCCATCAACCTTGTTTTCTATCACCCATGTTGCTTGCCTGTCATTCGCATCAATCAATACCATTAAGCGATCAATAACATATAACAGCACGTAGAGCATATTATGCCACAGTAACGTCTAGGTTTAGCACTTATGGGACTGTAAGACTCCATTTTCATGCAAGTGTGGAAGAAAAATATGCATAGTAACTTCAGTATTCGGAGAAAAAAATGTGGCGAGAGAGCGAGAACCCACATTCTATTTACAGATGTTTTTTACTAGATATCGGTCGATGATAAATATGAAAAACAAATAACAACGACATGTAAAGACAAATAATTATAATATCACTTAAACCTGTGTTCGCATTTTTTTAATATAAACCTTTTATGTTCTAACTTATTTTTAACCGACTTCAAATAAGGAGGAGGTACTCAATTCAACTTTATGTTTTTTATTTGTATTACTTCAGAACGTTTTTGTAGGTGAACCGATTTTGATGATTTTTTTTTATATTTTAAAGTTGATGCTTCTCCTATGGTCTCATATAAATTGGATCTAGATCTGCCCAGTTGTTTTTGAGTTGCCCTTAATAAAGCGTATTTAATTGACTTCGACTACATTGATGATGTTCTCATTTTATTTATATTGAAGTGGCTTATATTTTTTTTTTAATTTTACCACGTGTCATGCACATTTCCATACAGATCGACGTGCTTGATTTGAAAAGATGCCAGCCATTGTTTCTATATCGCTTGACGTTGACATGCTTTTACTAGACTCATAATCTACGAGTTATGTGTTGTTAAACAACAACGTCAAGAGCTCAATGTATCACGTGGAAACTTTTTCAGATTTCGGAATGATAAGGATCGCAGATTTTAAGTAAGATTAAGGCTTTTAGTATTATTAAAGATACAATTACATCAATTACAACATGGCGGAATTTCAAACAATCTTTCATCCTTGATTTTATCTCCTTATGGGTAGAATTGTCAATAATACTAAAAGTCGTGTCTTAATTTTGACATCCTCTGCCCCGTAAGTGGTATAATTTAATAAATCATTAAGGAATTCACTTAGAGATAAAATATTACGAAATTCTTTCTGATAGATGCCTACGTAATAACCAGTACCCGGTTGACCGAGCTTTGCTCGGTATTTTTCGCTCGGTTTTTTTAATTCGTGTGTTTTGGAAATTATATTTAGATACAAATTACATACTAATGAAATAAGAATAATATTTTTTGATCTTAGCGACATAATAGAAAAAACTGAACTGAAAAAGCATGAGTGCAATTAGTTTAATTTAAATTTTCTTGTTTTAAAAAACACTAAAAAAGGGCTCAAAAAAATAGATTTTCTCAAAAAAGAAAGAAACATGAAAAAAAAACATTAAAAAAGTCGGTCGGTCGGTCTGGGCTCGAACCGGGGTTTTAAGATTCTGTGACCGACCATTATACCAATTAAGCTATTTATAATCACTAACAATCCGTCAAAATTTACCTTCTTATTCTAACGATATTGTAACAGTTTTTCATTGCCTAAAAACACGGACAAAAAGACATTTTCTAAAAATAAATCCTAGCTAGATCGATTTATTGTCCCCGAAACTCCCTGGACACTAAATTTTATGAAAATCGTTGGAGCCGTTTCCGAGATCCCGATTATATATATATATATATATACAAGAATTGCTCGTTTAATAGTATAGGATACCCTTTTTTTAATTTCACATTTCAACAACATCCAGCAGCTTGGGATGTGAATCTTAATACAATATTTTGCACACAAACTTCGCAAAATTGTTTAAGAACATTTAAGAAAATATTAAGTATTTATATTTCATCTTTTACTTCAAGAGTATTTGTACCAGTTATCAAGTTAAAAAACGGTAAATAATATTTTCTTCATAGAAATTTGAAAACTCTCCCAGGAATTATTTTACTGTAAGTTTCAAGTCCATCGCCTCGAAAATAAAACGTTTTATATACAAGCCGTAACACTCTATTTCACTTTTTTAGGGATTGAATTTTCAAAAATCCTTTCTTAGTGGGTGCCTATGTCATAAAAGGCAGCTTCTATCCAAATTTCAGATTTTTAAGTCTAATGATTTGTGATGTGCGTTGATAAATGAGTCATTTCACCTCTAATAAATTCTCATGCTCGTATAGATACATTGCCAGGACGTACGGTCGACATACCCTCTCCTTTATAAGAATTATAAGTAGTAAGAACGTTAATCATAGTTCTATATCTATATCATAGTTCAATATAGCCACCAAACTATATAATGAGACACGTCTTAACCTTGGCTCAGTTAAGGGCTTCCAATACGTGATACCCACTGACATATGTTTACTGTAAGCATAACGAGGTCTTCCGGAAAAATTGTAATTTCCTTCTGTAATCATATCTAATTTCCTCCTCAGACACCTCTCATGCATAGATAATGCCACGACATTGTAGATCTACGATAGGTTACATGCGTATTCTAATTTACGTCGTCATCATCTACTAACTATTTTAGTCCACACAGCACATACGTTTTATTACAACTAATTGGGTTCAATTTTTAAGTAAAATTTTAAATATTTTATTATATTACACATATTTTGAGATTATATTTAAATCAGTACATTTCACAATAAATGTACTTAGCTTGGGCTGTAAAATAAAGGTAATAATAATAAATACAACATAAATAACTGTCCAAATTATATCACAAATTACGATAACGCCAAATCCTCCCAGCTTACAAGGAGCCTATGTCAAGCAATTGTATGTATAACGTAACCTAACTAATATTATGACAATGATCTAAAGTACAACCTTTTTATAACTTACACGTTATAGAATTAACGTTTGTTTTCATTATTGTCCAGTCACCAACTGTATCGTGTGGCGGGACCTTCGAAAGAAATTGGAGTATTAGAATCCCATCTAGATATCATATCGCTATCACCAGCAGCTCGTTCAAAATCTGGACAACTTGAGGCCTTGGTAAGACTGCCTCCAGAAGATAAACAAAAATGGCTGCAGTACTTCGATCAAAAGCAAATATCTTACACTATAATGGTGGAAAATCTAGCAGAGTAAGTAAATTAAGTAATTTTAATATCTCCCTTGATAATTAAATAATAAAGATGTTCACCTTACTAATCTCAAGAAATATTTTTAATTGGTCGTCATCATCATCATTATAGACTATAAAAAGTCCGCTACAAGACTTAGGATTGATATTTTCCATAGTTACCAAGCAAAGTTTTTATTGTTTTTAATTTGTAATCACTTATCAGTAAAAAGCTTCTGCCCCTTCCTTCTCCTGTTTTATTTCACTCTGCTTCTTACAACACCCACGGATTGATATGGGGTAGTGGACTGGAGTGGAGTCATTATCAACCTTCCTCTTCAGGCGGCCATGAGATTTGTGATTTCAAAATTTCCCATAAAAAGCTATTGAACCAATAACACAGGTTCTTTAGTAGTACTAGGTCTACATAAGTCTTTAATATTACGTGTCGTTAGAGACGCATTTTTTCCATGTTTCAATACACAAATTTTCTTAGAGTCTTTAGATACAAATATAGCAATATGGCAGAAAGATTAAACCTTTAGAAAAAAATAATAGCTAATTTTGAAAAAGGAAAGAAAAGAAACATATATATCTAACTTGAAATAAAATAATTGGAATTTAGAATTTCAAATACAACTACGAGTACAGCTATTACTCATAGCGGCCTGTTAGTTTATATGCTCTAAAAATCAAATGAATAAGACCTAAATTCATTAATGATGATAATTTTAATTAAATTGGATGAAGTTTTCCATAGGTATTACATTCTTATTCTGCTAATTACTTTTCAAGTATTCTTCGCGATGAAGAAGCAAAAAATATAAGAGCAAAGTATGACTCGAAACAAAAGGGCAGCTCAATCTGGAACGCATACCATGGACATGAAGAGGTACCTATGACAACGGAAGAAATAACTTTTTTTGCGTTTAATGCATCCAAATCTCAAACCCTTAAATATCTTACAGATAAACAATTACCTGGACGATCTGGCCGAGCAATATCCAAACCTATTGACAGTTGTAAACGCAGCCCTGACTTATGAAGGTCGTCAGATCAAATACGTGAGGATCTCTACAACACGATTCGAAGACCCCAGAAAACGCGTGGTTGTCATTGATGCCGGCATGCATGCTCGTGAATGGCTCCCGATACCCGTGGCTCTGAACGTTATCCACCGGTTGGTGGTCTATATATTGAACAACCCTCAGATAGAGTTATTGGACTGGGTGGTCATCCCGTTAGTAAACCCCGATGGTTACGAATATTCCATCGCAGAGGTAAAAAAATCACTCATGTTATCTCAGAATCTCTTTTAAAATCGCGTTCGTGAAAACTAAATACAGTTGTTGTGCAAAAGCTGAATTCAAAAAAGAAGGTAGTTCTCTTTTTGCCTTTTATTTGTTTGTTTGTATGTTACGGAATAGTTTTTAATTTAACTTCTTAGAAGACATTCTAGTAGCTTCCATGGGCTTGTGATTTTCCTTGGTCCACACAAAAGGTCAAAAATTAAACTTTTAATAAAAAGTAAAATCGTACTTAAAAGAACTTAAAAATTAAATAACTTAAACTTAAGTAACAAGAAACAATAATAAATTAGTTTCGGAATTTGATCTGAAGATAATATAGTTGTGATAATATAGTGGATGACATACGAGTACAGTCTACTTGATGGTAAGTGGATTCTACACCACATGGACCACGTGGACCATACACATTTATTCTCCGTTAAAAATCAAAACACAGATGCGTGCCTTCTAAAGAAAGAATGACTTCTAAAGCTAAAGTAAAATAACATTGAGAGTCGTTGAAGTTTCTGGTAGGCCCAGAGGCGATTGTCTCCTTTACTTACTACTTACTAAATTTGCATAGCACATATGAATAAACATTTTAGTCTATTCTTTAGTTGTATTACGTCAATGCTAAAATTAGGTTAATATACTGTGTTGAATAAGACTAAATTTACGGATTTTATCGCGTTTATTTCACTACTTTTACTTATTTTTAATTCCCGACGTTTCGGGTGCTTTACAGCAACCATGGTCACGGGAGGGACTGAGATGTTTGACGTCCCAATGTCATAGTTAGTCCGGCTACCTTCAGTTTTTGAATATTAATTTTTGGTCCGATTTACGCAAAACGAGCTTATAGTATCATGGAGTCTTGCAGTGGTATGCTTAGGTTTGGGTTTAATTTTGTTAATTATAGGATCCTAAGCAGGTGGCAGCACCCATCCATCTTCTCTATTGAAATTTGGATGTTTTTTAATTTCAATAGCCTCGCGTATCATCCTTGGTAGGAATCGGTGTTCTTTTGCGAGAATTTGTGGTTTATCAAATCGAATGTAATGGTGGGGACGATCTTGAACATGTTCGCAGACTGCAGACTTCCCGGAGCGTCGGTGCTTCACGTCAGCTATATGTTCTTTCACGCGGGTTTTTATGGATCGTTTTGTTTGACCTATGTAAGAGAGACCACATTCACAATCTAACTTGTACACTCCTGCATCTTGTAGAGGGATATTACACTTGACGGATGGTAAAAATTGACTAATCTTCTTCGGCGGCTTGTAGTATGTTTTAATGGAAGCTCGCTTCAAGATGTAGCCAACCTTGTCTGTGACTCCTCTGACATATGGTAGTACAGCAGGTACACGCTCGACTGTGGCCGGCTTCACTCGGTCACTGTGACGTAGGCGCGGGACCCGAAGCTTGTTGTCTTGCAATACTTGCTTGACGTGCTGAAGTTCGGCGGCCAGATGCTTTCTGTCACAGATCCCTCGTGCTCTCTGAAACAAAGATTTACCCACGGTAGCTAACTGTGAAGGATGATGGTGAGATTCACCATTTAAATATCGGTTGGTATGGGTCTTTTTTCTATACACAGTGTGACCAATTGTGTTATTAGGATTTCGAATGACTAAAACATCTAAGAAAGCTAAAGAATTATTTGCCTCTAACTCCATTGTGAATTGTATTTTAGAGTTTATAGAGTTAAGGTGGTTTAAAAATGCAGTTACTTTGTCAGATGGTAAAATTGTGAAAGTGTCGTCTACGTACCGCTTGTAGAATCTTGGATTTACAGGAGCAGTAAGAAGGGCTTTCTCCTCGAAGTCCTCCATGAATATGTCAGCGACAATGGGAGATACAGGTGAGCCCATCGCCACACCATCTACTTGCTTGTAGAACTCTTCCTTCCACAATAGATAGCCAGATGTGAGGCAGTGTTTGAGTAATACTGCATATTCAGCAGGCATGTTATTATATTCTAGCTTCCTAGTTACAATTGATATGCAGTCTTCAATAGGTAGGCATGTGAATAGTGACTGAACATCAAAACTGACCATAGTTTCATTGTCAGCGAGATGTAGGTCTTTTATCTCACTAACAAAATGGTATGAATCCTTTGTGTGCGCTCTGGTATGTCCTCTCAGTGGTGACAGTACTTTTGCCAAGTGTTGTGCCAGCTTATAAGTTGGTGAATCGATCTGGCTCACTATAGGACGTAGTGGAGCGTTTGGTTTGTGTATCTTTGGTAACCCATACAACCTCGGTGGTTTGGTACATGATGGTATTAGCGAATTCACGTCGAGATTTAATTTTTCGGAGTATTTCTTTATTAAATCGCTAGTTGCTTTAAGCGTGTTAGTTGTGGGGTCTGTTTTGACCTTTTTGTATGTACTTTCGCCCGATAAAAGCTGTAGTATTTTAAAATTATACTCTGACGTGTCCATTATTACCGTAGCATTTCCTTTATCCGCGCGGAGAATCGTTAGCTCTGGTCTGTTCCGTAAGTTAATCAACGCTGTAAGTTCGTCTTTAGGAAGGTTTGGTTTCGGCACTGAACTACGACGTAACAAGGACGAAATATCTTGACGTATAGCCTCCAAATCTTCCTTACCGATATTATTTTTAAACAGACAATCCTCAACGCTGCAGATAATTTCTTCGTACGGGATTTTTCGCGGTGTTAATGCGAAATTCATTCCCTTCGCTAACACCTTTATAGTTGGTTCGTCCAGTGTATGTTTTGACAGATTATAGACCGTGCGCTGTTTATTGTTTGCGTCTGTGGTCAACGGTTGTGTTTCGTTCTGACGTTGACTTAGATGGTTGGCATTTGATTTGATTGTTAATTTTTGGTATTTTTCTATTTGTTTATTTTTGCATTCATTGTATTTTGCTGTTTCTCGTTTGTTTAAAGTTTCGATGCAATTATTAAAATCAAATGTCGTTTGATTGACCATAGACAATTTGTTCAGTGAACTAAAGACAGATTTAACGACATTTGATTTTAATAATTGCATCGAAACTTTAAACAAACGAGAAACAGCAAAATACAATGAATGCAAAAATAAACAAATAGAAAAATACCAAAAATTAACAATCAAATCAAATGCCAACCATCTAAGTCAACGTCAGAACGAAACACAACCGTTGACCACAGACGCAAACAATAAACAGCGCACGGTCTATAATCTGTCAAAACATACACTGGACGAACCAACTATAAAGGTGTTAGCGAAGGGAATGAATTTCGCATTAACACCGCGAAAAATCCCGTACGAAGAAATTATCTGCAGCGTTGAGGATTGTCTGTTTAAAAATAATATCGGTAAGGAAGATTTGGAGGCTATACGTCAAGATATTTCGTCCTTGTTACGTCGTAGTTCAGTGCCGAAACCAAACCTTCCTAAAGACGAACTTACAGCGTTGATTAACTTACGGAACAGACCAGAGCTAACGATTCTCCGCGCGGATAAAGGAAATGCTACGGTAATAATGGACACGTCAGAGTATAATTTTAAAATACTACAGCTTTTATCGGACGAAAGTACATACAAAAAGGTCAAAACAGACCCCACAACTAACACGCTTAAAGCAACTAGCGATTTAATAAAGAAATACTCCGAAAAATTAAATCTCGACGTGAATTCGCTAATACCATCATGTACCAAACCACCGAGGTTGTATGGGTTACCAAAGATACACAAACCAAACGCTCCACTACGTCCTATAGTGAGCCAGATCGATTCACCAACTTATAAGCTGGCACAACACTTGGCAAAAGTACTGTCACCACTGAGAGGACATACCAGAGCGCACACAAAGGATTCATACCATTTTGTTAGTGAGATAAAAGACCTACATCTCGCTGACAATGAAACTATGGTCAGTTTTGATGTTCAGTCACTATTCACATGCCTACCTATTGAAGACTGCATATCAATTGTAACTAGGAAGCTAGAATATAATAACATGCCTGCTGAATATGCAGTATTACTCAAACACTGCCTCACATCTGGCTATCTATTGTGGAAGGAAGAGTTCTACAAGCAAGTAGATGGTGTGGCGATGGGCTCACCTGTATCTCCCATTGTCGCTGACATATTCATGGAGGACTTCGAGGAGAAAGCCCTTCTTACTGCTCCTGTAAATCCAAGATTCTACAAGCGGTACGTAGACGACACTTTCACAATTTTACCATCTGACAAAGTAACTGCATTTTTAAACCACCTTAACTCTATAAACTCTAAAATACAATTCACAATGGAGTTAGAGGCAAATAATTCTTTAGCTTTCTTAGATGTTTTAGTCATTCGAAATCCTAATAACACAATTGGTCACACTGTGTATAGAAAAAAGACCCATACCAACCGATATTTAAATGGTGAATCTCACCATCATCCTTCACAGTTAGCTACCGTGGGTAAATCTTTGTTTCAGAGAGCACGAGGGATCTGTGACAGAAAGCATCTGGCCGCCGAACTTCAGCACGTCAAGCAAGTATTGCAAGACAACAAGCTTCGGGTCCCGCGCCTACGTCACAGTGACCGAGTGAAGCCGGCCACAGTCGAGCGTGTACCTGCTGTACTACCATATGTCAGAGGAGTCACAGACAAGGTTGGCTACATCTTGAAGCGAGCTTCCATTAAAACATACTACAAGCCGCCGAAGAAGATTAGTCAATTTTTACCATCCGTCAAGTGTAATATCCCTCTACAAGATGCAGGAGTGTACAAGTTAGATTGTGAATGTGGTCTCTCTTACATAGGTCAAACAAAACGATCCATAAAAACCCGCGTGAAAGAACATATAGCTGACGTGAAGCACCGACGCTCCGGGAAGTCTGCAGTCTGCGAACATGTTCAAGATCGTCCCCACCATTACATTCGATTTGATAAACCACAAATTCTCGCAAAAGAACACCGATTCCTACCAAGGATGATACGCGAGGCTATTGAAATTAAAAAACATCCAAATTTCAATAGAGAAGATGGATGGGTGCTGCCACCTGCTTGGGATCCTATAATTAACAAAATTAAACCCAAACCTAAGCATACCACTGCAAGACTCCATGATACTATAAGCTCGTTTTGCGTAAATCGGACCAAAAATTAATATTCAAAAACTGAAGGTAGCCGGACTAACTATGACATTGGGACGTCAAACATCTCAGTCCCTCCCGTGACCATGGTTGCTGTAAAGCACCCGAAACGTCGGGAATTAAAAATAAGTAAAAGTAGTGAAATAAACGCGATAAAATCCGTAAATTTAGTTTTATTCAATGTGTAGTGTTCGCGGTAAATTTAAGAAATCATTAATATACTGTGTTTTTAAAATAGTCGGCTGTGGCAGAATACCAGCGGTGACCTAAAATCACCACATAGCTGAGTCACAGGCCGGTTTGTCTCATTACTGTTATGTTACTGTATGTTTCTAAGTTAAGTTTGTGATGATTTCTATTTGTATTTTTTTTAGTAACATATGTAAACTGAGACAAATAAAAAGCTTTATTATTATTATTATTATTATTATTATTATAAAGTGCTTAGAAGAAATAAGCCCCGAATTCAAAATTGTAATGTGGGAATTATTTTAAAATTATTTTTAGTTCTTTTATGTCGGCTTTTATCTACTTTTAAACAATACTTAGTTTTTTGATTTAGCATATAACTTTTATACTGATTTATTATAATTACCAATAGAGTATATTTTCTCATGACCGTGCTTGGTCGCAATCTATGATTTAGCAATAGACTAATGGTGAGCTGTATTGATGCTGACGACACTGTCGCCATGGCCTCATTTATAATGGATGACTATTGAAGGCAATAAAATAAAGTATTGAAAAACAAAAATAATTCAAAACACTGAGTGTTTAAAACAGGGGCTGTTAAAGAAATAAAAAAGAAAGATTCGTGAAAAGTTGAATATGGTTTAGAGTTGAGACGCACCTAGAAATGTACGCAGCGCTCCGTCTGACTTTCTATTTTGGTCTGACAAAACTCATTAAAAAGTTCAGATAATCCCGTAAATGTTAAAGTAGACTGAGACAATGTCAAAAATTTTTGCAGAATCTATTAGATGGTGTCATAAGGTATACATAATAGTTAGAAGAGGTTAGCCAATAATAATTCTTCGTATAATTTTCCGTATAGCATTCCGTCGGTACCACTATTTCTGCTGTCGTATAGTTGTATTCATCATAATTGTAATTTTTTTCAAATAGCCTATTTTAAGTAGTCCTAATGTACGTTATATATCTACTCTATCATCGTATTTTCAGGATCGCTTGTGGAGTAAAACACGCTCGAAAGGACATGCAAATGGCGACGTATGCCCGGGAGTCGATGTTAATCGCAACTTTGATCACTATTGGGGTACCAAAGAAGAAAATACGGACCCGTGCTCTATTACTTACGAGGGACCATCTTCCTTCTCCGAACCAGAAACTCGCGTAATAAGAGACGTGATTATGACAAATTTAAACAGAGTCTTACTATACATTTCGCTGCATAGTTATGGAAGCTTAATAACTTATCCCTGGCGAGAGAATGGTACTTTATCTTAACAATCTACTTCCTTACAAATAATAATTCTCTTTTATTTCAGACGTAGATCAATATAAGTTGTTAGTAATATATTACGCACCTTAAATACTAATGTTAGTTCCTTAAATATGTGTAATCACTTTTAACAAATCGTTCCAATGATCTAGCATATGCCCGTCACATCTTTCGGTGAGCACGTTCATAATACTGTTGCGGCTGCCACGCATTCTGCTCAACAGCGAGTACACTCCTTTACGCATTATTGCGAAGAAGTCATCTGTTCGTGTTTCTGCAAACGTCCCTGATGCACTACAAAAGCGAGGTAGCCCTAACAGGGCCCTGAAAATGTTAATATAACATAAGACACGAAGGTCACTGTAAGTGTGCTTTATATACGTCGTCCATAAGCTGCATGCGTAAAAAGATTGACAGTAGACTTTAAAGAATGTGATCTTGACTTCTTTGCTGCAGCGCGGAAACCTACTAATCAACATATTTCCACGGACCAACAGTACCCTTCGCTCCCTCTCGATGTCCATATCATCTTTACAATTTTCAGTAACTAGTAGCCTAGATATTTAAACTCTTTTTCTACCTAGGACAGTACCATTAAGCAAAATAGGAGGCACATTCTTTGGGCACTTTTTTCCAGCTCTAAATACCATTAACTGGCTTTTCTTAGCATTGTATACTTAACCATGTCCAACAGTATAACCCTTACAAACGCGTAAAAATTTTACGTACAAAGTATTAAAAAAGTAACAGATAAATATAGACCGTAAAGATAAGGTTTTATTATATTCAAAAATACACTTAGCACCGTCAGTCCAAGTCGACTGTCGGTGCCAAGTGGCCTGTCGGTGTATCGAAGTGCTGAAGTGTTTGTAGTAGGGCTACGATAGCTATCCGAGTACAGAACCGGAGTACAAAACCTATCCAACTGCAGAGAGGTGTAAGACAGGGTGACGTAATATTCCCGAAACTCTTCGCCTCAGTGTTGGAAGACGTTTTCAAGCTAATGGACTGAATAGAATTCGTATATTCATTTTGCGACAGTTCAGTCCTTATGGCAGAATCGACGGAGGACCTAAGCACTATGCTCAATGACCTCAATAGTCTCTCTCAATGGATAGGTCTTGAAGATGAACATGAACAAAACGAAAGTCATATGTAAATGCTCGAAGTTGTTGACGAATATGTTTATCTGGGACTAGTCCGTCTAGGTAAGTCCAACTTCGACTGAGAGGTTAATCGACGGATTTAACTCGGCTGTGCAGCGTTCGGTAGATTGCGATATATCTTCTCGTCCGATATACCTCAAAATGTCAAAACTAGATTATACAACCAGTGCGTGTAACCAGTGATGAGTAATGTAGCTGAGCGTGGTTTTTCACTGCCAGCCGGATTAGGAAGCTCAAAGTCGCTCAGCGAGCTATGGAGAGGGCTATGCTCGGGGTTTCTATGCGTGATAAACTTAGAAATGAGGATATCCGCACTAGAACCGGAGTAACCGACATAGTCCAACGAAATACTAAATTGAAGTGGCAATGGGCCAGCCACACAGCTCGAAGAACCGATAACCGATGAGGAAAAAAGTTTCCCTAATGGCAGCCTTGTATCTGTAGGCAAAGTGTAGGGCGTTTCCCCACCATGATGATAGATGGAGTGACGACCTGGTAAAACATGTGGAAAGTCGATGGACGCAGGTTACCCAGGATCGTGCTTTACAGCATTTCTACTGGGAGGCCTATGTTCAGCAGTGGACTTGTGAAGGGCTGTAATGATGATGATGATAAAACACAGCGTCAAAGCTCTTCGGACAAACGCGTATGCGAAGGATGCCCGTACGAGGCCTCGCTTCAGGGAGTTCCCCGCGGTATGGCGACAGCATATAAGTCACGTTCTACATTTTAAAACATAGAAGAAAATGCTAGAGTATAATTTAAACTTGGATAGCCGAAATGATGAAATGATAGAAAAATCAATTGTATAATGAACTCTACAACAAATTTGCTAGTTTGCAAACCTATTTTCATGTCATTTCTATCATATAAAAAGTATGTTAAAAACATTCGATTTCCGCGTATCAATATTAGTGAAAACATTTTGAATCCTTGCAACAAAAAAGGTATTATTAGAAACCAAGAAATCGATTCTAGTGATCTCTAATTAATAAAATGACACTTTATATTCATTTATTGCAATTTCATTTGTTTAATATTAATCACTCAAAGATAATTCACAAGTAGAATTTTTTTATTGAACCAAGTATAGAGGCACCACTTAACTAAATGCTTATGAAAAATTTTACCTATAAATTTACTTAAAAAATCATAAAGTACGTACTAAAATATTCTATTCTTCTTCAGGTACTCTTCCATCAAACGGTCTCCTCCTGAATGTTGCCGGATTAAGAATGGCGCAACCTATGGACAGTATGGGTATCACAATAGAACCTTACGATGTTGGTAACGCCGCATATCTCCAATCCTTCACTACTGGAACTTCTACTGATTGGACCCGGGCTGTTGGCGTTCTTTTCCCTTTTAACATTGTACTGCCTGGTAACGGATATGGTTTCCTATTCCCGTCAGAAAATATCGAAGCCATATCTGCCGAAGTTTGGGAAGCTATTATCGCGGGAACCGAATACCTTTTGTCTATTTACTAATTGCATTGTAACAAAGTATATATTATATACATAATTTAATTATATTAAACAGCCTATCATTTATTATTGCATAAGCAAGTATAGATCATGTGTAACCTGTGTAGAGCGCATGAACTGCGTGGATACCAATTAACTTCTAATGACTAAAATAGCAGTGACAGTACTAATTTTAAAAAAAATCATAAAATTATGTATCAGAGGTAATTCTAGAACACAATTTAATTTAAAATAAAAATAGATAGCTAAGTCAAGTGGAAATAAAACAAACACATTATGACCAAAACAATTTGTGACGATACCTATCTTACAAGCTTTCGCGCGTGTGATAACATTTTAGTTGAATCATCTAAAATCATCAATAAATAAGTATTAGACAAACTCCAAAATTTTTGACAAATATAAAGATGATTACGCTTCGTTTTTAACAGATAGTATTAATAGTATTAATCTCTATACATTTAGATCGAATACCCAGAAGTTTCTACAATCAATAGTAAAGTATTCATTTTCCTAATTTGCTTCAACACGACCAGTTTTGCGTGAGTTTATAAATGAAATTGGAAAAATGTTAGTATGATCTTTAATTATATATAGATAGTATACATATAGCTATATCGTATAAGATTATTTTTGTCCTTATCATAGATTTATTATATGTAAAATTACAAATGATAAAACAAAAAGTTCTCATGATTGTATGATTGTCCCATACAAAATATACAAAAATCAACCATTCTGTCCTATTAAAGCTGAAAGTTTATTCCTTGGATACTTGGATTCCTAGGAGTAAATCAAAAATTATTATTCAAAAGTAGGTAAAAGTTTTAGAATTAAACTCTTTCATGACAAGAACCGATTAATGAATTTTATTAAATTTCTCGGCATGGCAGCACTAATGAACACAGCGAAAACTGTGTAATGTAGTAACCCACACGACATTTTTTACTACATAACAACCACCTAATTATACTCGTAGCCCTACCGGAAAAAACGTCTGTCCTGGAAAGAACCAGCACGAAACTAAAGGTGGGGGGTCCCACGGCCTGCTTTCTCACAGGCCAGACCGTGCCAGACCAGACCGGCAGGCCGTGGGAACCGATGCATCCGATGAGGCCTTCAGTGGCCTGTTGTCCCCCGTCCGATCCGTCGGGAGTCGGTAAAATCAAAGGCGCGCGCAAATCCGGCGCGACGGTGCCTGTCGCGGCCTGTACGGGCGCGTCTGCGTCGGTTGTAATCGTTCATTTCACCTGCAGCGGCGCGGCGCCTACGCGTACACGCACATGATGGAGTGGACGAACGAGCTCATATTCGAGTTTTTAACTCTTTATGAAAATGAACCAGCGCTTTGGAATAGTTCGTCGCCTCAACATAAAAATAAGAACGATGTCCATGATGCTTGGTTACGCATAAAATATCAATTAAAAGATGGAACTATCTCTATCGCGTAGTTAAAGAAGAAAAAAGAAAATTTAATGTCTACCCATAGAAAAGTGAAAACTAAAGTCAAGGATTCTATGAAAACGGGTAGTGGAACCGATAATATTTATAAGCCGGAATGGCCATTCTACGACATAATGGCAAAATTTTTGGATGTTGTATATAAACCAAGGAAAACTAAAACTACGATTACAGTGAGTAATTTTTTGTATAACTTATTTACATTATATACATTACATTATATACTTTCATTTAATTTACATTAATAATTATTTATATTATATCGAGTACAAATCTACCATTTACGTACCTATTTTATCTCACTCATCCAAATCTGAAGTATAAACTTATGAAACAATAATTTTAATAGTTATTCTGCCACGGAACTGCGCCATCATTTACAAAGTATTCAGCAAATTTATCTCTGACGCTCTTGGCAGTAACGGCTGCTCTTCGTGGTAAAGATCTCAGTGGTAGTAGAGAACTTCTTGGTCATTTTGCCAAGAGCCAGGTTGAATAATGCCTTCATGATCAGTGTCAAAACTGCCAACTGTCGTCTGTCATAACTATGTCAGTCACTTTGTCAGGGCTTATCAGAATAGGTTTCCTTAGTACTCTGAAAACAGAAGACAGTATTCCGAAAGCGTTTTCGACTATATGTGATAGACGATAGTTGAAAACTCTTTCTTTTGTTCCTTTGTTATGGTTCCCAGCATATGGTTTCATCATGTTAACAGTTAGGGCAAATGCACTATCAGCTACGAAAACGTACGGCATCTTTTCTTCTTTTAATGGTAAAACATCTGGTTGTGGTAAATCCAATTCAGAACGACATATTTTTTTGTAGAACTCCGTGTTTCTGTACACACCTCCATCAGTTATTCTACCTTGGCAACCACAATCAACAAATTTGAAATTGTAGTCAGCGACAACCAAAGCTAAAAATACGATGCTGAATGTTCCCTTATAGTTTATGTATTCTGAACCACTGTGAATAGGACTTTGTATCACGACATGCTTTCCGTCTAATGCCCCCAGACAATGAGGAAAGTTCCACTTGCGGTAAAATTCTTTTGCGACCTCCAACCATTCATGTGATGACCATGGCAACTGTAAAGAAAAAATGTTAATTGTAGGTTAATGTTAATAGTAAGGTGCACAAAAAAGCCTCATAATAATAATACTTAGTTCTCGATTAATTTCAGATATCAGATGAGAGTGAAAATGATAGTAAGGATGAATGTAATGAATCATACCAAAATTTAGAAAGTAATGAAGAACAGGACATTGCATTCAAAACTCCAAAAATAATTCCCAAGAAAAAAAATTAACTAAATGAAACTGAAAATCGGATGGACGAAGCATACAATTGCTTGCAACAAATAAGCCAAATGCCGCGAAAAGATGTATCTTCTTTGTATTGTGATTTATTAGCAGAAAAATTGAGGGGTCTACAGGAACACACACGAGAATTAGCTATGCTAGAAATAGATAAGTTGGTGTTTCATCTGAAACGACGAGAAAAAGAACAATTTCAACAACCAGATTATCACACTGAAACAACTACCATCAGGCCTATGCGATCCCTGAACCAGATCCCCTATCAATCGCCACAGGATTCATCATCTTATGCATCCCAGTCACCGGCCTACTATAGCCACAATTATTTACAATCATTACCACATATTTCATTACAGACACCATACACTCAAATTATTCCTCTTTCAAAACGTTCGCCGAGTACCCAGTCTGCACAGAATTCACCAAGTTCTCCAGCTCCATTCCATCCTCAACCATCGTCTGCATCGCAGTCGCCGGCCTACCAGAGTCCCAATTATTCACAATCATCACCATCACCACATACTTCCTTACAAGCACCAAACACTCAAATTAATTGTAATGCACAACAAACGCCAAGTACTAATCTGGCTTCAGATATAACAACATTAAAAGAGTTTTATGAGTCTCAAAATGAATGTACCTAATTTCTTAAAATAAATATTATTATGAACGTAGCAACTTACTTTTACTTCTTTCCATAATTCTTGTACTATGGCTCTGCAGACGTCGTCAACGCTTCTTGAGACTGTTTGTTTTGAAACCTTAAATAAGTATGAGAGGCTTTTGTAACTATCTCCAGTAGCTAGAAATCTCAATAGCAAATCGTTCTTGAATTGGAATGCACTGTCTCATGTTCGTATCAATCTTTGAGATACGAGGGCCAATCTTATTAAGAAGGAACGTGAAATCATCAGAAGACATTCTGCAGAAATTTCCAAATGTTCCCGTACAAAATCACTCATCATATCTGTTGCATTATATCTGTAAGTAATTAAGAAAATGTAATGTTTATATTGTTCTAAAATAAAAATAATCGAGTATACAATAGCTAGTCAAAATTAGGTACCAACCTTGATCGGCTCTTGTTGAATGAAGACACTCACCTGCGTCGTCGTTTCTTCTGCTTTGTTTTTGCTTGATTTAACAAAATTTCACCGCTGAATAAAACCACAGTGGCTGCATACGAAACCGTGCGCTCCGTATCGCCTAACATGTTAGAATGTCAGTCAACAGGCCGCACAAGGCCGGCAATTGCTGTGAGAACGCTCAGTAGAGGCCACGACAGGCCTATACAGGCGGTGGAACGCCTGGCGCGGCCTGTCGCCTGGCAGACCGTGGGACCCCACCTTAATATTACAATAACTCTTTTTATACAAAATTGGTTCAATAACATTTCGGAACTTTGTGCAGGTCAAATTTTGTATATTTTCTGAGATTTTGTTGTAAAAGCGTAAACACCGCCCCAAAAATGAACCTAACGTAGAAACCTAAGCGTAAACTACAGCGATAACTTGAAGTTTACCCAATTGAAAAAAAATAACGAGACAATTGTCCACAGTTGTTATAGCTAAGTTTTGAATAATTAATTTATGCAAGGGCTCAACATCAGTAAGAATACCATCAATACAAGTTTCTCTGGCCCCAGCAACATGTGTTGGCTCCAAGAACGAATTAAAAATTGTGATTTGAGCAAAGATCTAAACTAATACTCATGGGAGAATTTTCAAGGAGATTGATAATAAGGTCTCCACATACTAGGACGGATTTACAATACAATACATTACAATATTCTTTATTGTGTACCAATAAAAGATAAATATAATAAAAAATAAACAAATAATGAGGGAAAACTCTTCTATTCAACCCAGAAAATAATTAAATAAAAATAATAAAAAGAAAAGTAGACTGCACTAAGATAAAATACAAACTTATATACTAAAAAGACAACATTCGTCAAATAAATTAATGACCATAACTAAGAGGAGTAAGAGAGAGAGGAGAGTTAAAGAGACAAATATAGTACGTGAGGGTAATATGGTAATCCGGTTAATATGATCACTTTTTTATTACTTAAAAACTACAGTCTTGTTTGCATATATGGCTGTGTTACGATAGCTTTTCATCAGTCAATCAAATAACAAAGGTTCAAAAGGTCGCTGTTTTATCGAAGTCATTTTGATAGTTGACATTATAGTAACTTTATTCGTAAAATGACTCAGATGTAGGTATAGAATCGAACTATTACATTGACACGGTATCACGCACACAAGTGTACGCACGGCTGGCTGCGGGAATCGTAGTCAAATAAAATTATTTTGATAATTTGAAAGATCGAATTTGGTTTTGATTTCTTACACCTCAAAAATCTACTTAGATACATAGAGTTATTAGATTTAGATACGAAATACGAATACCTACTCTAGAGACTGCTTGGCACTGGGAGCGCTCTACTGGCAGTGAGATGTTAGCTGTGGACTTAAGCATCCTTCATTGTGTGCGTGATACCGTGTTAATGTAATAGTTCGATTCTATACCTATATCAATTTTGTAAACGCGTCCTTAAAAAATCTTAACGTAAATATTGCGCCAAAAAGAGCGACACGTCTCTACAGCACCAGGCGTCGGCCGGCAGTGACTGCACAGGCGTTTACGCAAACATCCGTACGTATAATTTCAGAAATAAGAATATGATTTAAAAAAAAAACTATTAGTTGGACTAAAAAATTAAAACACTATTACGTTAATATGTTGTATGTATAAAAATCTGACAAAAAAATCAGAATGATTGCATGTAATAATATAAAATAATAGTATGGTTTTTACTCGTTAAAAGAAATTTTTAGAGGTATGTTTGTGATTTTTTTTTCTGTCGTATTAAATAAGTGGTATCAAGTTTTCAACACACTATCTAACTAGCATATATCCCGGACAATATCATATATTTTTCTGGATTTATTTACTGCAGTGGATCATATACTTTGAGGCATTATAAAACTTGCATTTAGCATCATGCCTCGTTTTTTTCGTCACCATCTTATATCAACACAAATTGGATCTTGATTTTTTTTATCTCCAGCAGTTGACTCTTGTTGGTCCCTGCAACATTTGTTCGAGCACCACTTTCCTTCCAACCTTTGGTGAAAACTCTTGAAAATTGGTATGGCAGTCACATTTTCGGTTATTTTGATTTTTTTATGATCTTGAAAAATATAGTCAGTCATTTTGGGAGTATTCTTAAGTAGTTGTACACTGCTTTTAGAGTAACGTCATTTTATTCTGTATTCTTCTCAGCAAAACCTTTCATTTGATATCCATATCAATTTATATTATGGGAGTGCATAGAAAGTAACTTGTCCAGTCCGCCATATTGGATTTGGAATGATATCGCTTAGCTAACCATGCATTGTCATCCAAAGTAAAAAAAAAATTATGCAAAATATCAGCTCAACCAGATGAGAAAAAGTGATTTAAAATTCAGTTAATGACGGCACGTTTATATAATACCGGTTGGATTACGAGACTAGCGTCATATCGATAAAGGCGAGATGGAATTGAGGGTATATCGAGAAAACCCTCCCCTCCCCGCCCCCACTTGTTTGTGCAGTATTAAGTTCACTGTATGCATCATGCGAAGGAGATTCTGTTTGAGTCATTTTACGAATAAAGTCATCACTGAAGTGCTGAAATATTGTCGTCGTTCAGTCCGTTATGGTGGTTCTTATAGTGCAGGCTAGGATGTTGATAATGTTGCTGAGAGGCTGCCTTGTGTTACATTGAGATGGGTTGTGTTGATGTTGGTATGCATACTTTGGTGTTATCGTGTAATTACGTCCCTAACGTTACACTCGTGTGTGATTGTGGCGAGGACGTATTACGGTGGGGTCGACTTGTGATTGCTATACTGAATGATTGCGTAAGCAAGATAGCAATTTGAAAATCCGCTCTCATACTTTTGCTATTTTTCAACAATTGACGCTGTCCTGATGTGTTTTCGAGTTCAGTTCGGTTCTATTTCCTATACACAATTGGCCTTATTCTCTAGTTTCTTTTTCTATAAATAAAAGATTTAAAAAATATTTATTTTTCAATCCTTTGCCCAACATGCCTTGCATATTTTGATGTACCAGGTGTATACAATTTTTATGATTGTTTTTATGTGAAATTATACATTTTACTATTTGTGGGCTTCATTATGGATAATTTAAATTATTATTAAGATATGATACTATCTCATTTTCTAGTTTAAAATACTTGAAACTGATTCCAAATTCATATAAAATCATTATACTGCTCAACAGAAGCAGATGTCTGGCAATGATTTCAAAAGGAAGGATGGGCCCATCTAAATATTTTACTTATAACTTTTTCATACAAAAAAAGTATAATACAATATACATATAAAACATATAATACAATATGTTTGTATTATAGTATAATATAATACAAACGTCATATCAAAACACGACGTAACCAGGGTCGGATTTCGTAGCATAATTATCCTCATTGTACCATTATTTCATAGTTTGTAGTATATAGTATCGTAATAATACTAAGTGAAAATACCTAAAGGTCGACTTGTATTATTATTGGGTCCTTTTACATTTTAATATTAACCCCTTGGATATCGAGAATTCCTGCATTGTTCATGATTACAGCATTTAAAAGTATATATATATATATATATATATATATATATATATATATATATATATATATATATATATATATATATAAATATATATATATATATATATATATATATATATATAAATATATATATATATATATAATCAGCTCCCTTTCTAGTCAATCGATGCTCGATCGATGCATTTATGTTGCATCCTTGATACAACTATAACGAGGGGCTACAACGATAAAAACTCTGTGCTCCAGAAGCAATTGGTTTGAAAACAGAATTTCAAAATATTTTATGAATCAGATTTACAGATTCAATTAAGCAGATATGGTTTCTTTTGTACTCTTTTTGTTTTACCCTTATCGAATATTTTACTTTAGACAAAAATTAAACAGAAATAAAAATAAAACCGTCAAAAAAACGACGCTTGACGCTAAAATGCACGCACATGGGAATAAAGAAACATGAAACGTCTAACGTGATATAATTTTTTTAAATGGTATCATTTTATTTTCCATGTACAATATTTTTGAGAGTCTGAATCCAACCCTGGCCTAATCTTGGTAACGAACTTAACTAGCTGTAAAATAAAACTCTAAAAATGCGTTTATATAATAATTCAATTGTAATAAAATTAATATAAGGTTATTTACTGATGATACGATATTCCATGTTTTTTTTAATCTTTGTATCGTAAAATTTGCATTCTTTTACCACCCAGTTAGACATATTTATGACAGGCAAATCTGTCCTGCGCGCGCACCACTGTCGACCGATTCGCGATGGCCCTAAACTGTAATTTTAGGGCCAGCGCTCTGGTCCGTTTTAGTTGTTCGGTCGGCCCAGTCCTTACGCTAGTAATATATAAGTCAATGATGTCTGGATAGCAAATCCTTGGCTGAGTTAAAACATAAACATAAAATTGATATAAATATAAGAAATCATCATTGTGTCGTGTTGTGTTATTCTCACTTATATTGGTAGTATAAGAAAATTCATTAACCCATTTCATCCCGTGAGTGCCTTGCCGTGTAGTGGCGGTTAAGAATATCCACTACATCATATCTTCCCGTGGGTGTCGTAAAAGGCGACAGAGGGAAACAGGCAGGAGACGGGCAGCAGCATCTTCCTGATAACAGCAACTGTACGACAAAAAAAAACTGCGGTTGCCAACCCGCTCGCCAAGCGTGGCAACTATGGCAATATACCCCCCCCCCCCATGAACAATTACAAATAGACGGCCCCCAGTTCCCGGCGGCCCCGCTATTTCTGGCTACGGTGGCGACCATGGTAACGGCGGGGCAGGGGGTGCTAAGAATCTCCGGTGGAGGTTCGGTTGCCACCGACGACGACTCGACCTGGCAACATTTAACGCACGAACACTGAGGACTGACGAGAAGATCCTGGAGCTAGAAGAAGAGATAGACAAGTTGCGCTGGAGTATTATAGGATTATCCGAGGTCCGAAGAGAGGGGGAGAACACGGTGATTATCGAATCCGGCAACTTGTTCTATCACCGGGAGGGCGACCATCTGTCCCAAGGAGGTGCCGGATTTATCGTCCACAAGTCACTCGTCAACAACGTTGTAAAGATTGGAAGTGTGTCGACGAGGGTCGCGTACCTGATACTCAGAATCACCAAACGGTATTCGCTCAAGGTCATACAGTTTTACGCACCAACCTCGGCACATCCCGATGAGGAGGTGGAGGAAATGTATGAGGATATTTCCAAAGCCATGCATTCCTCCAAAACCCACTACACGGTGTTGATGTGAGACTTCAACGCAAAACTAGGCACAAGAGAAAGCGGTGAGCTGAAGTTAGGGAAATTTGGAGTAGGGCAACGGAACCGAAGGGGCCAGCAGCTGGCCGACTTTATGGAGAAAGAGGGACTCTTTATGATGAACTCTTTCTTCCAGAAGCGGCCCCACTGGAAGTGGACCTGGTCGAGCCCCGACGGTTCGACAAAAAATGAGATTGACTTCATTATGGCGACCAGGCGCCAACTGTTCAGTGATGTCTCAGTGATGGGAAGGGTGAAAACTGGCAGCGATCACCGAATGGTTAGAGGCACACTGAACCTAAACGTTAATTTGGAGAGGTCTCGTCTAATGAAGTCAACGCTCCGTCCAACTCGTGCTCTAATTCAGAATCCCGAAAACTTTCAGCTCGAGTTACACAACCGCTTTCAGTGCCTACATGATTGCAATGCAGTGGACGATATGAATGACAAGCTCGTGGAAACTGTCCATGCGGTCGGAGCTAAGTTCTGCAAGACCCGCCGCAGAAGAACACAAAAACTCTCCGATCACACTCTTAATCTCATGGCTGTTAGACGGGAGATGAAGTTGCAATCGTCAACAGATTTGACAGCATACAGGCAACTGAACAGACAGATCTCCAAATGCATGCGGCGAGACTTACGCAACTTTAATACTGCTCGTATTAAAGAAGCGATCGAGCGGAACCAGGGCTCCAAAGTCTTTGCCAGAGATCTGTCTGCCCGTAAGAGCCAACTGTCAAAGCTGAAGACTGAGTGTGGCAGCATCATTTCCGGGACACCTGAGATTTTCAGTGAGATTGAGAGGTTCTATGGGCAGCTGTACACATCATTGTTGGAGCCACACGCAAGTGTGAGTAACGATCCAAGAGCAAGTCTTATCCGACACTATTCCGATGATATCCCGGACGTCAGTCTAAGCGAGATTAGAATGGCTCTCCAGCACCTTAAAAACGGCAGGGCCCCAGGCGAGGATGGAATTACAGCGGAGCTTCTGAAAGCGGTAGCTTTTTTGATGTGGTAGAGCCATGCTGCAGTTATATTAGTAGTATAGTTGTAGCATGAATGGGTCGGCTCGACCGGGGAAGGACCACCCTCTCACAGAATACCAGCGTAAAATAGTACCTTAATTCTGCTGTGTTTCGTATGGTGAGTGTAGATAACCGGAGACCCTTTTTACGGGAAACGAGGCATTCCATCTTGGTCCTCACGGGTGACAACGTATCTGAATTTTGATTCTTGATCAAGGATAGATGTAGATGTCTATGGGCCACAGCAAATACTTACCATCAGGTGGACTGTGTGCTCGTTTGTCACCCCATACTATAAAAAAAGCGGGTGGAACACCGGTACTTGAAGTCCTTCAGAAACTCTTCAATTCCGTCCTCCATGGTGGCACTACTCCAGAGGCGTGGAGCAGAAGTGCGGTGGTCTTGTTCTTTAAAAAAGGCAACACCGCTCTCTTGAAGAACTACAGACCGATTTCCCTTCTGAGCCGCGTCTACGTGCTGTTTTCGAGAGTCATTACGAATCGTCTCGCACGCAGACTCGACGACTTCCAGCCTCCCGAACAAGCCGGTTTCCGAAAAGGCTTCAGTACCATAGACCACATACATACCCTGTGGCAGATTGTACAGAAGACTGAAGAGTACAATTTGCCACTTTGCCTGGCGTATGTGGACTATGTGAAAGCCTTTGATTCCGTCGAAATTTGGGCGGTGCTGCAATCCCTTCAGCGGTGCCAAGTTGACTGTCGGTATATCGAAGTGCTGAAGTGTTTGTACAGTAGGGCTACGATGGCTATCCGAGTACAGAACCAGAGCTCGAAAGTGTAAGACAGGGTGACGTTATATCCCCGAAACTCCTCACCGCTGCTTTGGAAGACGTTTTCAAGCTACTGCTACTGGACTGGAAAGGATACGGTATTAACATCAATGGCGAGTACATCACTCACCTTCGATTTGCCGACGATATAGTCCTTATGGCAGAATCGCTGGAGGACTTAAGCACTATGCTCAATGACCTCAATAGTGCCTCCAAACGGATAGGTCTTAAGATGAACATGGACAAAACAAAGATCATGTTTAATGTCCATGTCACACCTATGCCGGTAGTTGTTGGGAGCACTATGCTCGCAGTTGTTGACGAGTACGTTTACCTGGGACAAATAGTCGGACTAGGTTAGTCCAACTTCGACCGAGAGGTCAATCGACGGATTCAACTCGGCTGGGCAGCGTTCGGGAAATTACGACATATCTTCTCGTCAGGTATACCTCAATCTCTAAAAACTAGATTGTACAACCAGTGCGTGTTGCCAGTGATGACTTACGGATCTGAGAGGTGGTCCTTCACTGCTGGCCGTATGAGGACGCTCAAGGTCGCTACGCGAGCTATGGAGAGGGCTATGGAGAGGGCTATGCTCGGAGTTTCTCTGCGTGATAGACTCAGAAATGAGGATATCCGCAGTAAAACCAGAGTGACCGACATAGCCCAACGGATTAGTAAGCTGAAGTGGCAATGGGCCGGCCATATAGCTCGAAGAACCGATAACCGATGGGGAAGAAAGGTTCTCGAGTGGCAGCCTCGTACCGGTAGGCGTAGTGTAGGACGACCCCCCACTAGATGGAGTGACGACCTGGTAAGATATGCAGGAAGTCGATGGATGCAGGTGGCTCAGGACCGTGCTTTGTGGCATTACTTGGGGGAGGCCTATGTTCAGCAGTGGACTTGTGAAGGGCTGTAATGATGATGACGATGATCCCGTGAGTAATTTAAAAGGCGTTTGAACTGTCTTGTTGGTCTAAATCTGTTTCCAGACTGATTTGAATCCCAAATCCGCCCAAATCCTTTTTAATTAGGTTTTTCTGTCAAAACGCTCTCAGTAGCCGCACGGAGATATATATTTTAATATAGGTTACCTTTTTTATTAGTCATATTATAGAAAAAAAGATAAATAATAATTACCACGCTTGGCAAGCAATTAGCGATCGAATTACGAGACTCTTTACATTGTTCATCGTTGGTTGTTGTTTAACGTGGTAAAGCCACGCTAAGGCGTATTATAGCCCACGGAAAGGTCTCGTCCACTGGGGCATTTATCTTAAAATATGAAACCAAATGTAGATTTATTGTCACCCGTGAGGATTAGAGCGCAATGCCTCATTACCAGTAAAAAGGAATGACGTGATTTACCATACGACACACCGCAGCATTAAGCTGTTATTCCACGCTAATATCCTGTGCGATTAGCGTTGCGTAAAACGTAACGTAGCGTAGAAATTCGAATATGTCAGCCAACTAAGCCAGACTTTTCGATAAAATTCGAACACTTCAACTAATTAAGGTTTTCATGTCTTAGTTTAAACAAAGTAAATTAAGTCTTTTTATGAATCAGTCTTCTTTATTATGCAATTTAAAACAAAATTGCGCCATACCATAGCTCACTCGAGCTTGTGCGGTGCGGGTTGAGGTGGGAATCGGGGAAAAGACGGCGGTGGTTTCCGACCTTGTGAGCTATAAAATCAAGAAAGCATGACAAAAGCCGGACAGGCCGGCTACTGTCTAATTTAGTCGGACAAGCCTGCAAAAAGCCTAAATATGTCCAGCTTTATCTGGACCCCTGGCAAGCTTGTATACGACCATGTCCTAGTCGACCAACCATAACATAACTGCTGAGTTCCTAATCCAAATCAATAAAAGTATGAATAATTATTTGTGAATTTTGTGTATACTCGTATATGTGACAGAGTAATGCTATTACATTCGCATGTAATACCGATTGTAGTAACCACATTCAATGATAATATTATTTCAAAAACATTTTACATGTTATCGTACCATCGCTGGATGGTAGATCAACTTGTAATAAATATAATAAAATAATTACATGCCATTTTAAAGAACTGAATAAATAAGAGCGGATTAACACCATAGTTTAGTTTCGAAAATGGCGCGAACGGTGGTAGCTTTTCTTCTAATCGCGGCCTCTTTTGTGTCCGGTGGCTGGCATGAAAAATATGAAGGGTATGATTATTTCTTTTCTGACTCTTATATTCTTATATTTCATCCAATGTCACATAACTATTACCTTCAAAAGTAATAAAGAAAAAAGTGTTGTGTTCAACTTACTATGCAACAGCTACTGGAACATATTACAGCATAAGCATTTAGGCTATGTTGGAATGGTTTAAGAAAATAATTTAAATCTTTGATATGTAATATTCTTTTACACGTAGAAGAGCCACAATAATACAACTGTTTATAATTGTTAAATATCACAATAATACAACTGTTTCTGTGTATTTCTAGTTACTCTGTAATGTGACTTGAACCCTTTTTAACCGATTTAAAAAAAGGAAAAATAATTTCATGGTCCTTTTTTTTTCTTTTTAACTTGTTTTCTATCAACCACGTTGTTTACCTGTCTTTCGCATCAACCAATACAATTAAACGGTCAAATATATATGATACGTATATTGAAAGTATACAACAACAGTACGCACAAGTCGGGACTGATCGCGTATCAATTTATAATCGTATATTTTTAATCGTATCAATTTGTTATGAGCATTTCTATTTTATTGCGTATACTTTCCAATAAGGTACGCTTAAACTTTGAGCGGAAAACATACTGCACTCAAAGATTTAAATAGTTAGATGCGCCCTTACCATAGTATGACCACTCTGAAATGTGTCCATTCTCATATGACTGAGCTCACTCATTCGTAATCAGTGCTCATTTGTGCAACAAAGAAAGTAGTATACACAATTTCTGTAAGATAATAAGAGATGACACCATTGCATTAGTGTGCGCGCGTCAGCGTCTTGCAAACGAACACATCCATAAATAATGCCACAGTTTTAAAAGTGAAGGCGCATCTAACTATTTAAATCTTTGACTGCACAAGTTAAAAACATATATCGAGCATAAACGCGATAGAGTGTATGTTGTTAATGTGTGTAGATAGGTATTTGTATGTTATACAAAATAACAGTAATAATATAAATAAACTTATAATTACTTCCTGTTCGCCTGACAATTCCGTGGTAAAAATAAAAGAAAATGTACTATGTATATTATATAACATATATTGACAAATATTGACCTTCGAAGTTACTTCTGTAGCCTACCTATCGTCTTAACAAATCGCAGTCACCCATGTTCACCTCAGCAGCTTCGGCCCAGCCTCAGGCGCTACGGCTCGCAAGGTTATCTATCTGCAATTTGCTACGGCGGGCGGGGGCTGCACTCCCTCCGCCACTGTTTACCAATATATTGTTTATCGTAATTTTTATTACATAATAAAAACAATATATTGGTAAACATTATATCGACAAAATTATTCGCGGATAGACATTTACAGCACTAGTATAATTCGCCTATGTTGTCACCACTGTTATTCAAAAATAAAATCCCATGTCTTGATGTTGGTAGATTGGCGCCCTTTTATACATTTACTTCTACGATATATTCATATATACGATATATGCGTAACAAAGAGAATATACGATAATATTCTCTTTGTTACGTATATGCAATGAAAAGTGTATTTTGTATAAATAGTGGCTCTGCTGGTGGTTTTATGTTGTTGCTATTGAAAACTGATAAATGTTTCAGGATATTATATATATATCCTATACCTTTAAACGAGCAATTCTTGTATATATGTATATATATATATATATAATCGGAATCTCGGAAACGGCTCCAACGATTTTCATAAAATTTTGTGTGCAGGGAGTTTCGAGGGCAATAAATCGATCTAGCTAAGATTTATTTTTAGAAAATGTCTTTTTGTCCGTGTTTTAGGCAATGAAAAACTGCTACAATGTCGTTAGAATAAGAAGGTAAATTTTGACGGTTTGTTAATGATTACAAATAGCTTAACTGGTAGACCGGGCGGTCCTAAATTCTTAATACCATGGTTCGAGCCCAGACCGACCGACCGACTTTTATAAATTTTTTTTCAAGTTCCATTCTTTTTTGAGAAAATCTATTTTTTCGAGCCTTTTTTTAGTATTTTTAAAAACACAAAAATTTAAATTAAACTAATTGCACTCATGATTTATTATTCAAATAACCAGTTCAGTTTTTTTTATTATGTCGCTAAGATCAAAAAATATTATTCGTATTTCATCAGTATGTAATTTGTATCTAAATATAATTTCCAAAACACACGAATTAAAAAAAAACCGAGCGAAAAATACCGAGCAAAGCTCGGTCAACCGGGTACTATATATATATATATATATATATATATATATATATATATATATATATATATATATATATATATATATATATATATATATATATTGTTCGCGCCACTTTGCACTATCGCTTAACGCTAATAAGGGATTCATTAATTATTATCCAATAAGATTACTGCAAAGCCCATTTCCGGTTTCCTATCTACCGCTTTATGCCCAGCATGTGCATTCGTGTGTTAACGGGCTCACACAAGTTGAGAAGACACGCAATCAACCGCACCGCTTATATCTCGCATCATCGCTCCCGCCCTTGTGTAATTTGGATATTGAATTATACAAGCATATAGTAAAAAGTATAGACATTTGCAATAACGCTATATTTCGTGATTATCTGTGAAGTTGATAAGTGTGAAGACAGCCGGCAGTCATCGAGACACGAGGCAGATCAGTGGAAGTCCAGGTGGGTGCACATGCATTCCTTCACGTCCTTCCTATATCCCGAATCTAGGGGATTTGCAGTATCACGAATAAATTAAATTCCATTCACCGCTCGCACCGCGGTCATATACAGTCCACTATTCTATTTAAATTAATAGCCGCACCGCATAACATTATTTAATACATTTGAACCAGCAGTTTGGTGGTTGAAGGCCAAACGCAAAATCCACCATATATTTTTTGGTCACTTCGGCCGGGATTAAATTAACCTTTAGGCCCGGAGAAGTAAATTCATTTTTTTATATATTACAAAAAAATATATACGTATATATTATTAAATCATAATAAATTGTAGTTCTAACTATACTAACTACAATATTTATTTGTCCCGCATCGCTTATTACACGTATTATAATACCTTTGTAACGCATACCACACCGCTTCATTATTCCATTAATGATATTTTTCTTGTTGAATAACCGCGATCTTACTAGTAACGCGAGATTGCTTCGTTCCCCAGTTAACTAATTCTACCGTCACTTATCGCAATAATTTTAGTCCGCATTTGTTTGTTGAAAATGACGGCGAGAAGCAAAGAATCTAAACTGGTTTCGGATGAAGAAGTTAGTTTAAAAATTATTATCGCTAAACGTAATTATATTTACGAACGATTACAAAAAATTTACGAGACATCAAAGGGCGTATATAATTCCTTGGACGAACAGAATTTATTTCTTAGCATCGCTTCGAATATAGAACAATTACGTAGTGAATTTCAAGAAGTTCTAGATAACTATAATACTAAACATTTAAAATTAAACCCTAATGCAGACGTTGATTACGAGGCTTGGAACTCATTTGAAGATTTATATAGTCGTATTAAGTGCCAAATTACGAAAATATCCACATCGCCTTCCACTGTTACGTTAGAAAATAGATTTCCTACTAAATTAAAAACTTCACTTCCGCCAATTGAATTAATGTCATTTAACGGAGACATACGCCAGTGGTCCATGTTTTATCAACAATTTAAGACATTAATTCACGACAATTTACAATTAACTGATGCCGAACGTGTTTATTATTTGGTTAACAAATTGAGTGACAGGGCGTTATCAGTTTGTGCCGGGTTAGCCCCTACTGCAGAAAATTATTCCATTATTTGGAATGCGCTTATAAGAAGATATAATGACGAACGCACACTCGCATCTACGTATATTAACCGACTATTGAATTTAACACAGGTGAACGCAAACACAACAGGAGGTTATCATAAATTTATGGACAAATTTGATGCTTCAATTAATGCTCTAAAGCAATTAAAAATTGAGGACTTAGCTGATTTTTTGTTTTTAAATATTGCACTTATAAAATTAGATCATGACACTGTTAAGTCATTTGAAATGTCTTGTCGCACAATTAACATACCAAACTACGCCTCCTTAGTACAATTTTTATACGAACAGAATAGGGCTATATGCCACACATTTAATAATTTACATACTTTATCTACATCCAATAATAATCGAAACAAATCACTTTCAAATAAATTTAGTAAAACATTTATTAATACAGATCCTTCGCATTCATGTATCTTTTGTAAATCAAATGATCATGAACACTTGTATGTTTGTCCACGCTTTTTAAAATTAAATTACCTCTTCATGTAATATTTCTCGCGATTATAGTACTCTCCCGCGCTATACTACTTTATTGGGGACTGCAAAAATAAAGGTCATAGATAAGTACGACAATGAACATTTTATTCGGTATTTAGTTGACCCCGGATCTCAAAGCGACTATATTACGAAAGATTGTTGTAAACGCTTATTTCTTTCCGTTTCGAATAAAAATCGTTTTACCGAAGTACACGGGATCGGTGGTGTGTCCCAAAAGATTTTAGGAGTCACTTCACTGCAGTTCACGTCTCGTTTTAATGATAACAAATTTTATCATATTGAACCATTAGTTGTTCCGATCATCACGGGTCAGTTGCCAGATTCGATAGTAGATGTTTCAAAAATTCGCTATTTAGATAAAATACGCTTAGCAGATGATCAGTTTTATCAACCTGGGTCTATAGATATTTTATTGGGGGTTAATACCTACATAAAACTTTTGTCGCCTGAAAACTTAATTCATTCGCAATGGCCTAGTGCCATAGAAACATCATTCGGATATATTATTATGGGTGATGCTGAAGTCGCTATATCACATCATTCCCCGCGTTCATTTGTTTCCTGTTCTTACGATACAAATTTAAATCAAAATTGTCTTAATGATATAATGGAATAATTTTGGAAAATTGAAGAACTTCCGCAAAAAATATATTTGAGCCGTGATGAGCAGGAATGTGAAGACATTTATACTTCTACTACTTACCGCCAAAACGACGGACGGTATGCGGTCGCCCTGCCATTTAAGAAAAGGCCCGACATATTGGGTGACTCTTTAATGAATGCAAAAAAATGCCTCTTACTTTTGGAAAAACGCTTTAACAAATATCCCGATCTTCGCGATCAATACAATGTTGTTATACGGGAATGCATTAATAAGAGTATTTTATCCGCTGTTTCTGATAATGATTGTATACAGCCTTCTTTTTATTTGCCGCATCACCCTGTCGTACGGAATGATAAAAGTACAACGAAGTTGCGCATCGTTTTAGACGCTAGTGCTAAGTCGGATAACGATATTTCTTTGAATGACATTTTGCACATCGGGCAAAATTCACAAACAGACATTTTTAATATTTTATTAAACGTTAGAGTTTATCGCATCGCTTTCTTTGCAGATGTTAGGCAAATGTACTTGTGTATCGAAGTCCAAAAATTCCATCGCGCTTTTCCACGCATTTTATATCGGTTTTCAACAGAAGAAACTATACGAACATATTGTAACGATCCCCCCCCCTCTATTGTATAAAAATTTTATAATATTAAAAATATCCCCTTTTCAATAACATTATTTATGTGACCAGGATTAATGAATTATGTTTAGATCTTTCTAAATGATCTTTCTAAAGGTTTAATAATAGGCCGTTTGTAATATTTTGGCGTGATCGTCTTAGTTAGGACCCTTATTTACGTTGTGTTTGTTTAGTAACTTAGTTCTTTTAGGTGTCTTTTGGAAGAATGAATATTCACTAGAGCAATTGAAAGCTGTTGGTAGTGCCTTATAAGCTAAGTGAACCCCGTTCATGAAGACAGGGATCGAAAAAGGTTAAGAACATAAAACGTCTTTATTCCACTTGTATTCAGGTTGACATTATTAATTTATTATTATTTATCCCTTCCCGCTTGGAAAAGGCTCACAATATATTTATACAAAAAAAATACCCGATACAAGGGCTTCGCTCTCCTACATTTATTTAAAAAAATGTAGGGGAGGTACACGGCCCCACACACACCGTGCACGGTGAGCGCCAACCATTTTGATGCACTCCCCCCGAAGGGAACGCTAATTTGGGAACCGGACCGTAGTCCACAGCAAAATAACTGGCGAACCAGTAAAAGAGGCTTGGCCCCTTGTTAGTGCGTAAGCACAAACATCGACTGAAGTCGCGCATGTCAATGCGTGTAAACGCCATACAGAATACGAACGAATCCAGCCACAGTAAATGTACGTCACACGGTTTAGGCAAATAGGCACACTGGCCGTAAACCCTCCGTGAGCGCCACCACCTGCCAGACCGCCGCTCCTGCAGACGTGATGTAAGTGTATGGCATCACCACCAATTGCATGATCAGCACGGCTACTAGCCGCAGAGCGTGTCATGAGTCTACCGCTCACCTCAAGGGAATGGGGTCCCACGTTGTGCGGTTTTCGGCCGCAGCCTTGAGAGTCTCCTCAGATCCTCCCGCCAGCTACCACCCGCATGAGGTCGACACATATGCTCCACCAACCAATACAACGGCAGATATAGCCAAAAGGCAGTTATAAGATAAGAGTAATAATTCGCCATCAGAAAGGGTTTGTGTCACTGACGTTGAGTAAATGCATTTTCGATCATGTTTGTCTCACCCACCAACAAGTTGCCTTCAATCATTCAAAAGTGGGAAAGTTATAGAGATATAATATTATGTTGTTATATAAAACATCGTGGAGGGCAGACAGTCTGCAGCCCCGCAATGAAGGGACCCGACTTGGGCAAAGCTACTTAGGTGTGAGTCAAACCAAGACGCAGAGAGCGCCATTGAGAATAGCGTCCCACCAAACAACCATCGCAGAGACGCAATGATGCAGAACGCAACAAGCATCAATACGACTATCGTCGGGCTTACACCATTCCAAGATCCCCCATACATCCCAGCAGACATCACCACCCGTATACCTCCATCGACCAGAACCACAAAAGAGCGTCGAATCAGGCGCAGCACACCCGCAGATCCATCACAAGACGCAATACCGCAAGTAGCAGTAAGCATCAATGCAACTATCATACGGATGGCGCCCCCTCACAACACATCCACATGATCCCTATCGACTTTGGTAACAAAGTTGGTATTGTTGTTATATAAAAAATATCACCAACGTATCATAGTAGCACGCTACTAAGACGCCAATGAACAAAACTCCACGTATCATAGCGCTAATGCACTAAGACATGAAGCTGAGTATGCCTGTTACACTTAAAAGTGCTACCAAACACACTCATCATCCCCATCCGAAAGATAGACGACGCATCGCTATGCGTTACGACGCCGCCCACAAACGGTATGGGTGTGCGATATCCACGGGAAAGCCGTATTGCTACAACAAACCCGCTTACCACCGACACTAAGATGTTAATTGTATACCTCCATCGACCAGAACAACAGGAATGCGTCGAATCAGGCGCAGCACACCCGCAGATCCATCACAAGATGCAATACCGCAAATAGCAGTAAGCATCAATGCAACTATCATACGGGTGGTGCCCCCTCACAACACATCCACATGATCCCTATCGATTTTGGTAACAAAGTTTTTATTGTTGTTATATAAAAAATATCACCAACTTATCATAGTAGCACGCTACTAAGACGTCAATGAACAAAACTCCACGTATCATAGCGCTATTGCACTAAGACATGAAGTTGAGTATGCCTGTTACACCTAAAAGTGCTACCAAACACACTCATCATCCCAATCCGAAAGATAGACGACACATCGCTATGCGCAACGACGTCGCCCACAAACGGTATGGGTGTGCGATGTCCACGGGAAAGCCGTATTGCTACAACAAACCCGCTTACCACCAGCACTAAGATGTTAATTGTATACCTCCATCGACCAGAACCACAAGAATGCGTCGAATCAGGCGCAGCACACCCGCAGATCCATCACAAGACGCAATACCGCAAGTAGCAGTAAGCATCAATGTAACTATCATACGGGCGGCGCACCCTCACAACACACCCACATGACTCCTATCGACTTTGGCAACAAAGTTAGTATTGTTGTTATATAAAAAATATCACCAACGTATCATAGTAGCACGCTACTAAGACGTCAATGAACAAAACTCCACGTATCATAACGCTAATGCACTAAGACATGAAGTTGAGTATGCCCGTTACACTTAAAAGTGCTACCAAACACACTCATCATCCCAATCCGAAATATAGACGACGCATCGCTATGCGCTACTACGCCGCCCACAAACGGTATGGGTGTGCGATGTCCACGGGAAAGCCGTATTGCTACAACAAACCCGCTTAACACCGGCACTAAGATGATATGTCTAGGACACATCGGTTAGCGAGTCCAAGTTTACCTCGGACCAATTGCTCGTGAAGCAGCACACACGCCACCATAATATTCCTTTTCAAGTCTCTAATAAGGACTAGTCATTTTGCTACAGTACTAGGAGCAGTCAGTCACCCGACCACCCAATACAATGCTTATGCATCAAGAATACCTCCTATAATATTGCTTTTGTATCATAGACCTTACTTTCATAAGTCATGTATATATAGGATTCGAACACATGACCCTACTATTGTAATGCATATTAATCATAGAGACCTTCTATAGTATTGCTTTTGAATCATAGACCTTACTTTCATAAATCATTCATATATAGGATTCGAACCCACGACCCTACTATTGTAATGCATATTAATCACAGAGACCTTCTATAGTATTGCTTTTGAATCATAGACCTTACTTTCATAAGTCATTCATATATAGGGTTCGAACCCACGACCCTACTATTGTAATGCATATTCATCATGGAGACCTTCTATAGTATTGCTTTTGATCATAGACCTTACTTTCATAAGTCATGCATATATAGGATTCGAACCCACGACCCTACTATTGTAATGCAAATTCATCATGGAGACCTTCTATAGTATTGCTTTTGTATCATTGAGTTTAATATCATAAGTCCCTAATATAGGACTAGTCATTGTGCTACAGTACTTAAGGCAGTCAGGCTCCCGACCACCCCATATATATGTACAACTGCAGGAATGTATCTCCGGCAGCTCATCCATACAAGACATCTATACATGAACACCTTCAATAACTTAGGTAAATTTTCTTTTATACGTGAACTCTTTCCACAACTTAGGAAATTTCTTTTATACGTGAACTCCTTCAATAACTTAGGAAAATTTTCTTTTATACATGAACACCTCCCATGACTTAAACAATTTTTAACAAATTTTCTAATTATCTTATAAACGTTATTTAACTTAATTTTATAATATTTTTTGACTTGTATTTCTATTATTTATTTTATTTAAAATATTTTTTTCAACTTTTTAAATAAATTTATTTATTACGAAAAAACAATAATTTTGCCTTTAATTTACTATGTTATTGGGATAATGTCTGAAATATATTAACTTTATGTTTATTAATTTGACTTAATTGCTTAATATATATCTTTTAAGACTATTTTTGATGCCCCTTTATATTGAATTTAATTATTAATAATAATATTGGGCCGTCACAATATGAATTTAATCGCGTCACATTCAGATTACGCTCTTCCCCTTTCCTCGCACTTCGCACTTTACGCCAGTTAGCCGCTGACGAAAGGGAGTCCTATCCCCTTGCTGCTTCTGTAGTGGAAAGGGATATTTATATGGATGACCTCGTTTCCTCCGCGCCTTGCGTCAACAACGCAGTCAACACCGCCACTCAACTTATCCAAATATTTCGCCGAGGTGGATTCGATTTGGTTAAGTGGACAAGTAACTGCAAGGAGCTTTTACAACATATACCAGCATCACATCGTCAAAAAGACTCGGTATCATTTGATGATAATGACATTTTAAAAATTTTAGGCCTTCGTCGGTATCCCGCTACCGATAAGTTTTCCTTTCTTGTTTCGCCGCCACCGGTCACTTGTACCAAACGCGCTATCCTCTCCGCAACCGCTCGCTTGTACGATGTTTTAGGACTTGTCGGTCCAGTAATACTTTACGCAAAATTATTAATTAAAGCCTTGTGGGTTCTTAAACTTAACTGGGATGAGACTCCACCCACTAATATTAACCATGTATTGACATTTGTAGCGATATATATCAGAGTTACCTTTAATCTCACATTTACAGATTCCACGTCATATCGGCGTAAATGATAAATCCCATGTGTCGCTACTAGCCTTCGCCGACGCTAGTGAAAAAGCTTACGGATGTGTCATCTATTCGCATGTTGTTAACGGAAATAATCCTCCAATTATAACGTATGTTCTAAATCTCGGGTGTCCCCATTAAAGGTTATAACTTTAGCCAGGCTTGAGTTGTGTGCCTTGGTTTTGCTCGCTAAGTTAGTACGCACCGTTTACGATTCATTGTCATTGAGGCATCCGATCGACAACATTCATGCGTTTTCAGATTCGGAAGTCGCGCTCTGTTGGGCGTGTTCTTCACCGCATAAGTTCAACACCTTTGTTGCTAACCGTATTTTGCAAATACAGTCCTATTTATTACCGGATAACTTTTACCACATCGCCGGCTCGGAAAATCCTGCAGATCATATTTCGCGTGGACTGTTACTTGGAATGGCCTGTACAAAGGTTCGCATCAACTCATATCAGTTTACCAGAAGAAAAGACTGTGTCGCTTGGAGTCAGTGACATGGAAGAAAACCCATTTATCTCGTTAAGCTTAAAATTTTCTAATTGGAATAAGTATTTACGATCCGTTGTTTACGTTTTAAGGTTTTTAAACAAATTACCGCGCATAAATAAAATTATAACCGCATCCGACATAGAGATTTCTGATATCACAGTTATTAATGTTGTGCAAGGCATCGCTTTCGCCGAAGATACAAAAAATATTAAAAAAGGACAACTATGTTCATCAACATTACGAAGGTTATCGCCATTTATCACGGACGATGTACTTCGAGTAGGTGGTCGGTTAGATTATTCGTCTTTATCGGATTCCCAAAAGCATCCAATATTGCTACCAAAAAAGGGGCATATTGTTGATCTTATAATTGATTATTATCACTATAAACATTTCCACGCTGGTCCTCAGTATTTACTTGCTGTATTACGGGAGAAATATTGGATATTATCAGCTCGCCGTGTAGTGAGATACCGCATTCATAGGTGTAACATTGGTTTTCGACATAAACCCAAACCTATTTACCCCATGATGTCTGCCTTGCCTGCTTGCCGCCTAGAGCAGTGTAATGCGTTTACACACACAGGTGTGGATTTTTCGGGCCCACTTTATATCACATTGACGCGTAAACGTGGTATATGAAGCCAGAAGGCTTATTTATGTTTATTTATATGCCTCGTTACTAAGGCAGTGCATTTAGAATTAGCGTCTGATCTAAGTTCGGCGGGTTTTTTAGACGCTTTTAAGAGATTTATCTCTCGTAGATGTCCGTGTCGATTTATATACAGCGATAACGGTACTAATATTGTTGCCTCGCGTTCATATTTACATGAATTACATGGATTTTTAAAATCAGAAGAATATTATAAGGCATTCAGTCAGGTGCTCACTGATAATCGCATTGTTTGGAAACTCAACCCTCCAAGCGCTCCACATTTCGGGGGTTTGTGGGAGTCCAATATTGAGGTTGTAAAAACCCATTTGTTTCGCGTAATAGGTAAGCAAATCCTCACGTATGAAGAAATGCTTACTACTCTTTGTCAGATCGAGTGTATCTTAAATTCTCGCCCGCTTTATGTATTAAACAGTGATCCATCGGAACCTACCGCACTTACACCCGTTTTCTAAATTTAAAACCACTTGAATGCTTACCAGCTGCAGATTTAAGCAAGGAACGTATTAATCTGTTATCACGCTTTTCTTTAATAGATTCTTTAGTTCAGTTCTTTCGGAAACGCTTCAGATTCGAATACTTACATACATTACAGAGTAGAGTGAAGTGGAATAAGAACTCTACTGCCATTTCTGTAGGGACGATTATTCTAATAGACGTGGATAATACTCCACCGCTTCAGTGGCCTCTAGGCGTTGTCACCGAATTGTTTCCCGGTTAAGATGGTGTGGTACGCGTTGCGCAAGTTAAACTTAAGAATTCCACTTTAAAACGCCCTCTTATCAAACTGTGTCCTTTACCAACACAGTGATTAATATAGTTAATTTTACATTATCGTTTATATATTTAGTTTAATTCTTAGGTCATAACGTCGCTTCATTTCGCTACTATATAAGTATTTATCTATATATATCCATATTTTTATACTTTACTTGCTAGTTGAGGATACCTCAAGGCCGGGGTGGTGTTCGCGCCACTTTTCACTATCGCTTAACGCTTATAAGGGATTCGTTAATTATTATCCAATAAGATTACTGCAAAGCCCATTTCCAGTTTCCTATCTACCGCTTTATGCCCAGCATGTGCATTCATGTGTTAACGGGCTCACACAAGTTGAGAAGACACGCAATCAACCGCACCGCTTATATCTCGCATCATCGCTCCCGCCCTTGTGTAATTTGGATATTGAATTATACAAACATATAGTAAAAAGTATAGACATTTGCAATAACGCTATATTTCGTGATTATCTGTGAAGTTGATAAGTGTGAAGACAGCCGGCAGCCATCGAGACACGAGGCAGATCAGCGGAAGTCCAGGTGGGTGCACATGCATTCCTTCACGTCCTTCCTATATCCCGAATTTAGGGGATTTGCAGTATCACGAATAAATTAAATTCCATTCACCGCTCGCACCGCGCTCATATACAGTCCACTATTCTATTTAAATTAATAGCCGCACCGCATAACATTATTTAATACATTTGAACCAGCAGTTTGGTGGTTGAAGGCCAAACGCCAAATCCACCAACCGCACTCCCACGGAATACTGGCGTAAAATAGCACGTTAATGCTGGTGCGTTTTGTATGGTGATTATAGAGAACCGGAGACCCAACGCATCTTTTTTCGATTCTTGATCGAGGCTCAATGTAGATGTCTATGAACCACAGCACCCACTTACCATCAGGTGGACTGTGTGTTGTTACCTTTATACTATTACAAAATTGTGGCTCACAGAATACCAGTATAAAACAGCAGAATGTTCCTGTTTTGTAAATTTATTAAAAAGATAGTTTTCAAACCACGGAATATAAAATATATATCCTGTCTCAAACCTTTTTTGCAACAATTTTTTTACTGATGATAACATATCTGCATTTTGACTGTTAATCTATAATAGATCAGAAAATATAAATACGTTACTAAATATTATGTTAGCTATGTAACAAAATGGTTGACTTTAGTAACTAAACGTAGTGATTATATTCTGTTTGTTAGTAACCACTTACCATCAGGTTAACTGTGTGTCGTTTGTCACCCTTGTACTTCTATAAAACAATTTAAACAGGTAGGAATATAATGTAGACAGCATATGTGACACGTAATAAAGACCGTGCAAATGTCGTTTTCAATTTAGCTACTAACTAATAACGGCGTGTATCATAGGAAAATTTGGCTCGAAATATTCATACGTTTGCCATAAACATAATATCCATTAACTAAATAACAAAATGGTTGACTTTATTAAAATTTTCGTTATGGCAGTTCTAATAAAAATAAAAGAAAGCACCTTAAAAGTTACAGGATATAGGATTTCCTGTCCGCGTAGATCGTGTAAAACAGAATACGAATATATAAAGGTAATTTAATTTTATATACGTATATATTTTTTTTCGCAATCGCGATGTTTGGTAGAAATCGCTAAAGCGATATAAACACAGTTTGTAGTCATAAAACTCCATTATTGTAACTATTTTGGGTTTAAATGCAATAAAGTGTTATCAACCTATCAACGACGGTGTTATCTATAAAAGATTAGGTTATTTCTTTATAATTCTGAAGTGGTAAACGAATTCAGGGTCCAAGTGATAAGTAATTTCTGTAGGTCATTGATAACCTGCAATAAACTTCAAACATGAATGCCTCGTAGACTATAAATGAACTGGCTCTTTACACTCTGCAGACTAGAACAAAGCAGTACAAGAACTGCTGTTAGGAGGCACAAATAGGCAGAGAAGGACTTCTATCGCCTACTAAAAATATTTCGAGAACTTTTGTAAATTATATTTTTAAATGATTATAAGACTAATTATCTACTAATAATTCTAACTAAAAGGTTACATACAATATTAAAATAAAACTATAAAGAAAACCTAAAACTAAAAATTTTAATTGTAATACGGTCGTACTCCTCGTGGTAGCGTGCCAAGAACGCTGGCTGCGTTTCCTCGTTGAGTGACAATACTCAGCCTTTGAGCGAGAAAAGAACAAGCCCTCTTTTCATCAACAGCAACGACCAGTCGTGAATACAGTTCCTTTAGAAACTTCACCACACGTAGACCCAGCGAATGGCACAAATATGTAGTCATTTTTTCAAATACTCATATTTACGCCACTTATTCAATTCAGCTGCTTCTGATGACGCCTCGGCTTTAAACGGAGTTTGAGATGAGAGGTCGCCAAAGTGTCTATGCAAGATTATATTAATTTTCTTAATATTACAAAAATATATAACATAACATATGCATTTAAGCAAAAAAATCGGAGTAAACACAAACCAAAAAATTATAAATACTTATAATTCCACTGCTGGGCCTGGCTTGCTCCCATCAGGGAGGGTTTTTGACTTCGGAAACTTATTTGTAGAAATTACTTTATTCTTTCAAGTTGGCTTTTGTTTTTTATTCACAGTTTATTATTTTTATGTTTATGATAATTTATAATTTCTCTAGCATGAAGGTTTTTCACGATGATTTCCGTTTCAAGTGATCATGCAAATTATCAATAAGTTACAATAAACAATTTTTTGAGATATACATATTTATTATTATTTTTTTTCCATATACATACAAAAGCTCTCACGACTGTTACTCAGAGGGGCAGGCAAAGACTAAAGCCTACTGACACACATCAGATTAACACACAGACATATATATATATATATATATATATATATATATATATATATATATATATATATATATATATATATATATATATAATTCTCGGTGGTTAACGGTACTCTTAATTTGGCCCATTCCAATATAACACCAATTTGTTTGATAAACTTCCGCCTAGGACGTTTATCGACCTTCCCGATTCTGCCATTCACATATAAAGCATAAATCTTTGCCACTTTTTCCGCATTCATTCATTTTACGTGTCCCAACTACCAAATTATTCCCTTTTCTCTTGTAACATAATTTCTTATCATGTCATTCAGAATCACACCCGACGTATTTATTAACGACCGCATTTTACAGCATTAATTTTACTCTCATTTTTGCCTTACCTAACTTTACTACCAAACAATAAGGCAAGGATTAACACAGCGTTGTGAAGAACCATAAACACCTTTTTAGGGTTCCGTAGTCAACTAGGAACCCTTATAGTTTCGCCATGTCTGTCTGTCCGTCTGTCCGTCCTCGCTTAATCTCTGTGACCGTTAGCACTAGAAAGCTGAAATTTGGTACCAATATGTGTATCAATCACGCCGACAAAGTGGTAAAATAAAAATTGTAAAATAATGTTTTATTAGGGTAGCCCCCATATATGTAAAGTGGGAAGTGATTTTCTTTTAATTTCAACCCTAACGTGTGATATTTTGTTGGAAAGGTATTTAAAAATAAATAGGGTTTTACTAAAATCATTTTTTGATAATGTCAATAATTTCGGAAATATTCGCTCCAAAAGTAAAAAAACAATGTGTCCCCCCCCTCTAACTTTTGAACCATAAGTTTAGAATATATGAAAAAAATTTGAAAAGTAGAACTTTATAAGGACTTTCTAGGAAAATCATTTTGAACTTGGATGGAAACAACAGTACCCACTACCGGGAGCAGTTGCAGGAGCGCGGAGCGCTGCTGGAGAACGAACATAATGGATACCCACCTTTAAACTCATAAGTGGGAACACTTATTGTGACGGACGGGAAAAAACGGAACCCTACACTGAGCGTGGCCCGACACGCTCTTGGCCGGTTTATTTACACATTCGAGCTCTCCATAATATTGTTAATGGGCCACCCATTCACTCTGTGGCTTGAATTCACTCTTCGAACTATATCGTTGTCATGTCCCTTATCCCTTTTTCAAATATAATATGAAACACAAACAGAATAAATTATATGAGATCCTGGAAATGTCAATTCGACAAGGGCATTCCGTTATTTCGCACGAAAAATGAGCAATTTGTTTGTACGGAACACACTTAAAATCGCTAGTGGAATCAGTAATCTAAACATACCTCACACGCTCAAAGCGATTACATAATGAGTAAGCGAGTAACAAACAAACTAACAATATATTTTCAAATAATGAATGCCGTTAACCGTACACTGACGGTGTTAACATTTAGTCGTGGTATAAGAATATCCACTACCCTATAACGTTCTGTGGGTGTCTTCGCCACAGAAGGAAACCCAAACAGGGGATGGGCACCAGCATCTTCCTGATAACAAACTCAAAGTTATAAAGATCACGGTAGCCAGTGCGCCTGACAAGCATGGCAACTATGCAAAATCCCCCTACAACCTATGGGGAGGTCTATGTTCAGTAGTGAGCTTTTATAGGTTGTAAGAGATCGATCGTTCCATTACAGATGGATTTGTGGTAATTCGCGTAATATGAGTAGGCAACCACACGACGTGACGTGGTGGCTACGTACGTGCAAGCTAGGCACGTGCCGAGGAGCGCAAGGTTAAAAAGGGACGCGCGCGGAAGTTTTTAAACGAAAAAAAATCAACAAAGATAAGGTTTTATGTGAAAACTTGTGTGTATATTTAAAATACTTTTAAAAATTACGTATAACATGATCGCTTAAGGCAAGCACATTTGGATTTACCAAAAGTTATTAATTTTTTTTCTGCGTGGCCTAGGTGCTTCCCACTAGTACCAGCGGGTCCGTTACTTACCGGACATCCTGTATATTCCCATCTCTCTATAATAATATGTTAAATCCAATGAAAGGTTGTTTAGTATGCAAATTGTGGACGTTTATTAAAATTTGGATCGCACTGACTAGGTCAGAGTTACAGAGTATTGAGTTTCTGTAGTCACATGGGTCTAGTATTCGGGAACTAGCTGGAGCCATGCAGTGCATTAACAGACAGTTTTTTTGGTTAAAGCCAGCCAATTTTGTCGCGTAAGGCTCTTTGATATATTATTACAACTTAATTATTTACAAATACATATATATCTTAGAGGCGAGTAACCCGAGTTTAATTACCGGTACCACTATTGAAATTGTTAATGTAAATTTTAAATGCTACCAAGTACTCGGTATGGAGAGAGCATTTTTTTCGCTATACGTTACTCTAATCGTATTTTATGAAGTCGTTTAACATACATAAATTTAACACGGACAAACAACCAGTCTCGGATCATATTTTTGGTGTACTACTAGAACTTGTTCCGTACCGACTAACTTGTACTAAGTTGGTTCGAATCGACGATCCCGCATTGAGCAAACATATGCTTAGCTACTGCGTTTGCGAGCCGTCTTTAAGACTGTTTATTTCGGACGACTGTCGTCTTTAGCTTTTTTCACTGCCTTGCCAAACCAGTTTAATATCTGCTAGATTATCAAATTGTATTTAGCTGTTCCCAACATACGTACATTTTATTAAAACATAAATAATTTTATATTCTTTTGTAGGTCAACAACCAAAAAGCACATACCTCCTGCTCGGGAATGTCTCGCTCGCCGATACCATCGTCGGTATCTCCATCATATTTGGGGCCAGTGTAGAAAACACTACGAGCTCTAACCCGCTATGTATTTTTCAAATAGGTAAGTCTTCCAGTTTGTTTTATTATAAAGAATATTTTTACAATTATACAAAAAATAGTGATATTCACAGCACGCGAGCAACCCGGGTTCAATCCCTGCCGGCACCAATTGTGAATTTCAATTTTAAGCGCTGATTTACCACGAGCTCGGCGGTGAAGGGAAACATCGTGAGGAAACCTACATGTCTGAGATATATGAACAAAAAAATAATTCAAATATATGTGAAGTTCGCCAATACGCATTGGGGCAGCGCGGCGGACTTTTCCTTGCCTTAAAAACCCTCTCAAAAATGAGAGGAGGCCTGTGCCCGGCAGTGGGACGCATATATAGACAGTAACTTTACATAACTTTTACGCAAACTAGTATTGACTTCAAATAGTGGTGGTGGTGATACGTTAAAAATATCGTTGCAAATTTTCTATTTACACAATTTTATGGTAACGACAAAGTTGCAGGTAAAGGTAGAGTTTCCAACCATACTTTATAATAACATATCCTACTTTATATTTTTGATAAATATATTTTATACTTTTGCATAAAAATAAAGTATGCGAAGATACTTTATTTCGAATATTTACTGTGATGTGCAAAACAAAACACTCCCGCACGTAATTTTTAATACTTTATCGATACCTAAGATAAAACAGAACCGAATACACACGATTAAAGTGATTATTTGTCACGATAGATGACAGATATGATATTAACAGGTGACATGTTCCTGTAAGCTATAATTATCTTTATCAGTTTCCGTTGTAGTTTTTGTTCATGTAAACCATCATTATCCAGGTCGTTGTGACTGAATATTCGTTCGAAGAACGAAAGAGGTTTTTCGGTGATGAAAGTGAAGTGGCGAAAAGAAAGAAATAGATCGTCTAAAGTTAATACAAAAATAATTATTTGTCTATTTAAATATAATCTTATATTGTAAAACTAGTTTTGAAGCTTTTAAAGATAACCAAAATTGTTAACATATGCAAAAATCACAAAAAAAAAAATTAAACCAATAAACATTTAGGTAAATTAGAAAAACACTTTTTTTTCTTACTAATAATTTAGTTTTTCGTAAGTACTTAAAGGGTTAAATACATTCTTTCTCAAAAAAAGTTAGCAACCCCAGGCAAGGGCTACCTGCAACTTCGTTGTGATGGAACACTTGCAGATCTATAATAATGTTCATTGGACAAGTCGTTAATTATCGAAAAACCACTACAAACTCAGAATTTTGCTACTATCTCGATAACTATTAGTATGTGTTCACATCATCGTTGGAGCCACACTCAAGTGTGAGTAACGATCCAAGAGCAAGTCTTATCCGACACTATTCCGATGATATCCCGGACGTCAGTCTGAGCGAGATTAGAATGGCTCTCCACCACCTTAAAAACGGCAAGGCCCCGGGCGAGGATGGAATTACAGCGGAGCTTTTGAAAGCGGGTGGAACACCGGTACTTGAAGTCCTTCAGAAGCTCTTCAATTCCGTCCTCCATGGTGGCACTACTCCGGAGGCGTGGAGCAGAAGCGCGGTGGTTTTGTTATTTAAGAAAGGCGACAACGCTCTCTTAAAGAACTACAGACCGATATCCCTTCTGAGCCGCGTCTTCATGCTATTTTCGAGAGTCATTACGAATCGTCTCGCACGCAGACTCGACGACTTCCAGCCTCCCGAACAAGCCGGTTTCCGAAAAGGCTTCAGTACCATAGACCACATACATACCCTGCGGCAGATTGTACAGAAGGCCGAAGAGTACAATCTGCCACTTTGCCTGGCGTATGTGGAATATGAGAAAGCCTTTGATTCCGTCGAAATTTGGGCGGTGCTACAGTCCCTTCAGCGGTGCCAAGTTAACTGTCGGTATATCGAAGTGCTGAAGTGTTTGTACAGTAGGGCTACGATGGCTATCCGAGTACAGAACCAGAGATCAAAACCTATCCAACTGCAGAGAGGTGTAAGACAGGGTGATGTTATATCCCCGAAACTCTTCACCGCTGCGTTGGAAGACGTTTTCAAGCTACTGGACTGGAAAGGATACGGTATTAACATCAGTGGCGAGTACATCACTCACCTTCGATTTGCTGACGATATAGTCCTTATGGCAGAATCGCTGGAGGACCTTAGCACTATGCTCAATGACCCCAATGGTGTCTTCCAACGCATAGATCCTAAGATGAACATGGACGAAACAAAGATCATGTTTAATGTCCATGTCACACCTATGCCGGTAGTTGTTGGGAGCACTATGCTCGAAGTTGTTGACGAGGACGTTTAACTGGGACAAATAGTCCGACTAGGTAAGTAAAACTTCGACCGAGAGGTCAATCGACGGATTCAACTCGGCTGGGCAGCGTTCGGGAAATTACTAATCTTCTCGTCAGGTATACCTCAATCTCTGAAAACTAAAGTGTTGTGTTAAACATAAACGCACTGGTTATGCGTGTTGCCAGTGATGACTTACGGATCTGAGACGTGGTCCTTCACTGCTGGCCGTATGAGGACGCTCAAGGTCGCTCAGCTTGCTATGGAGAGGGCTATGCTCGGAGTTTCTCTGCGTGATAGGCTCAGAAATGAGGATATCCGCAGTAAAACCAGAGTGACCGACATAGCCCAACGGATTAGTAAGCTGAAGTGGCAATGGGCCGACCATATAGCTCGAAGAACCGATAACCGATGGGGAAGAAAAGTTCTCGAGTGGCAGCCTCATACCGGTAGGCGTAGTGTAGGGCGACCCCCCACTAGATGGAGTGACGACCTGGTAAGACATGCAGAAAGTCGATGGATGCGGCAGATTGTACAGAAGGCCGAAGAGTACAATCTGCCACTTTGCCTGGCGTATGTGGACTATGAGAAAGCCTTTGATTCCGTCGAAATTTGGGCGGTGCTACAGTCCCTTCAGCGGTGCCAAGTTGACTGTCGGTATATCGAAGTGCTGAAGTGTTTGTACAGTAGGGCTACGATGGCTATCCGAGTACAGAACCAGAGTTCGAAACCTATCCAACTGCAGAGAGGTGTAAGACAGGGTGATGTTATATCCCCGAAACTCTTCACCGCTGCGTTGGAAGACGTTTTCAAGCTACTGGACTGGAAAGGATACGGTATTAACATCAGTGGCGAGTACATCCCTCACCTTCGATTTGCTGACGATATAGTCCTTATGGCAGAATCGCTGGAGGACCTTAGCACTATGCTCAATGACCCCAATGGTGTCTCCCAACGCATAGGTCTTAAGATGAACATGGACAAAACAAAGATCATGTTTAATGTCCATGTCACACCTATGCCGGTAGTTGTTGGGAGCACTATGCTCGAAGTTGTTGACGAGGACGTTTACCTGGGACAAATAGTCCGACTAGGTAAGTAAAACTTCGACCGAGGGGTCAATCGACGGATTCAACTCGGCTGGGCAGCGTTCGGGAAATTACTAATCTTTTCGTCAGGTATACCTCAATCTCTGAAAACTAAAGTGTTGTGTTAAACATAAACGCACTGGTTATGCGTGTTGCCAGTGACGAGTTACGGATCTGAGACGTGGTCCTTCACTGCTGGCCGTATGAGGACGCTCAAGGTCGCTCAGCTTGCTATGGAGAGGGCTATGCTCGGAGTTTCTCTGCGTGATAGGCTCAGAAATGAGGATATCCGCAGTAAAACCAGAGTGACCGACATAGCCCAACGGATTAGTAAGCTGAAGTGGCAATGGGCCGGCCATATAGCTCGAAGAACCGATAACCGATGGGGAAGAAAAGTTCTCGAGTGGCAGCCTCATACCGGTAGGTGTAGTGTAGGGCGACCCCCCACTAGATGGAGTGACGACCTGGTAAGACATGCAGGAAGTCGATGGATGCAGGTGGCTCAGGACCATGCTTTGTGGCGTTACTTGGGGGAGGCCTATGTTCAGCAGTGGACTTGTGAAGGGCTGTAATGATGATGATGATGATGATGATGATTGGAAATATGGTAAAAAAATGTCTTTAATTTTACTTAAAAAAGATCTTATCATCTTATCTTTTCACCCTTATAGTTTAGTTGTAAATTGGAGTTGGAGTAAAAATAATGTTGAAAATCGATAGAAAATAAAAATAAATGCGTAAAATTGCAATCAAAAAAGTTTTGAAAGTCGTTTTTCGATTTTATGTCTTCATAATTATATTAACGTTCGTGCTACAGCTATCATTAATATTATCATAATTAACATTAATTTTCATGCGAGAATGCCATTAGCATGACAAAACATATTATACATTTACAATATTAGTAAGGCGATAAAAATCATTTTTATTGATTGTCAGCTATTATTGTCGTTATGTTCCAATAAATAAATACTGAATCAATCTCTGTAGGCATGCTGGTTTGCCCAGCGATGGTGTCAATCTTCAGCGTGGGAATGATCGCCGTGGATCGTTATATCTACATATTACACGGACTCTATTACCAAAGATGGTTCAATACCACCAAAGTGAGGATAGGCATACTTTGCATATGGATGATCGGTAAGTGACTCTTTACACCCACTAACTTAAATATTAAATGTTTAACACGCTTTTTGTTACTTGTGTGTAACCCATGTGCACCTTATAATTGTATTGCAGGAGTGACTCTTGGATTTATGCCCGCTACTGGATGGATGAACAAGGAGATGATGATTGATTCTAAATGCGCCTACTTTTCCTTATTCCCTGGAATGCTCATTCTACTGAATTCTCTCTTAAGTATAGTACCCATTATACTCGTTGCCGTGTTGTATTTCATAATTCTCGTGCAGGCTTTGAAAAACGTAAACCAAATTAATACAACTAGGAAAACCGTAAAAACAAAATCCTCTAATTATAATCCGGAAATAAGGATATACCGCGGTACCAAAACTGCAGCTCGTTCAGTAAAATGCGTACCAAAAGAAAATATAACTAAAATCAAAAGAAGCACTTCGTTTGACACAATTAATGTTTTTAATAAGTCTTCTAAATTAAAAGCGCCAAAAAATATATCGAAAAGTATACATAACTTAAGTTCTAACAAGGAAGACAAAGAAAAAAATATAATTGATATGGGCTACGCGGACTCTACAAATGGACACTTGTTAAATATAAGTACTTGCACAATTAGTACTTCTACTATTCTAAACGAATCCATATCTGACATTAGAGAATCACCATACAAAATCGCCAAAGCTATAACGAACTACAAATTGCGTTATAGAGAAAAAGTGAAGGAGCCGAACAAATGGAGAGCCGTTATTATAGTAATGCTGACAACGGGTAGCTTTGTCTTTACGTGGATTCCATTTTTTGTAATAGTTATATTTTATGTATTCTGTGAAGAGAAATTGATAAATCCGAAATGCATGGACTTAAGAATAATGCTGGGAGGTCCAATAGCTGCTTTAGCATTTTGTAACAGTATACTTAACCCTTTAATATATGCCTGGTGGCACAAAGGATTCCAACGAACTATAAAAATATACTTTCATAAGTACCTTAAAAGTATTTTTAAAAATTCTTAAAACTTATGCAATTTGTATTAATAAAATTCTTATGATATTTAATATAAGATATTGGTAAATTTTTCACACATTTTTAAAAATTTCGTTTTATACTTGGTTAGAAAATGTTTAAAGCACTTGAGTGCCTGACAAAGTTAAAGTTAAGATACTTTTCTAAAGATTTTCACTTTGTCAAATGAGACAATCGTTTTTGGGCCCACTAGAAATTGTAATGAATATTAATGGTGGTTCACGAAAAACAAATTAATTTTTATTATAGTAAATGACCTAAAGTTTTTATGAGAATCTAAATGGAATCAAAAAATCTCAAAAACAGAGTTGTAATGAATCATTTTTTCACTTTGTATAAAAAAAATATTTCTTGACAAAGATAACTTGTTTACTACATATATGTATTTGTATACATATATGTAGTAAACAATAATAATATTTATTGTTATATATTTAAACGAGATACCGTAAGAGCTTTGTTTAAATTCTAATTCTAAAAGTGTTAGCTAATATTCGGTCATGGTCACGGTCACTTTGAACCATGTTATATGGTTCAAAGTGACCGTGGAACGAAACGTTATTTTTCATTGACTTATAAATAGGCATGTCGATTCACTTTAAAAAATCGATATTCAATTATTATCCAATCGAAAATATTAGAATGGATTCCTGATTAAATCGAGCTTTAAAATATCTATCTATAGATTGCGGTTAATCTCGAGATTTTTACATATAAGAACAACAATACTTTAACAAAGTGCAAACTGCGACGTACATTCTTCGATAAATCAGATTGAAATGAATGCTATACGAACACAATACTGTTTTTGTTTTTTAGTTACTATAAACTAAACCTATAATATTTAGTTTGAGTAATTTGTTTTAAAGAATGTAAAGATTAACGTTTCTTTCTGATATATTAGCTGTATTTTTATTTATTAGATTAAATTAGATAAACCAAACTGCGGATATATAAGAGCTAAGATGTCTAAAAAATTAAAGAGGAACCACTGAGGCGTTGTGTATTCAGGTGTATACGTTAGAAAGAAGAAAAAATCTTTTACTCAAATTGCAACTATTCACTTATCATGACACTATGTAACAAAAAAAAATCAGCCTCAGAAGGGCTAGAACCCAGAGCCGTAAAGCCAGTTAATAAAAAATGTAAAGAAACCGTAGATATAGTATAAACTCCAGGAAAACCACTGACCTCTATACTTGTATATATGTATAGAGGTCAGTGAGGAAAACCAAGAAAAGTGGAGTTTATACTAAATCTATGCAAAAAAAACTCCATTTCAGTCCCAACTAGCGACATCTGGTGTGCATTTGCAGTAAATTATTAGCCTTCTTTAGTAGAAATTGAAAAAATATGTGCTTATTTACAATATATTATTTTATATGAAATAGCTGAAATGAAATTGTGAACCAACTTCAAAAATAGGAAGAGGTACTCAATTAAATTTTTTATGTGAAATTTGATGGTTTTCATGTGGTCCCTCATAATAAATTTAATAAGGATCTGACCAGGGGTTTTTGAGTTATCATTAATAATGCGTATTTAATTAACTTCGACTACATTGATGACGTTCTCATTTTATTAATATTGAAATTGGTTGTACAAAATTTTTAATTTTACCATTTGTTTATAATTCCAATAATTTAAAAAATGATTTTAGATCAAAGTAAACGCTTGTGACATAATTTGATATTGAATATTTTTACATAATTTTAAATGTTTTACGAAACCTTTTAAAAAAAAAGATGCACATTAGCATAATTCATTCAAGTATTGTAAACATAATATTTGTTTTATGCTGGCTTAATTTTATATATTTTATTCACGAAGGCTTTTAAATAGCTAACGCACAAGATCGACTAACAGCACTTTCACTATTTTGCAAGCTAGCACGTCATATTTGGAGTCACTAAAAATCACTAAGTGTTCGTAAAACGGAATTATGGTATGTATGCAAAATTATAATTTATTACTGTTAGGTACCGTTACAGCCTATCAAAAGGCAACTGCTGAACGTGGGCCTCCTATATGCGTTGCCTTATGGGGGGATATTCTCCAGAGCTTAGCAACCGCATCTTTTCATTGTTGTTATTATGGTCGGTATATACGGTCAGTTCAACTGATGATGGAGTTATCAGTTGAACTAACCGTATATACATATATATATATATACATATATATATATATATATATATATATATATATATATATATATATATATATATATATATAATAATCGATATATCGAAAATTCCATATTTAAAGAAATATCAACAGTTTTAGTTTGAACTGATCAGTTGGAAAGATCAGTTAAACTGACCGTGTATGGCGTCCATAAGGAAGATGCTGCTGTCTATTTCCTGGTCTATTTTCCTCTGTCGCCTCTTACAAAACCCATGAGACAGTATGGGGTAATAGATATTCTTACACTGCGATTACACTATTTTTTATTACAATTATATACTGTTACTTTCTACTTAATATCTGATCAGCGTTTAAGAAATTACGACACATCTTCTCGTCAGGTATACCTCAAAACCTAAAAGCGAGACTGCACAACCAGTACGTGTTGCTAGTGAGTACTTATGGATTTGAGAAGTGGTCCTTTACTGCTGGCCATTTGGGGACGCTCAAAATCGCTCAGGGAGCTATGGAAAGGGCTCGGGATTTCTTTGCGTGATAAACTAAGAAATGAGGATGTCCGCTGTAAAACCAGAGTGACTGATGTAGCCCAACGTATTAGTAAGTTGAAGTGGCAATGGACCGGCCACATAGCTCGAAGAACCGACAACTGATGGGGAAAAAAGGTTCTCGAGTGGAAGCCTCGTACCGGTAGGAGTAGTGTAGGGCAACCTCCCACTAGATGGAGTGACGACCTGTTATACATTCAGGAAATCGATGGATGCAAATGGCTCAGGACCGTGCTTTGTGACATTCCTTGGCGGAGGCCTTATGTTCAGCAGTGGACTTGTGAAAGGCTGTAATGATGATGATTATTATGACTTTCTGCTTTTTACTTTGGGAATTATATATACATATATACAATATGTAACGTAATTAATGAACACCCTGAGACGCCCCAATTAGTATATTATGTTATAATCATAATGCATACAATGAATTTTTGGTGAAATATTTTAATGCACTGATTCTTTATCAAATTAGTTATACTAATTCCGGAAGAATGTTGTGGTCACAGTACAAATTCACGAACGCAAAGACTTTAATGTGCTTGAAATAAAGTTCATTTTTCTTTATTTTCGTCGAATGACAGAATTAGTAATAATACAAATAAAACTGCACTCTTAAAAGTCTTATCGCCTTAAGTTACAGTCCAGTCCAGTCCATTTCAGTTTGTTTTGACTGTACAGATTTAGTGTAGTTTGTTTTGACTATTATTTACGTACTTTTAATTATTTTTGGGATAAAAAATTACAGATATTAAAAATGATAGAAATCGATTCAGTAAACGATTCTGAACAAACTACTTTCTCAAAGTGCGTTATGTTACATGTTGTGTATATATATATATATATATATATATATATGTATATATATATATATATATATATATATATATATATATATATAACGATTTCTTATATTTAAGAGAATATCACTCAAGACACAAGAGTTATCTCAATCAACCCATAAATGTCTACCGCTGAACATAAGACTTCCGTTGTAGGGAGGGATTGCCATAATTGCCGCGTTTGGTAGGTGGATTGGAAATTGAATTTGCCGTTCTAAATGTTTCATACTTGGAGTATAGAGGGAAGGAGGACAATCTCCCATAGGAGAATAGTTAAAAATGTGGCTCGAGTAGCTACAGGGTATGATAAATTGCCGTAAAATACGTTGGGAGTAATTTTGAAAATAAAAATTTTGAAAGAAATAAAATAGTTATTGTAAAAAGAATTATGGTGACAGTCTGTGCAATAAAAAAATTTAAAAGGTTCTTTAAAATTTAGACTGTAGCTAAAGTGGCGCCAACCTTTTTTAGCGTTTTCCTACGGACACTTTTTATACAGAGTACTCCTTACCTCTACACTCCATAGTTTCATATTTTTTGACTCTGTTCCTCATCGCCAGAAAATACGCAGATATTACGTCGAGTGTAAATTGGATAGTTACTAGACCATTTACTGAAAAACAAAACATATTTCTGCAAATTCCCACAGTTATCTCTTACACACCAGGAGACAAAATAGGGGCATAGATTCTCTTTCGCCGTCATTACCCTTACCTACCCTTACCCTACCTTATGCCTATACATACATTAAGTTTAACCATTTTTATATATTTCAACTATAGAATTGCTCAAAGAATTGACAACTGATTCAATCTCATTGGGAATAAAGGTTCTCTAGTGGCAGCTTTGTACTGACAAGCGCAGTGTAGGGCGATCTCCCACTAGATGGAGTAACACACGAGTTGACTGCTAAATATAGGTCTTGAGCCACCTGCATCCATCGACTTCTGAGTTTAAGCTCAGATATCGCAAATCGCTTAACCGTAAATGCGTAAATTAAACCTTATGAAACTTTATTAAGACAATTTTTTTCAGGTTTATTTATTGCAAGTTTGCCAGCTATGGGGTGGACAGGGAGCACCTTCAGAGACTACAGATGTTGGTACATTGCAGTTTTTCCACCGCCCCTTCTCATTATTATCTCGCTTATGGTATTATCAGTGATCATAATAGTGTGCGTTTTGTACATTATTATTCTTCACAGCGCTGTTCAAACTGTTGACAGAATCAAAGAGTTTCAAGAATGTCATACAATATCATACAATAATGAAGCATTTGATTACAACGAGCACGTCGATTCACCTGTTCACGAGAGATCAACAACAACAATAACAATCAAGATTTCATCGCAAACAATTGTGAAACTACCGGAGAAACCCGTAGAAATACAGGAGCTAGACGAAATTGGTAGTGAAAAGAAGCACGTTAGTAAAAAAATAAGAAAAAACTTCTTCAAAATATCCCGTTACTTCTGCAAGTCAAGTACAGTCAACACTCTACCCCGGAAAATTAAAGCTGTAAAAACTGTACTACTAATATTACTATGTTTTGTTGGTACTTGGACGCCTTACTATGTCGCAATAATATTATACGTGAAATGCGACATAGTTAAAAATGGTTATGACTGTATACCTTTAGAAGTTTTAACCTTAGGACCTCTCTACATACTAGGTGTTAGTAATAGTTTATGCGACCCCCTTATATACGCTTGGAGACATTCAGGCTTTAAGCGAACTCTAAGAAAAATTTCCAGAAAATTTGGAACATGAAATTTATAAAATATAAAATTTAGTGTTTATATAATGTGTATAAAATGTAAATTTTAGTGTTAATAAAACGAACAGCATAATAAAAGAGTATGGGCTTTGTATATGATATAATAATATTATCAATTTTCTATTAACTCAAAAAATTGAAACAAAATAAAATGGATGTATTTATAAATATTCTTAGAAAATGTATAAACTTAACCGTTTTATAGGTAATTTTAGAATGAAAACTATATCACTGTTTTAAAGGTTTTTACTCGTATTATCAATGTGTATAGTTATTAGTACATTTTCTTCTCTAAGAGCAAAGTGTACATCACTGATTTTTAAATAAAAACTCTATCACTTCTGAAACATTTTATTATTATTTTTTATTTATACTCATTGATCTTGTGTCTTCTGGGGCCCTGTCATTTAATCAGCTTTAGTGGAAACATGAGTCCAACACGCAGAGGCTTTTGGAGTATTTTACTATATTTTGTAATGTGATGTACATACGTTGTCGGCAAAGAGAATAATATAATCACTATTATAATGGAGTTGTTCTCTAACCTCCATGGCAAAGACTATAGTAAAACTAAATGTATGAAGGGGCGCGAAGCTGCGCTACAAATTGACATTTAATTTTTGACAAACAGTGCTACCAACAACATGGGTGATTTTTAACAGTGCTGTAAATTTTATCTTCGAATAATTTTATGGATATAATTTGTATCGATATATTGATTATCGATTTTTCTAAATAATATAAGTTAAACCCGAAAGATTTATGAGAAATAAATAAAACATTACCATTTTACGTGAGGGTTGAGTAAAAATGCCAATCAGGATAACAAGTCAATGTAGTTTACACACAGCATTTTGTTATTATATCTCTACAATTTTTAGTTAAAAATATGTATAAAGGAAACAAAAATAGAAACATGAATATTGGTGGAGCCACGTGTCTAAGGCTGCCGAAGTCTAATTCCCCGGTCGAACCTTAAACCTATTACGCGAGATATTAACTAAAGTGGACTGTATATGCGTTGCTTCTACGCTTACGTAAAGGCGACTACTATGGCATGCGGTATAATGCACTCGCTCTTCCCTAAAACTAAACTATTATTTTGCCAAAGTCGATGAAAAGGAATCCTGCCTGATTAGGAAAACACAAATTGGAGCAGGTTAAAACAATTATATCGGGCGGGAACTAATTAAAGGAATATTGACTCACCGGGGTTTCTTCTATTTGTGTAGAGCACTATAGCTGCAACTTCTGGAACTTCTTCTAGAACACTCCGGAGAGAGGCGGTGCGCGACTATATCTCACACGAGGTGAGGCGGGTCTCCTGGAGCTCGACTGCTTCCAGGCTAAAGCGGTTTCTACTAGCGGTGTGGTTTCAACGACTGGCGCGGCGGGAAGAGAGCTGTTGTTCCAATGACTGGCGCGGCGGGAAGAGGCTGTTGTTCCAATGACTGGCGCGGCGGGAAGAGAGGACGCGCAACGGTCGCGCGTATCTTATATATCCTCGGTTCCGATGATTACGTGACATTCTAGAATCATCTTCTTGCCCCTCCCACCCCACCACCCCGATGTGTCGATAGGAGGGTATGAATGATATCGTTTTCAGAAAGGAAAATAAGCGACTTGGCACCTACCGTCAAATATAATAATACGAATGGTTTTCCGCGCAACCATCTCCCCCGCCCTTGAAGGATTTCCTTCAAAATTAACTAAAACAACTAGAGCTAGAGGCAGGGGGCACAAACGGACAACAGGACGCAGGTAAGACCCAACCGTGGTCTTAACGCGAGCTATCCTAATTACTCCGTCGGAACCGGGAAAGACCTCTTCTACAATTCCTAACGGTCAGTGGAGAGGCGGCGTATTCTCTTTGGTGAGCACAACTACAGTTCCTACAGCTAAAGGCTCAGTTGCTGTGTTCCATTTTTGCCGAGACTGCAAAGTATGCAAGTATTCCATCCTCCATCGTTTCCAAAACGATTGCACTAACCGATCTAATAATTTGTGGCGTGCGGAAATGCTAAGTCTGTTCTCATCCATATCTGCGGCTGGCAAATACTTTAAAGGCGTTAAATTCAAAAAATGTGCTGGAGTTAGAGCCAGCGGTTCCGAGGGGTCACTAGACAACGTACGACAAAGTGGGCGACTATTCATTACGCATTCAATTTGAGCGAGCACCGTACTTAGCTCTTCGAAGGACAAAATTTGATCTCCTATTACTCGGTATAAATGACTCTTTAGACTCTTGATATTAGTCTCCCAATTGCCCCCAAAATGACTCGCGGCTGGGACATTCAGAGACCACTCAATGCGGTTCTCGACTAGAATGTGAGCGAACTCCGAATTATAATACTTGCTAGCTAAGAGCTCATGTAGTTCCGATAGAATACATTTTGCACCGACGTAGTTCGTACCGTTATCCGAATACAATCTACTTACAGGGCTACGGCGGGAAAGAAATCTTTTAAATGCACCCATAAAGCCTGCTGTGCTTAGATCACCAACGAGTTCTATATGCACCGCTCGAGTAGTTAGACATACGAAAATGCAGACGTAAGCCTTTGTGGATCTTATACCACGCCCGCGAGTGAGCGTGACCTTAAAAGGGCCAGCGAAATCAGACCCGGTGTGCGTGAAGGGCTTTACTGATTGTATTACTCTACAAGATCTAAGTTCCGCCATTTTCGGAAATGACGGCTTGGGGCGTGCCCGAAAGCAAGCTATACATCTGTGCACCCGATTGCGTATTAAACTACGTGCAGAAAGAATCCAATAATTCTGACGCAAAATCGACATCAACAAGTCGGGGCCAGCGTGCGAGTTCAATTTATGATGGTAATCGACTAATAAGTTCATGATATGGTCTTTACGCGGTAAAAAATAGGGTGCCGTTGGTCGAAACTCAATTGCGAGTTGGACAAGCGTCCACCTATCCTTACAATCCCATCCTGTAAAAATGGCTTAAGGCGTTGAAAGGCGCGACTACAAGCTCTATTCGATTGTAATCTTCTAATTTCTTCAGAGAAGTGCGCACGTTGAAGTTCACGCACTACAAGCGACTCAGCATAGTTGTAATCGGACGTAACGATATACGAACAAACACTACTTATCGACTTTTAAACTACAAAGGCTACACTGTAACGACAAAAATGATTTAAATATAACACAGCGTATTGCTGTGGCGCGGCTAAACTATACTATTTTATTTTTAATTTTACGGAACACCATCAAGCTAAACAAACACTAAGGAAATACCAATATATAATTCTATCAACGACAAACTAATATTTAAATAATAAAACTATGCAATCACAAGTATGCAATTTCTAAGCGACTAAGCTATAATTATTAATAAGCGGTAAAACTATACGATGAACGCTTCGGAACAACACTGCATATGGCTTATTGCTCGCGAAGTCTCACTTCCTCCCGCCAAGCAAGATTGGCCTCAGCAGGTCTATTCCGTAGCCTCCAGTGAGGCACGCTTTCTGTCGCAGCGGCTCGGTGTCTCCATGCGCCGCGACCGTGACCTCGATCCGCGCCGCGCGCGCTTCCGCTAACTAGATCGATTCGAGTCCCGCGTTGCGAAACGCGTGCACTGAATATGTCATCTGACGGGTTGCGGGGCGATCTAATCTTGCTAATATGGGCCTTGTTCGCGGTGTCGGTAAACCTAGCTCCAGGGCTATCCCTACTCGGCGTTCCCTTCGGCTGCGACGAAACTACAACAGGTTTACTAACAACAGACTCTAACGTCTTGCTTCTCGACCCTTCGCATAATTTATTACCCGAGCTAAGTAAAAGCGAGATGTTCCCCTCCCCTATTTCCCGAAAATTGCGAGTCAATAATTGGGAGGTTCGACAGCGACGGTGCAACAACAGGATGTTGCCGAAATGCTATCTATGATGGGGGCGGATCCAAGGATAACATAGCCCAATACGGTTTCCAGTGCGTAAGGCGCGGTATGCGAGGAGTTTCCCGTGACCTTATTGTTTAACAAAAGATGAGGGAAAAGCGATGCTCCAATGAGCATGTCTATGTTTCCAGGAACGGCGTAAGTGTCGTCCGCTAGAGTCAAATTTTCAAATTCAGTCAATGCCGAGGTGTCAACCGAAACGGTTGGCAACCGTTCAGTGACCCTATCTACTACTAGTGCATTTATATCAAAGTTAACATTACGATCTATCCGAGAATAAAAATTTAAATTTATATATCCCTGGGTAGCTTTACTAGTAGTACCTCCGATGCCTTTAACTACAGGACATGAAAGTGACCTATTTATTACTAAGCCTAAGCGCTGACAACATTATCGCCTTATAAAGCTATTTTGGGCTCCACTGTCCAGCAGTGCACGGACGCTTTGTTCGTTTCCACGCGAATCCCTAACCAAAATACGTGCCGTACCCAGTAACACGGTTGAAGGAGGTTGTGCTCCCATATTCGCCAATGAGCACAGAGCGACATCACAAGGTCGACCGCTAGAATCGTTGGCCTTAGTAGGGGTGAATTCCTTGTCCGCTTTACTTGACGCCGCTATGTTGCTATTTTCAAAATGTAATAGCGTGTGATGTTTCCTGGCGCACTTGCTACATACGGAACTCGAATTGCATTTTGCAACTAAATGCTTATCGCTTAAGCAGTTCAAACATAGGTTGTTTGTCTTTACTAATTTATAACGTTCCCTTGGTGAATATTTACAAAAAGTCGCACAATTATATAAATTACCGTGTTTATCTTTACATACGATACAAGTATGCTGAAGTGATGTTGACGTAGCGGTTACGTAAGTTAACGACCCTGCTATTTTAGATGGTTGAGTCTGTCTACGGTCGACGCACCTTTTAATCTCCTGTTTAACGTTCGGAGAGCGCTGCATCACCTTTATTTGATCTCGCACGAACGATGCTAATGAATGAAAGGAAGGCATCTCCGAGCTACGATGCTCCATTTCAAACGCACGCACGGTGTCGGGGTCTAATTTCTTTAGTGCAATATGGAGAAACACCACGTCCATAAGGTCATTAAATTTCAAATTCTTAAGTGCAGCCACCGATGCCACAAATTTATCTAGAAATTGCTCTAAGCCGTTGATGTTCGCGGATGATATAGGTTTAAGATCGAATATCTGGTTCAAATATTCGGAAGCTAACATTCTCCTATCTTCATATTTAGTTTTAAGCGTTTCGAATATTAATAAGTAATTGTTTGCTGTAGGTGTAAAACCAGAGCAGATCGACTGTGCCCTGCCACTAAGTTTACTAATTAAGTAATATAATTTTTCGGCGTCCGATAACGATGGGTTATTGTGTATATTGTTTTGAAAACTACTGAAGAAGAAGGGCCACGTCTTAATATCACCATTGAATACCGGAATATCTATTGGCGGCAACCTAATCGAGTCACTTGGACGTACCTGTGTTTCCGGCTTTGCTTCGTTTTGAGATTGTAGGGATCTCGCAGTTCTTTTCACGCGACACAACATATCTTCGAACGCCAGCAGCGGTTGGTAGTTCACTATGTATTTCGGGTCGATTTGTAATTCCAAATGATTAATTTGGTCTAATATTCTCTCGAAATCTATCCGCAAAGAATCTATCGTTTCGATTTCATTCAAAAAGGTTTCCCGCACTGCTTCTATATTAATGTTCTTTATATAATCACTTATATTCTGCATACGCGAAAAGAGTATGTCCCTCTTGGCATAAAGCGTTTTAATTTTGATTTCACTTCCACTAACTGCCATTTTAAATTATTATAATAAAGTTATATTAATCACAATTAATCTCACAACGCACAAACAATGAAGGATGGACACTCGGTATGCCGTATTACGTAATTAAATCGAACACCTGCGCAGCGAGTCGAGGTGACGCGTCATTTGCACTCAATAATTTTATCAAGATTGTGGGTAAGCGTATCAAACGGTTCCTATTACACTGTTTCAATTATTTAATAGGCTTTAAATTTAATCAAATACGAGCGCTATAAAACGAATAATTCTGTTTGCGTGTACCTAATCAAAATTTAAATTTAAACGAACACTATTTAAGTCTATTCCATAAATTAGAGTGCATTATCTAATTAATTAATTCAACAATTCGACCAAATCCTGCCGAAGTGACCATAAAATGGTGGAGCCACGTGTCTAAGGCTGCCGAAGTCTAATTCCCCGGTCGAACCTTAAACCTATTACGCGAGATTTTAACTAAAGTGGACTGTATATGCGTTGCTTCTACGCTTACGTAAAGGCGACTACTATGGCATGCGGTATAATGCACTCGCTCTTCCCTAAAACTAAACTATTATTTTGCCAAAGTCGATGAAAAGGAATCCTGCCTGATTAGGAAAACACAAATTGGAGCAGGTTAAAACAATTATATCAGGCGGGAACTAATTAAAGGAATATTGACTCACCGGGGTTTCTTCTATTTGTGTAGAGCACTATAGCTGCAACTTCTGGAACTTCTTCTAGAACACTCTGGAGAGAGGCGGTGCGCGACTATATCTCACACGAGGTGAGGCGGGTCTCCTGGAGCTCGACTGCTTCCAGGCTAAAGCGGTTTCTACTAGCGGTGTGGTTTCAACGACTGGCGCGGCGGGAAAAGAGCTGTTGTTCCAATGACTGGCGCGGCGGGAAGAGGCTGTTGTTCCAATGACTGGCGCGGCGGGAAGAGAGGACGCGCAACGGTCGCGCGTGTCTTATATATCCTCGGTTCCGATGATTACGTGACATTCTAGAATCATCTTCTTGCCCCTCCCACCCCACCTCCCCGATGTGTCGATAGGAGGGTATGAATGATATCGTTTTCGGAAAGGAAAATAAGCGACTTGGCACCTACCGTCAAATATAATAATACGAATGGTTTTCTGCGCAACCAAATGTATTAGTAATTAATTGATGGAATCAGGCGTTACTTTGCGGATAATTAATTATTAAATTAAGCGGATGATTGCGAATTAACTTATAAGGTAGATATGAACGGCAGAGTCGGAAAAGGATGCCCTAGAAGAAAGTTTATCGACAAAATTGGCGATATTTCGAAAATGGGCCACATAAGAAGCACCCATAACCGACGAGCATGTATGCGTAGATATATGGATGTAAAGGAGGCGAAGGAGGTATGTCAGGATCGTGCCAAATGGAAGTCCGTAGTCTCTGCCTACCCTTCTGGGTGACAGGCGTGAGCGTTTATGTTTATGTATTTTTATTAGAAATTAATTAAATAAAAAATAAATGACGACTACATAGTTAGGCTAGCGTAAGATAGTAAGCTAAACGTTTGACTGCGGCACTGCAAGACCGATGAATAAATAGTTTCTGTCTTACAATAAATAGTCTGTGTCTGGATTCTTGTCCTTGTACAATTTATGTATGTTAGTTGCCTCTCTTTCCTCCTTTTGAACGTTGAAGTTTGTTTTAAAAAAGGGAAAGGGTAAAAATATTTTTTGTAACACTGATTTGATTAATTTACTTTTAAGTATAACCAGGTAAGAAACATCATTGTATTTTTAAGCGGATGGTTGCGAATTAATTAATATCTTTATTGTAATGGATTTCCGCAAAGTAACGCCTGATTCTATCAATTATATGTAGAGATAGTTGATTTTTTTAAATTATATAAAAGAAAAAGCAACAAGCCTTAGCAAAATTAAAGGCAATCTAAATAATTAAAATAAATACAGATGTAACCGTTTGATTTGACATTTGAACTCATTTGATTTGACAATGTCATTGGCAGACTTATTACAAAGGTAGTAAGTAGACATAGCCGCCATTAAAATTTGCTTACGTTAAGTACATATAATTTTTAATATGGAAGTCGCACCAGACTGGTCGACCGCTAGAATCGTTGGCCTTAGTAGGGGTGAATTCCTTGTCCGCTTTACTTGACGCCGCTATGTTGCTATTTTCAAAATGTAATAGCGTGTGATGTTTCCTGGCGCACTTGCTACATACGGAACTCGAATTGCATTTTGCAACTAAATGCTTATCGCTTAAGCAGTTCAAACATAGGTTGTTTGTCTTTACTAATTTATAACGTTCCCTTGGTGAATATTTACAAAAAGTCGCACAATTATATAAATTACCGTGTTTATCTTTACATACGATACAAGTATGCTGAAGTGATGTTGACGTAGCGGTTACGTAAGTTAACGACCCTGCTATTTTAGATGGTTGAGTCTGTCTACGGTCGACGCACCTTTTAATCTCCTGTTTAACGTTCGGAGAGCGCTGCATCACCTTTATTTGATCTCGCACGAACGATGCTAATGAATGAAAGGAAGGCATCTCCGAGCTACGATGCTCCATTTCAAACGCACGCACGGTGTCGGGGTCTAATTTCTTTAGTGCAATATGGAGAAACACCACGTCCATAAGGTCATTAAATTTCAAATTCTTAAGTGCAGCCACCGATGCCACAAATTTATCTAGAAATTGCTCTAAGCCGTTGATGTTCGCGGATGATATAGGTTTAAGATCGAATATCTGGTTCAAATATTCGGAAGCTAACATTCTCCTATCTTCATATTTAGTTTTAAGCGTTTCGAATATTAATAAGTAATTGTTTGCTGTAGGTGTAAAACCAGAGCAGATCGACTGTGCCCTGCCACTAAGTTTACTAATTAAGTAATATAATTTTTCGGCGTCCGATAACGATGGGTTATTGTGTATATTGTTTTGAAAACTACTGAAGAAGAAGGGCCACGTCTTAATATCACCATTGAATACCGGAATATCTATTGGCGGCAACCTAATCGAGTCACTTGGACGTACCTGTGTTTCCGGCTTTGCTTCGTTTTGAGATTGTAGGGATCTCGCAGTTCTTTTCACGCGACACAACATATCTTCGAACGCCAGCAGCGGTTGGTAGTTCACTATGTATTTCGGGTCGATTTGTAATTCCAAATGATTAATTTGGTCTAATATTCTCTCGAAATCTATCCGCAAAGAATCTATCGTTTCGATTTCATTCAAAAAGGTTTCCCGCACTGCTTCTATATTAATGTTCTTTATATAATCACTTATATTCTGCATACGCGAAAAGAGTATGTCCCTCTTGGCATAAAGCGTTTTAATTTTGATTTCACTTCCACTAACTGCCATTTTAAATTATTATAATAAAGTTATATTAATCACAATTAATCTCACAACGCACAAACAATGAAGGATGGACACTCGGTATGCCGTATTACGTAATTAAATCGAACACCTGCGCAGCGAGTCGAGGTGACGCGTCATTTGCACTCAATAATTTTATCAAGATTGTGGGTAAGCGTATCAAACGGTTCCTATTACACTGTTTCAATTATTTAATAGGCTTTAAATTTAATCAAATACGAGCGCTATAAAACGAATAATTCTGTTTGCGTGTACCTAATCAAAATTTAAATTTAAACGAACACTATTTAAGTCTATTCCATAAATTAGAGTGCATTATCTAATTAATTAATTCAACAATTCGACCAAATCCTGCCGAAGTGACCATAAAATGGTGGAGCCACGTGTCTAAGGCTGCCGAAGTCTAATTCCCCGGTCGAACCTTAAACCTATTACGCGAGATTTTAACTAAAGTGGACTGTATATGCGTTGCTTCTACGCTTACGTAAAGGCGACTACTATGGCATGCGGTATAATGCACTCGCTCTTCCCTAAAACTAAACTATTATTTTGCCAAAGTCGATGAAAAGGAATCCTGCCTGATTAGGAAAACACAAATTGGAGCAGGTTAAAACAATTATATCAGGCGGGAACTAATTAAAGGAATATTGACTCACCGGGGTTTCTTCTATTTGTGTAGAGCACTATAGCTGCAACTTCTGGAACTTCTTCTAGAACACTCCGGAGAGAGGCGGTGCGCGACTATATCTCACACGAGGTGAGGCGGGTCTCCTGGAGCTCGACTGCTTCCAGGCTAAAGCGGTTTCTACTAGCGGTGTGGTTTCAACGACTGGCGCGGCGGGAAAAGAGCTGTTGTTCCAATGACTGGCGCGGCGGGAAGAGGCTGTTGTTCCAATGACTGGCGCGGCGGGAAGAGAGGACGCGCAACGGTCGCGCGTGTCTTATATATCCTCGGTTCCGATGATTACGTGACATTCTAGAATCATCTTCTTGCCCCTCCCACCCCACCTCCCCGATGTGTCGATAGGAGGGTATGAATGATATCGTTTTCGGAAAGGAAAATAAGCGACTTGGCACCTACCGTCAAATATAATAATACGAATGGTTTTCTGCGCAACCAAATGTATTAGTAATTAATTGATGGAATCAGGCGTTACTTTGCGGATAATTAATTATTAAATTAAGCGGATGATTGCGAATTAACTTATAAGGTAGATATGAACGGCAGAGTCGGAAAGGGATGCCCTAGAAGAAAGTTTATCGACAAAATTGGCGATATTTCGAAAATGGGCCACACAAGAAGCACCCATAACCGACGAGCATGTATGCGTAGATATATGGATGTAAAGGAGGCGAAGGAGGTATGTCAGGATCGTGCCAAATGGAAGTCCGTAGTCTCTGCCTACCCTTCTGGGTGACAGGCGTGAGCGTTTATGTTTATGTATTTTTATTAGAAATTAATTAAATAAAAAATAAATGACGACTACATAGTTAGGCTAGCGTAAGATAGTAAGCTAAACGTTTGACTGCGGCACTGCAAGACCGATGAATAAATAGTTTCTGTCTTACAATAAATAGTCTGTGTCTGGATTCTTGTCCTTGTACAATTTATGTATGTTAGTTGCCTCTCTTTCCTCCTTTTGAACGTTGAAGTTTGTTTTAAAAAAGGGAAAGGGTAAAAATATTTTTTGTAACACTGATTTGATTAATTTACTTTTAAGTATAACCAGGTAAGAAACATCATTGTATTTTTAAGCGGATGGTTGCGAATTAATTAATATCTTTATTGTAATGGATTTCCGCAAAGTAACGCCTGATTCTATCAATTATATGTAGAGATAGTTGATTTTTTTAAATTATATAAAAGAAAAAGCAACAAGCCTTAGCAAAATTAAAGGCAATCTAAATAATTAAAATAAATACAAATGTAACCGTTTGATTTGACATTTGAACTCATTTGATTTGACAATGTCATTGGCAGACTTATTACAAAGGTAGTAAGTAGACATAGCCGCCATTAAAATTTGCTTACGTTAAGTACATATAATTTTTAATATGGAAGTCGCACCAGACTGGTTGTAAGCCTCTTCCCGCATACATTATAAAATATGTCTGAGGAAGAACCCTAAATATACATATTCTATCGGCATAAAGAGGAAAGAATGTTAGACTACGAAATTGAGATGGTCGAAGGGTTGGGATATAGGGCTATTGAGAAGACTCGCACCCGTCGTTATCGTGGCGAAAGGTGGCAACAGGTGCTGACTCGTCACTTACTAAAGTACCTAGGTACCGCTCACAGCAATATTAACTGACTGTGATGTGCATAAATAGTACATCAACGAGCATATATTAATACATTTTATAGGATAATTAAGTACCTACTTACATGTTTTTAATATGCTGCAATATCACTATATTATTTTTCTGTGTGGATATTATTGCCTGTTACCATATTCCACTTAATTAAACGTGGAATCTAATCACCATTGAAGATTAGCGTGAAATTGGAGATGTTAGTGATTCTTATTCATCCATATATTGTAATACAAATTGTTCTTGAATATTGAGTTGTTCTTGAAATTCATGGTATTCACTGCGATTGATGAAGAAGTCATAGATGAAAGCGGGCTAACATTGCTGTTTTTATTATTAAACCGTATACTTAAATAAAAATAAACACAAACTTAAATAAAAACAAACACTGTCAGAAATCGAACCCGGGAATTCCCGGATTCCACCACAGAGCTTCAATACGACAAATCCTTTTCAATTTGACGACAGAACTTAAAAGAAAGGGAGCGTGAACCGGTATTTTAGAGACGGCTGTTATACATACTGTATTTATTCCTTCCTGACAGCCCTAAGGAACCACAGAAATACAGCCGTGATGTAGAAAGAGGAAAAGATGCAAAGTAATACGGACACTCGCGCGCAGCGTTAAAGGTTTATTTAGCTTGCGTGCGCAAATTATCTTATTAATAATAATTATGTAGGCTATTAAATTTCGGCAAGCAGTCAACATCATAAGAGTGGAACCTCTGTACGTAGTGCTATTATTTATTCTGTGACTTGCCTACTCTTGTAAAGCTGGCTTTCCACTATGGGATATAATACATATTATATCCCGAAATATAAATTCTATCCCGCGGCTGCCCTTTACACTGTGAGATACGTCTTTTAACCAGTGTGCGTTCGTCATTGGAATATTTGAGGACTTGACGATTGAGGAAGGGTGTTCGGGGTACAGAAGGTGAAACATAATATGAAAATATCGCTAGGTTGATCGAAAAAATATTTATAGTTTGGGATGTAATATATGTACATTATACCTCAGTGGAAACGGTTCCATTTAAAAGTACGGTGAACGAGATAAATTTATATCTCGAGATGTAATATAAATTATATTATATCCTATAGTGGAAAGTGGGCTTAATAGTACCTACCTTGCTGCGCTCGCTTTAAAAATTCACAACACCGAGTTCGTTCCTTATCGGCACCAATGAAATTGTTACTTGCAATTTTTAATGTTTATTTACCACGTGCGCAGTTAACAAAAATATTGTGAAACTGAAACAAAAATGTTTTATTCAACATATGTAGATTATAAATAATACTTATTGAAACTCACTCTTTTGTCTAATTACCACTGGTTCGAAAAACCTTTGTCCTCGGAAGAACCAGCAAAAAACCACAGCAGGACTTTTTTAAATAACAACTTACAATCATGTACCTACATATGTTACAACTAATAACACGAAACAAATTAGTAATATCTTTGTAGCGATCACCTTTCCTAGGAGTTATTATTGTTCATAAATTCCTTAATATTATAATAACCCTTTTTATTCAAACTTAGTTTCATAAAGTATTTGAACTTTGTGGAGCTAATTTTATATATTTTCTGGAAATTTGTAGTAAAAGCGTATATATATATATATATATATATATATATATATATATATATATATATATATATATATATATATATATATATATATATATTGTTGGCGACGCGCCTATAAGAATATTTCAATTTATTAGTTAACCGATTACGAATAGCTTCTAAAAAGCAAATTATCGAGCAATAATATTCTAATAAGAAAATGCTGAGTTGAATCTTAAAGAAATATCGAATTAATGATATGAAGGTCTTGGGTTCGACTCCCAGGCCGGAACAGTTTATCGTTTTATTAGTCATATTCTTTTAATAAATTCATATAGGGAATTTTTAAGACATAAATTATGTTACCGGATTTGTTCCCCGGTCGAGATGATCGCTGTGCATAAGTAGAATTAATGGAAGTTGATTGCATAGGTATTGTCTTATATGAGTTTGATATGTTTTGTATGAAAACAAATGCCTATTTTTTATGATTGATTTATGAAAACATTCACTTATATTGTTTGAGAAGAAACATGATAACTGATAAGAATCTGATTAGAAATAGTTTTCAACGTTTGAGAATTGTGTAGAATCATTTATTCACCTAGTATTGTTGATATTAGACTTTCCATTTTACTGATAGTCGATAGCCGTGCAAAAGTTAGTTGTTCAAATAGTGTGAGTTCATAGACGGACGCTAGCTACGTACTTAGGAGGCCAAATATGTAGAAATTTAAATATTTGCAATTTCAGCAATTTATGTAAAAATGACTTGTAAAACATTTCAGATTGATTGTACGTGTAAAAGAGGTGAATTCTGTGTTATTTTTATGTGAAAATTCCTGTGAATAATGATAGTTTTGTATAAGAAATTTAAAAGTGTTTTAATAGTGAAATGTATAGAGAAAATGTAAATTAAACTGTTGTATTGGTTAAGATATGTATAATTTCAAGTGGAAAACATTGTTTTAACTTTCTATGTTAAATATTTAAGAAATTTCAACTTTGAACATGTGAGTAAAATAGGCATATTTTGTTAAATAAATAAAAGGTTTTTTGTGATATGAAAATGTAATGTATATCGTAGTATAGATATTTTTTGTGCTATCTTTACAAGTAAATTGTATAAATGTATGTCTTATACAAATAAAGTTATTGAGTAAACCGTGAGAGAGTGATAGAACAAATTGATGTATAATGATTTCTTATATTTACGCGAACACTACACATTAAAATAATACTAGTTTTTACGGAATTCGCGTATATTTAACTTTTTAATACCCGACGTTTCGAACGCTTTACAGCACTCATGGTCACGGGCGGGACTGAGATGTTCAACGTCCATATGTCATAGTTAACCGCGGTTACCATAGATTAAAATTTAACTTTTGTTCCGATCTATGCGGTATGAACTTATGGTATCTTGAAGTCTTGCAGTTGTATGCTTGGGTTGGGATTTAATTTATTATTTTATTAAGTAATTGCAACATTTTGTTTACCCGTTTAAATATTTATTATTTAATCTGTATTATATAGTCGATATAAGGTAGGTATATTTTACTAACTAAATTCTATTTATTTGCATTTTATTATACCTTTTATCTATATAGATTGTTTACACCCGCCACAGTTTCTCAAATCGTCCAAGGTTGACAGGTAGTTAAATGGCAATAAGGCATAATAAGGGATATAAAGGGCAGACTTAACCCTTTATATCCCTTGTTACAAAGTTTGTTATAAAGTTTAAAAAATAAATTTCTATGAGCGACAGAGTACTCTTAGAGTAATTACATACATATCTAGTTACTTTGTGCATACATACGTGTTATTGCTCTGAGAGAATATTATTATACATATATTTAAAAAACGCTTCCAACTAGAGAAGACCTGGAGGGCATTCATGTATATATTACATAACTCAATGCTGGAGGGTAGTTGTTTAACTTTCAGTGTTTATCATACATACAGTATAATTATTGTATATTTATATTTATATCGCCATATAGAAAATATAATTTATGTTTTTAATTTTTAGTTTCTATTAAATATCTATACAGTGCAATAGCACGAAATTACGTTAAAGAGGTGAGAGAGGTGTGTCAGGATCGTGCCAAATGGAAGTCTGTAGTCTCTGCCTGCCCCTCTGGGTGACAGGCGTGAATGTTTATGTTTATGTTATGTTACGTTAAAGAGCTTATTAATAAGAGTTCTGAAATAACAAATAAAAAAATCTGCATTAACTAGTACGAAATTTACCTTCAAATCAGGAGAATGAAAAATGGTTGTCGAAAGTAAAATTATTTAAATAAGAAAATGAGCTCGGTTGCTCACATGATTATAAATTAACTACTGTTATTACATATTGCGACATCTTTTCCGAGTACGTACCAAATACCTCGCCATAACGCATCGCATTTTACGCCCGCTATAAAACTGAAAATATTGCTATCACAACATTAGAAAACAAATTGCGCCATACATCGTAGTAAACTGTGTAACAAATAATAAAGTTGAATTATTCTTATTAATCTGCATTTTTTCCCCCAAAGCGATAAAATGTATGCAAGGGTTGTTTGACATAGTCATTATTTTTTATGGACTGCTGTAGAATGGTTATGATGACGTCGAGGATGAAACTCAGAATAGAAAATAGAGTTTTGTATGATAAAATTAAGTCCAATGACAAGGAACTAAACTGAACTATTTCATAAACATTATTAAATTATAGTAGCTAGTTCTCTCTCACTCTGTGTTTAGAGTTTGTTGCCCGCAGTTCGTCTTTTTTTATATAATAAACGTAATAAACGAGCGCACAGTCTATCTGACGGTAAGTGGATGCTGTGGCCCATAGACGTCTACATTTATCGTCGATTAAGTATCAAAATTCAGATACGTTGTTGTTAACACTCTGAGGACTAAAATGAAATGCCTCGTTTCCAGTAAAAAAGGGTCTCCGGATCCCTACACTCACCACACGAAACACAGCAGTAGTAAGATGTTATTTTACGCTGGTATTCTGTGAGAGCTTGGTGCTTCCCCGGTCGAGCCGACCCATTCGTGCTACAACAATAATATAGCTGCAGCGTGGCTCTACACCGTGTAAAAATCAATAAACCACATAAAAAATAATCATCTGGTAATAACTAAATGCTATGGTACATAAGTCTACATACATCCCTGATTAAGTATCAAAATGCAGATCCGACAATGCACCCGAATTTTGACGCCGGAAAGCTATGTGAATTACCTCGTAATCAGTAAAAAAGAGTTCCGGTTCTCTTCATACACTGATTACAAAACGAAGCAGCTTTGTGCTTTTATTTTACACTCAAATTCAGCGCACAGAGCTGTAGTAGCTCAGTAAATAATCGCTCAACAAACCCGGGTTGGGTTCGTCCCCCGCCACGGTAGTGAAATTATTTATTTCAATTTTACATGCTGTGTTATTACGTGGGTAAAAAACTAACTTGCATGTCTGAGAAGTTAAAAAAACATGGATTGATGCTGCGCGGTCATTTTACTGCCCCAAAACTCTCTCAGAAATGAGAAAATGTCTGTGCTCAGCAGTAACACATAAAAAAACATACAGTCGCATTGAGTACCCGTTTTGAAGTCTATTAAAAAAGATATAAATCTAAGAACCAACGTCAATTATTTATCCTGATTTAACATGTACCTATTATCACTAAGTATAGGATTATATTTTATTAGATACTATATATTTTTAATTTCTGAGCCGTATTATCTAAAAGAGCATTGCCCATTTTCGGCCATGGAACGCCCAACAATGTGAATTTGTTAAAAAATTATATCTTTATTTATGGTTATTAATCGCGGTATTCATTTGTCCTCAAACAATGGGAATATTTTTGCACAAATTAAAAGTACCGAAAACATAATAATAAAAATTAGGTAAATCATTATGTCATTAGTTTGTGAATAAAAAAAAGTGTTGCCAATCACAAAACACATTTAAAAATCGATTCTCTTTTTCGATCGATTATTTACGGTGTCATCATTACAGTGCCAATATAATTTTTAAATAATTATTATGTTACGATAATTAAACAAGCGAATTACTAGCTGATTTCCAATGAATTCTTTAGAGAGTAACAAATGCTACGGCACAATTTAACTGTTAATCTTAACCGATCTTCTTTGAAAACAGATAAGAACTGTTATTCTTATCTGTTTTTAAAGAAGATCGGTTAAGTTATTCTTATCTATTCATAACAATACATTTAAAATCAAGTTATGATAACGAAACAAGTTAGTTTCCAGCTGATCTACCATGAATCCTTTAACCTTTTGAGCGCCAAAGTCGCCTATACTTGACCAACACCTGCGGGCCCTGAGCGTCAACGACGTCTATAGTTGACAAAAACCCGGCTCTCAAAAATATGAAATATAGATATTGGAAAATTATTACAGGTATTTTAATTCTACACTCCTCAAAATAGGAATAACCCAGCAACATGTGAGTATAAAAAACAAGTCTTCTAGAGCCACAAGTACTAAGAAACATTGAAATAATAAAAATGGATTTTTATCTAAGCAAATACTATGTCCAGCACGCCAAAGTCGTCTATGGTTGACCGCTAGTGTCAAACGCGGGAGGCATAGATTTCTTGAAAACTATGCAAAATTCAGCTCAATGGTGTTTTTTTTCTATTATTATTGATATTTGAATAAAATTAAAAATTAGAATCATAAAACTACAATTAGCTACATGAATAAAAAATGTTATCAGATCATCTTCATATAATAAATCTAATATCTCAGCTCTAGCGCATCTTTAGCGCGTCATCGAAAATCAGTTCACTGGGCACCGTGATCAAGGATAGACGACACCCTGATGACGTCATAAGTGATTACCGAGAAAAAGAGCGATGCAACATGAACGATTCCTCAGAACTCATTCGGATTTTGGAAAGCGTCGATGATGATGAATTTTGATTTTTGATTGATGAATTGAATTTTTGATTGATTGGTGAACAAATATGTTTATTTATTCCATGACCAAGATTTTAGTATTATAAGGCTGATTTACCTAGTGCGAATAATTATATACAATTGTTGATTAATGAATAATTATGTACCTTTTTTAATAATAATACAAAATTACAATTAATGTTTTTTTTACTTAGGGTGTGAAGAGCAATTTTTCATTTTGTGTTGTGCCATTTTCTTTCTCAGTTTCAAAATCATCTAGCAGCATCAGCATCATATCAAATCCCCATTGTCATAAGAGTGTAAGACTTTTCTTCTGTGTTTCACTTGGCCTACGCCTTCCCCGACACATAAAATATTATGAATCGATGTCTGTATATTTCGGTTAGATCGATTTTGAAATCGATACACAACATTCTATGAATGTTTCAAAAAGGAAGGTCAGCTACGCCGTTGTCGTCCAGTCGTGACAGTGTCGTCATTAGGATGGAGAGTAGTGCTGTGGTTTACTACTATTTTATTGTTTGTTTTTATTTATGTTTATATGTACAAAGTACATATATAAAAAGAAAGGGAGACGGCACAAGATTAAATAAAACATACAGTTTATTAAGAGTCATTTACAGCATAAAAAACCAACAAAAACAAGTTATTTCACGTTATCGATATATCAACTCTTGGCAAAACTATTTTGTTTTGGCGCTTTGGCGTACAGGACATGGTAATGCGTTTTTGGCGTAGCGCTCAAAAGGTTAAAGCTTAACAAAACGCAACTGCACAATTTAACTTTTCCTAAAAATACATTTCAAATAGCATTTAAATAAATAAAGGAAAATATATTTTAAAAAGCCTGCAGAACTTAAAGCGCCTCAAAGATTGTTTTTTTAACGATATTATTAATCGAACAAAAATCGATATCCTTTCATCGATTTTATGTCAGTTAAGTGGTAACATCGAGTCTGACAGCTAAGCCCTGTCATAGAATGAAATCACAATTCAGTTCACATTTCACAACTATATCTATACCTATATAAATAGTCACACGTAGAATTCATTTGCGTGTTATTTTGTTTCTTTTTATTTTTGTTAATTTGTTATCGAAGTAACGAACAAGCCTTATAAATGGACTCTGACATTTTTTCCCAACATATAGCGAAAACACGACTGCATTTGTTGGAAATTCCAGAACTGCAAAATCTTATACAAGAATAGGTTCGACCACAGCAGGTAAATAGTTACAATCATGTGTCATGTCTTCCTTTTCGTCATTCTACAATTGCATCAATGCTTATTAACTGAGTTGTCTTATAATTATATCAATTGATATAATAATTATGGCTTCTTTATTAGGTACAAGTTTCGAGTGATAGTGTAGTATGCCACGCATGTTAGACTGCAGCCTGGAATCAAATACGACATCCAACTAGCGAACAGGAAAATTCACCAATTAATAGTCATGGACATGTATGTATCAGCTGTGGCAAGTCACTTTTGAGAATAAGATCACACACATTGTTTGGGTCTGATTCTCCACGTGAGGAACCTCATAAGGAATGAAATTGCCCATCAAATTGCACCACTTGAGGTACGTGTTCAACATTTTTTAATTTATTAAGTGTGTGTGCTCATATCTGATAGTGATACATGTTTTTACTCTGATTACATCCACTTAAACTATATCTGACAAACATACAAGCTTATTTATAACATGGCGATGAGATTAGCTTGTCACCACCAGATAGACTGCCACCGTTTTTACCAACTACCAAGTAATGAGACCATTGATTTTTCATTGTTTTTGGACTACTGGTAGTTTTTAAGTGCTTAATTATTAAATAATATGGGCCATTAAGTCTGCTTTTGTGCAGTAACAATTAACTTGATAAATATTTTATATGTATTTGAGTTTAAAGGAAACAAATCTGTTTTATCTTTATTTAGTTCACTTTTTCACTTTTTTATTTAATATTATTTCAGTTGCCATCGTCATCTCGTGTGTGTCATAATTGTTGGCGAAGGTTTGATAGAGCAGCATCACATTCAACTGCAGATCGGGAACCATCTGAATCATCTAGTTCATCCTCGTTGCAATCTGAAGTCGGTAATGTATTGCACCCAGATTGAAACATTCTAATTTCAATAGAGAATGAAGCTGGGTATTCCCACCTGCTTGGGACACTGTAATTAATAAAATTAAAACTAAACCCAAGCATACCACGCAAGACTTCAAGACAGTAAGTTCATTCTGCGTAGATCGGACCATAAATAGTTATTAAAAAGCTGAAGTTACTCCAAGTTAACACTGATTTCGGTACACCAGTCACCTCAATCCCCCATGACCATGTGTGCTGGAAAGCACCCGAAAGTCGGGAATAAAAAATCAAAGAAATTAAATGCGATAACATCGGTAAAATTAGTTGTTAAAAAACTGTATTTGTGAAAATAAAAACTTTTATATCTTAAAATTCCCGACTTTTTTTAAACCAATTTCTTAACCATTTCATTCCTTTAATTGTATATTATCATATCTATATGCTTTTATATGTGGGCACCCATGGCCGAAATGTCTATGAAGAGTGGGCAATGCCTTTTTCCCCCTATCGTATTCCAAATACGATATTTTATCTTAAAAATTAATCAATGATTATTTACACTGTAAAAATGGACAATTGCGCAATAATGATGTATCTGACGTCAATTACACTGGAAAATGAAAAATTCGATATTCACCCAGAAAACCAAGAAAAATAATTTTAAATTTTAAATTTGCAATTTATCATTCAGAACAATCATTTCGTCATTTTCGTATGATGGACAACCGTAGTTTTTGTAAATAATTTTTTATGGTTATTATTTTCCATATATTTGACAGGGTCCTTTTCGTTGCGTGGTTGTCGTAAATGGCGACTATGATAATATAAGAATATATATTACATAAGCAAGGTACTCTAAGGAAATGCCAGAAAAACTTACGGCTTCCGATAGATGGCAGTATAACTATCCCGCTTACGACAGATATAAAACACCCAAATTTGCAATGGGCAACAGTGTCAAAGGTCCACCCGCCAACAGCCTACAATGTGAGACGTCTATGTTCACTAGTGGGTTTTTATGAGTTGACTATTAAAGATATATATATCTATACGTAACTTTTTATAGGAGGTGGGCGAACGTGCATACGGCTTACCCGATGATAAGTGACTACCGCCGCCCATGAACAACTGCAACACCAGAGGAATTGCAGATGCGTTACCGGTCTTATTTTAAAAAGATTTTCCTTTTGTATTGAAGGTCCCTAAGTCGCATCGGCCTGGAAAAATCGATGGTTGTAGTTGATTCCACAAGGAATTTGTGCGAGGAAGAAAATTTCTTGTAAATCGCACAGTGGTGGACCGCCAGTCATCCAGATGGTATTGATGGTTTCACGAGTTTAGCCGCGATGAGCGATGGTGAAATTAAGCGGCTGGAATCAGTCCAAACAATTTCTCAAAGCACTTCCCGTGGTAGATGCGTATTTTACGCAGAGACGCAACATCTCTTCGCAGTGACAGTGCGTCAAGCCGATCAGAAAGAGCTCGATCGCCGACAGTTCGAACCGCTCTGCGCTGAATGCGATGAAATGGAAAGAGCTGGTACTGGGGAGCCCCAACCCGGAAATGGGAACTGTATGCCATGTGAGACCGAACCTGCGCATTGTAAAGTTGCAGACGGATGCTGGCATGAAATACTGTCCCCCTCTGCTGAGCACGCTAAGTTTTTAGAGACTAATTTGGTCTTCTCTTCCAAGTGACTGTGAAACTGCATGTCATTAGATATGTCGACGCCAAAGATTTTGATACTGGCTGAGGCAACAAGGGGAACTGAAACTGAAAAGACACGACAAAGGGGTTCTTTTTAGCGATAAACGCTCAAACTTGTGTCTTCTGACAGACTAGATTTAGTCCACCCCAATCAGAGACTTTGTTCAACAAAGTCTCGACTTTAGACACTATTTTGTTTTGGTATTCGGCGACATTTTGCCACGAAATATTATTACAGCGCTGTTGTCCGCATAGCAATGCATGTTACTGGTTTGAAACGTATCATATGAGAAGAAACAGCGTTGTTAATAGCACGCAGCTTTGTGGAACACCAGCGTTAATAGGCTTGTAATCGGAGCACGAATCATCAACTACGACTTTGTAGCTCCGATCTGCAAGAAAACCGGTAATTCAATTGCACAATTTCCCATGGGAAGGAAGCTTCAAAAGAAGCGTTTTGTGCCACACCCAATGGAAAGTCTTCGCTATGTATAAACTAATGGCCAAGACCTCATCTTTGGACTTCAATGCCTTTGCCCATCTATGAGTTAGGTTAACCAGAAGATCATCAGCTAAGCATCCCTGAAGTACGCCGTACTACGTACGTAAATTGTACTGGCGGTCACTAATCAGCTGGTGGTCCTCAAGATACCTCATGAGCTGGCAGTTAATAATTGTTTCCATTATTTTGGAGAACGAGGAGGTGATAGCTATTGGCCTGAAGTTTGACGGATCTGAGCGGTCGCCTTTTTTAGTGATCGAGTGAATCAAAGCTGTATTTCATGAATTTTCGACTACGCCTAAGCGGTAGGATTACCGGAAAAGACACATTAAACCGGTGCCAACTCCTGAGCAGGCGTCTTAAAGACAATAAGTGGGACTCTATTTGGCCCACTGAACTTGACGTCCGGGGAGTTTTTTGCGCACCACCAACCTTTTTACCACCCTGCAAGTGCACGTACACCCTACGTTTACGCAGCGCTCAGCAAGCACGGATGCTGCATGGAGCACTCATACTAAGGGATTGTCTGCGGTGTGATCCTCTCGTCATCTAAAGTTGAGTTGGACGCAAATAGAGAGCCTAGCAGATCGGCTTTCTCCTTTGCGGCATGGGCCAGTGAACCTTCCTCCCTGTGCAGAGATGGCTGATGAAAATTCCCTTGGGCAGCCTTGGCGAGAGACCAGAATTCACGTGTTCCCGAAGGAAGTCGAACGCAGTTTTTTTGCCAATTCTGCCAAAGTACTCTGACTTAGCCTTAGCAATTACATTTTTGAAGTCCTATAAAAGTGTCATTGCCAAAGGCTAAGTCAGGTGTGGGGCGAAATTATACTTCTTTTCAAGAGCGTTGGTGTTTGCCTACCGAGACGTTTATGCGTCAGCCCAGGCCCAGTAGTACTCTTGTTTATGGCGTGATGCAATTTTACAGAAGTGAGCAAACCATGGCTGAGATTTGCTACTGGTGGGCACCACCAGAAGCAAATCAAATTTCATAATATTGTTACACACGGCACTAGCGCCATCTAGTCTCGAACCGAAGAACTAAACTTCTTGAAGTTGAAACTCGAACTCACCGAGAGTTCGAGTTTGTAAACCTTGCGCGTGTTTACTTGAATATTCTGGATATTTCGGTGCTAATTTATATTTATAGGTGCTGCAAGATGCGATCGGGGCAGAGTTGAACTCGGCGACACAAGCGAAGCTTCGGAGCGGAATTAAGTGAATGAGTGTGTTTAATTATTAGTGTTTTTAACTTTAATTTGTATAAAGTAAATTAAAGTGTTAATTTAGGTAATTCTATCGGCAATTTTTATTGTCACGAACCTCAAGCTCGTAACAATTGGTGTCAGAAGTGGGATAAAATCATGCATTTACCTAAGGAGTAAACGGAGGGTGTCCGTACCCGAAGTCAACGCCAGCAGGAGACGGACCAACGAAGATTTGGTGGTGCAACGCCGCAGACGTCGGAGGGCCAGCCACCATCTGCAGGCCCGTCGGTAGCTCCTACATCTGCAGCACCTGACTTAGGTGCTCTGATGGTGATGCTGCAGGAGCAGGCTCGCTGACAGTAGGAGCAGGCTCGCCGACAGGAGGAACAGGTCCGTCGGTTGGAAGAGCAGCTGCGGGGTGGACAGGATGAACAGGTCCGCCGACAGGAGGAACAGGTTCGCCGACAGGAGGAACAGGTCCGTCAGTTGAAAGAGCAGCTGCAGAGCGGACAAGAGGAACAGGCCCGCCGACAGGAGGAACAGATACTCCTCATAAAGGACCTTCACGCTACCTTTGCGAAAGAGATAAGGGAGGTGAAGGATAGGGTTGCTCAACATGACAACCGCCTGTCGGAAGCTGAAACCCGAATCGAAGAACATGAAACCCGAATCAACCATGTGAACAATCGGGTTGACAACGTGATGGCTGACGTGAAGAAAACGCTGAACGACCTCAAACTTGGGGATGGAACTACAGCTCAACAGAAAGTGCCGCCGATTGACGGGACTTCTTCCAGGTCGGCCTACAAAATCCAGTTCGAGGCCGTCATGGAAGCAAACGGCTGGAATAAAAGCCAGGCCATGACTGCACTCACCTTAGGCCTGCGCGACCAAGCCTTAACCGTGTTGGAAGCTCTCGGTAAGAAAGTGACCTACGAGCAGCTCCTTGATGGATTGGAGGCGAGATATGGTGACGCTCACCTGGAACTCGTCTTTCGCGCGCAGCTTAAAGATCGCGTGCAATGCAGCAACGAAAACCTGCAGCAGTGGGCCCTTGAGGTGGAGAAGATGGTTCGAAAAGCATACCAATCTGTACCTGCGCTCATTGAAGGGAACCTGGTGCATACATTCATCGACGGCATCCACGACCTGGAAGTCAGAGCTGCTGAGAGGCTCGGGCACCACGAGACGCTTAAAGACGCCATGGCCCATGCACTGGAGGTGGAAGCCGTGCGGCAGGATAATCGTTCCCATCGCATCAGGGAGGTTGCAGCAGCTACAGTACGCGACCGCAACAAAGGATACAGCCCTAGGTGCTATGGCTGTGGGGAAAAGGGCCATCTTCGATCCAGCTGCCCTAAGCGAGCCCTAGAAAGGGAAGTTGATCGATCTCGAGAGAGTAGTGCAGCTAACGGGGCCGCCTGGCGGCGTCAGGATCATCGTTCCCCTCACGTTAGGGAGGTTGCATCAGTTACGGTTCGCGACCACAATAAAGAATACAGCACTAGGTGCTATGGCTGTGTGGAAACGGGCCATCTTCGATCCAGCTGCCCTAAGCGAACCCTAGAAAAGGGAAGGTGAACGATCTCAGAAGGGAAGTGCGGCTAAAATCACCGCCCAGCAGCAGCCGGGATACGACTTTACTATCAGACATCGCAGCGGGAAATCTCATGGCAACGCGGATGTATTGCCAAGAAGACCTTGTCCTGGAGATAGGAAACATTGTACTAGGCAAAAGAGTAAGGAAGTGGTATCCGTGAGGATGCTCAGGACAGACCACCTCAGCAACGAGTGGAAGGACAGCTTACAACGTGCACAGCAGGAAGATCCGAACATCAAGCCGATTCTGGAATGGATAAAGGCCAGTGCTCCCAAGCTCAAGTGGAGCGACGTCTCAGCGATGAGTTCGACCACTAAAAGCTATTGGGCCCAATGGCACAGCTTGCTGCTTCAGGATGGAGTTCTGTGCCGTAAATGGGAAAATGTTCGGGGAGACAGCTGTCATTTGCAAATGGTTGTCCATAAAGCTAAAGTACCGGATGTTCTACAGCTGTACCATAATGATTATTCAGGAGGCCATCTGGGAGTTAAACGAACTCTACTGAAGATCCGAGAACGGTTTTACTGGGTCCACTGTCGAAACGATATCGAGGACTGGTGTCGCAAATGTACAAGTTGTGCGGCAGTAAATGGACCTCAGACTCGTACTCGTAGTAGAGGTGTATTGAAGTTGCACAATATTGTTGCACCATGGGAGATAATAGCCATTGACGTGGCGGGGCCGTTTCCGGAGAGTGAAAGCGGTAACAAGTATTTCATGGTTGTGATGGATTACTTCACTTAGTGGCCAGAAGTCTTCGCCATTCGAAATCAAGAAGCTTCAACAGTTGCAGATAAACTAGTTCATGAAGTCTTCTGTCGTTTTGGAGTACCTTTACAGATTCACAGCGATCAAGGAAGGAATTTTGAGTCTCAAATATTCCAGGAAACTTGCCGAGTTATGGGTACTCATAAAACAAGAACGACTTCTTATCACCCGCAATCTGATGGAATGGTAGAACGATTTAATCAGACATTGGAGAGGTACCTAGCAAAAGTTGTAGACAATCGGCAACGAGATTGGGACAAGCACATACAACCGTTTTTGTTGTCATATCGAAGCGCTGTTCACGAAAGTACAGCAGTGACACCAGCTTTCGCAAACTTTGGAAGAGAATTACGGCTGCCTGCAGACCTGATCACCGGGATAACACCTGATGCTCCACGCAGTATAACCGATTATGCAAATGACTTGCGGAACAAAATGAATAACGTTTATGAGCACGTCAGACAATCGGGCCAGCAAATGTCTGAAAAGATGAAAACCCGGTACGGTCGCAAAATGAACAACAAAGGGTTCGACGAAGGTTCACTAGTGTGGTTGCACAATCCAGCCCGCAGCAAAGGGAAATCTCCTAAGCTTCAAGCTAAATGGGACGGCCCGTACCGGATTGTGACCAGGATCAACGATGTAACCTACCGGATACAAAAAGGCGCAAGAGGAACCATGTGGATCTCCTGGCGCGTTATTATGGGGCCGATAATGCTCGGGACGAGCATGTCTTAGGAGGGGGCCGTGTTACGCGTCCAAGTCGACGGCACTAGCGCCATCTAGTCTCGAACCGAAGAACTAAACTTCTTGAAGTTGAAACTCGAACTCTCGGTACCTTGCGCGTGTTTACTTGAATATTCTGGATATTTCAGTGCTAATTTATATTTATAGGCGCTGCAAGATGCGATCGGGGAAGTATTGAATTCGGCGAGATAAGCGAAGCTTCGGAGCGGAATAAAGTGAATCAGTGTGATAATTTTTAGTGTTTTAAGTTTTAATTGGTGTAAAGAAAATTAAAGTGTTAATTTAGGTAATTCTATCGGTAATTTTTAATGTCACGAACCTCAAGCTCGTAACAATATATTAATTTAAATTAAAAAAAAATTGTAAAATGTCAGTGTCATAGGCTTCTATTGCGTTCACCTGTTACACCGTTTTTTTTTTCAGACGCTAAAAAATCGGTCATTATATTGTATTATCATCCAAGTTACATAATTATATCAAATCGCAAATGCCAACACAATAGATTGTCAGCATGTGCAAAATAATTAGATCACAAACTTTTAATTGAAAAATATAAACACATAGTACGCAGAAATAAAGTTAAAAATAGTTTTAAAAAAGCATTACCTTGGATTGAGTACCTCCCCTTTTTTTTGGAGTCGGCTAAAAATAAAAACATGCGTTGACCGGACCGAAATAATCATGCCCACTTTCCATACATTGATTTACCTGTCAATTGATTCTTTTTACGAGTTGCGTCTACCTACTACTAGTGTTGTATAAAAACAATTAGTGTTTATAATAACATAATTACTTATCATATTTTTATTTAGAGGTCAGGGAAAAATTATATTAAGTGAATAAGTTTTTCAGGTTATAGCAGCTGTGAGAAAAGGTTTTATACTTATTTTTCTTTCCACGAGAAAGTATAAAACCATTAAAAATCATAATATCTAAATAATCATAAATTATTAAGTAAAAAAATTTGGTTATTTTGAACATTCATAAATCACATGACGAATAAACAAGTTTTTCGTAGTCTGTGAAACGGCACGTGTAAAACACGTTTTTTTTAATAAATTTTAGCATCGATTCTGGGCCTTTGAGTCATTGTAAAACACGTTTGTTCTCCAAAATCTATTGAGAACGATAAACCTAATAACATTTATTTTTTCCTGGCTTTTTTTGAAAATTCAGTCATGCCATACGAAATAAGCCAAAAAAATGCTAATGTATAAAATATTTTACGTCACTAGACTCGTTAGAATATTTTTAGGTCAAGACTGGACATGATTCACACACACATTCACACATGGCAACCCTATAGACATAAGAGTATGGTCCTTCCCCGATCTATCCGACCAATTCGTGCTGCAACCATAATAATAACTGTAGCTTGGCTTAACCACGCATAAAGAATTTATTAGTAATGATATTGCATCCGCCTGATATAGCGATTACAGTAACCACATCCAACGATAATCGTATATCAAAACGGACTGTTTTACACTTTATCGTACCGCCGCTGGATAATAAAAGATAAAGATAATAAAATAATTACTTGTCACTTTAAAGAATTGAAAATAAATATGAGCGGATTAACCACAGAATTTAGTTTGAAAAATGGCGCGATCGGTGGTAACTCTTCTCCTAGTCGCGGCCTCTCTTGTGTCTGGTGGCCGTCATGAAAAATATGAAGGGTACGATTTTTAATTTTCTGATTCTAATATTTCATCAGATTTTATTGTTGTGTTTAAACTTAATAGAACATAAATTTATGTTCACCTTTTTTTCTTTTTATATTTATGTTACGCAGATTTATTCTTTTTTTACACTTTTCCTGCGCAATTAGAAACAAAATTTGGCTTAAGGATCTATTTTTATTGTTCTTGTCCATATATATTTTTCCTTTTGTGCCCTACTTAGCTGTTGTATGACCCGTCAATCTGAAGATTATCATGCGTGCGTGTCTGTTTTAGCTGGCAGGATGAAAATGAAATGAATTGTCCATCAACCTTGTTTTCTATCACCCATGTTGCTTGCCTGTCATTCGCATCAATCAATACCATTAAGCGATCAATAACATATAACAGCACGTAGAGCATATTATGCCACAGTAACGTCTAGGTTTAGCACTTATGGGACTGTAAGACTCCATTTTCATGCAAGTGTGGAAGAAAAATATGCATAGTAACTTCAGTATTCGGAGAAAAAAATGTGGCGAGAGAGCGAGAACCCACATTCTATTTACAGATGTTTTTTACTAGATATCGGTCGATGATAAATATGAAAAACAAATAACAACGACATGTAAAGACAAATAATTATAATATCACTTAAACCTGTGTTCGCATTTTTTTAATATAAACCTTTTATGTTCTAACTTATTTTTAACCGACTTCAAATAAGGAGGAGGTACTCAATTCAACTTTATGTTTTTTATTTGTATTACTTCAGAACGTTTTTGTAGGTGAACCGATTTTGATGATTTTTTTTTATATTTTAAAGTTGATGCTTCTCCTATGGTCTCATATAAATTGGATCAAGATCTGCCCAGTTGTTTTTGAGTTGCCCTTAATAAAGCGTATTTAATTGACTTCGACTACATTGATGATGTTCTCATTTTATTTATATTGAAGTGGCTTATAATTTTTTTTTTAATTTTATCACGTGTCATGCACATTTCCATACAGATCGACGTGCTTGATTTGAAAAGATGCCAGCCATTGTTTCTATATCGCTTGACGTTGACATGCTTTTACTAGACTCATAATCTACGAGTTATGTGTTGTTAAACAACAACGTCAAGAGCTCAATGTATCACGTGGAAACTTTTTCAGATTTCGGAATGATAAGGATCGCAGATTTTAAGTAAGATTAAGGTATTATTAAAGATACAATTACATCAATTACAACATGGCGGAATTTCAAACAATCTTTCATCCTTGATTTTATCTCCTTATGGGTAGAATTGTCAATAATACTAAAAGTCGTGTCTTAATTTTGACATCCTCTGCCCCGTAAGTGGTATACTTTAATAAATCATTAAGGAATTCACTTAGAGATAGAATATTACGAAATTCTTTCTGATATATGCCTACGTAATAACCAGTACCCGGTTGACCGAGCTTTGCTCGGTATTTTTCGCTCGGTTTTTTTAATTCGTGTGTTTTGGAAATTATATTTAGATACAAATTACATACTAATGAAATAAGAATAATATTTTTTGATCTTAGCGACATAATAGAAAAAACTGAACTGAAAAAGCATGAGTGCAATTAGTTTAATTTAAATTTTCTTGTTTTAAAAAACACTAAAAAAGGGCTCAAAAAAATAGATTTTCTCAAAAAAGAAAGAAACATGAAAAAAAAACATTAAAAAAGTCGGTCGGTCGGTCTGGGCTCGAACCGGGGTTTTAAGATTCTGTGACCGACCATTATACCAATTAAGCTATTTATAATCACTAACAATCCGTCAAAATTTACCTTCTTATTCTAACGATATTGTAGCAGTTTTTCATTGCCTAAAAACACGGACAAAAAGACATTTTCTAAAAATAAATCCTAGCTAGATCGATTTATTGTCCCCGAAACTCCCTGGACACTAAATTTTATGAAAATCGTTGGAGCCGTTTCCGAGATCCCGATTATATATATATATACAAGAATTGCTCGTTTAATAGTATAGGATACCCTTTTTTTAATTTCACATTTCAACAACATCCAGCAGCTTGGGATGTGAATCTTAATACAATATTTTGCACACAAACTTCGCAAAATTGTTTAAGAACATTTAAGAAAATATTAAGTATTTATATTTCATCTTTTACTTCAAGAGTATTTGTACCAGTTATCAAGTTAAAAAAACGGTAAATAATATTTTCTTCATAGAAATTTGAAAACTCTCCCAGGAATTATTTTACTGTAAGTTTCAAGTCCATCGCCTCGAAAATAAAACGTTTTATATACAAGCCGTAACACTCTATTTCACTTTTTTAGGGATTGAATTTTCAAAAATCCTTTCTTAGTGGGTGCCTATGTCATAAAAGGCAGCTTCTATCCAAATTTCAGATTTTTAAGTCTAATGATTTGTGATGTGCGTTGATAAATGAGTCATTTCACCTCTAATAAATTCTCATGCTCGTATAGATACATTGCCAGGACGTACGGTCGACATACCCTCTCCTTTATAAGAATTATAAGTAGTAAGAACGTTAATCATAGTTCTATATCTATATAATAGTTCAATATAGCCACCAAACTATATAATGAGACACGTCTTAACCTTGGCTCAGTTAAGGGCTTCCAATACGTGATACCCACTGACATATGTTTACTGTAAGCATAACGAGGTCTTCCGGAAAAATTGTAATTTCCTTCTGTAATCATATCTAATTTCCTCCTCAGACACCTCTCATGCATAGATAATGCCACGACATTGTAGATCTACGATAGGTTACATGCGTATTCTAATTTACGTCGTCATCATCTACTAACTATTTTAGTCCACACAGCACATACGTTTTATTACAACTAATTGGGTTCAATTTTTAAGTAAAATTTTAAATATTTTATTATATTACACATATTTTGAGATTATATTTAAATCAGTACATTTCACAATAAATGTACTTAGCTTGGGCTGTAAAATAAAGGTAATAATAATAAATACAACATAAATAACTGTCCAAATTATATCACAAATTACGATAACGCCAAATCCTCCCAGCTTACAAGGAGCCTATGTCGAGCAATTGTATGTATAACGTAACCTAACTAATATTATGACAATGATCTAAAGTACAACCTTTTTATAACTTACACGTTATAGAATTAACGTTTGTTTTCATTATTGTCCAGTCACCAACTGTATCGTGTGGCGGGACCTTCGAAAGAAATTGGAGTATTAGAATCCCATCTAGATATCATATCGCTATCACCAGCAGCTCGTTCAAAATCTGGACAACTTGAGGCCTTGGTAAGACTGCCTCCAGAAGATAAACAAAAATGGCTGCAGTACTTCGATCAAAAGCAAATATCTTACACTATAATGGTGGAAAATCTAGCAGAGTAAGTAAATTAAGTAATTTTAATATCTCCCTTGATAATTAAATAATAAAGATGTTCACCTTACTAATCTCAAGAAATATTTTTAATTGGTCGTCATCATCATCATTATAGACTATAAAAAGTCCGCTACAAGACTTAGGATTGATATTTTCCATAGTTACCAAGCAAAGTTTTTATTGTTTTTAATTTGTAATCACTTATCAGTAAAAAGCTTCTGCCCCTTCCTTCTCCTGTTTTATTTCACTCTGCTTCTTACAACACCCACGGATTGATATGGGGTAGTGGACTGGAGTGGAGTCATTATCAACCTTCCTCTTCAGACGGCCATGAGATTTGTGATTTCAAAATTTCCCATAAAAAGCTATTGAACCAATAACACAGGTTCTTTAGTAGTACTAGGTCTACATAAGTCTTTAATATTACGTGTCGTTAGAGATGCATTTTTTCCATGTTTCAATACACAAATTTTCTTAGAGTCCTTAGATACAAATATAGCAATATGGCAGAAAGATTAAACCTTTAGAAAAAATAATAGCTAATTTTGAAAAAGGAAAGAAAAGAAACATATATATCTAACTTGAAATAAAATAATTGGAATTTAGAATTTCAAATACAACTACGAGTACAGCTATTACTCATAGCGGCATGTTAGTTTATATGCTCTAAAAATCAAATGAATAAGACCTAAATTCATTAATGATGATAATTTTAATTAAATTGGATGAAGTTTTCCATAGGTATTACATTCTTATTCTGCTAATTACTTTTCAAGTATTCTTCGCGATGAAGAAGCAAAAAATATAAGAGCAAAGTATGACTCGAAACAAAAGGGCAGCTCAATCTGGAACGCATACCATGGACATGAAGAGGTACCTATGACAACGGAAGTAATAACTTTTTTTGCGTTTAATGCATCCAAATCTCAAACCCTTAAATATCTTACAGATAAACAATTACCTGGACGATCTGGCCGAGCAATATCCAAACCTATTGACAGTTGTAAACGCAGCCCTGACTTATGAAGGTCGTCAGATCAAATACGTGAGGATCTCTACAACACGATTCGAAGACCCCAGAAAACGCGTGGTTGTCATTGATGCCGGCATGCATGCTCGTGAATGGCTCCCGATACCCGTGGCTCTGAACGTTATCCACCGGTTGGTGGTCTATATATTGAACAACCCTCAGATAGAGTTATTGGACTGGGTGGTCATCCCGTTAGTAAACCCCGATGGTTACGAATATTCCATCGCAGAGGTAAAAAAAATCACTCATGTTATCTCAGAATCTCTTTTAAAATCGCGTTCGTGAAAACTAAATACAGTTGTTGTGCAAAAGCTGAATTCAAAAAAGAAGGTAGTTCTCTTTTTGCCTTTTATTTGTTTGTTTGTATGTTACGGAATAGTTTTTAATTTAACTTCTTAGAAGACATTCTAGTAGCTTCCATGGGCTTGTGATTTTCCTTGGTCCACAAAAGGTCAAAAATTAAACTTTTAATAAAAAGTAAAATCGTACTTAAAAGAACTTAAAAATTAAATAACTTAAACTTAAGTAACAAGAAACAATAATAAATTAGTTTCGGAATTTGATCTGAAGATTATATAGTTGTGATAATATAGTGGATGACATACGAGTACAGTCTACTTGATGGTAAGTGGATTCTACACCACATGGACCACGTGGACCATACACATTTATTCTCCGTTAAAAATCAAAACACAGATGCGTGCCTTCTAAAGAAAGAATGACTTCTAAAGCTAAAGTAAAATAACATTGAGAGTCGTTGAAGTTTCTGGTAGGCCCAGAGGCGATTGTCTCCTTTACTTACTACTTACTAAATTTGCATAGCACATATGAATAAACATTTTAGTCTATTCTTTAGTTGTATTACGTCAATGCTAAAATTAGGTTAATATACTGTGTTTTTAAAATAGTCGGCTGTGGCAGAATACCAGCGGTGACCTAAAATCACCACATAGCTGAGTCACAGGCCGGTTTGTCTCATTACTGTTATGTTACTGTATGTTTCTAAGTTAAGTTTGTGATGATTTCTATTTGTATTTTTTTTAGTAACATATGTAAACTGAGACAAATAAAAAGCTTTATTATTATTATTATTATTGGGGTATCTATATAGTTTTCTCATCTGGTTGGGTCCCATAAATATATAATTATAAATGAAAATGAAAAGATAAATATACATAAATATCAATAACATAAAATAAATATAAAAATACATAAATAAATAAAAGCCCAACCAGATGGACGCCCTCGGCAGGGGAGACCAAACGGCCGAGGGTTAGGGGGAAAGGGAAAGAAACCGGCGGACGATGCGGGCGGTATCGAGGAGCACCGCCTTCTGCATTTGAGCCTGGAGCGGTCCGCCACGTAGTCCCAGTCGCCTCAGATGACCCGAGAGGCTGGCTGGGATTAGCCCGTTTGCAGAGACGACTACAGGAATAATTTCGGTCGGCAGACCACCCCACATGTCGGTCACCTCGTGAGCCAGGTCCAGATATTTTGTTTGCTTGTCTGTTTCGGCTTTCACGAGGTTCTCGTCATACGGAATGGTAATGTCGACCACAAATATCCTTGACTGTGCCCGGTCCATCAGCACAATATCAGGCTTACTCGCAAGAATAGTCCTGTCTGTGATGATGGCCCGGTCCCAATAGAGCCTGGCGCGGTCATTTTCGAGCACGGCTTCCGGCAAGTACTTGTAATACGGCAATTTCCGGTCCACGAGACCGTATTTCAGAGCGAGCTCCTGGTGTAGAATTCTGGCTACTAGGTTGTGCCTGTGCAAGTACTCAGAGTTAGAAAGCGCCGAACAACCGGAGATGACATGCCTAAGTGACTCACCGGGATGGCGACAAGCTCGACAGACGTCGACGGTGCCATCCTTTAGGATGTATCTCCGATAGTTGTTGGTCTTAATAACCTGATCCTGTATTGCACAGACAAAACCCTCGGTTTCCCCGAAGAGGTCACCGAAACGTAGCCAGTTGAGGGAGGCGACTGTATCTACGAAGGGCTCATGAAGAGCCCTGTAGTACCTCCCGTAGAGCTCTTTCTCCTTCCATACGGTCTCCCGATCGGAAATGCTAAGCACTGCTGGGTCCTGCCATTGCTCGTGGGCTAAGGATAGAGGGGTAAGCCCTTTATCACTAGAAACGACGTCATTATAGAATGGATCATCCGATCTCGTCAGGAAGTAATTACGGAGGCTGCACACTTCGCGATTATGCATGGTGAGCGCGCTCAAGAAGCCACGCCCACCATGCTTTCGCGGCAAGTACAGCCTCATTACCGACGATCTCGGATGATGCATCCTGTGGGACGTCATGGTAGTGCGGACTTTTCTATCCAGGGCGTTAAGTTCAGTCTGAGTCCACCTGAGTATGCCAAAGGTATACATGAGGACAGGCATGACCCAGCCGTTATATGCGTGTGTCTTATTCACACCGGACAAAAGGCTGTTAAGCACTTTGGTCAAGCGTGCATAAAACACGTCGCAAACTGACTCTTTCATACCAGCCTCATCGATACCGATGTTCTGTGACATACCCAGGTATCGGTATGTTTCAGCCTCGGAAAGGGTCCTTAAGTTGACGGGCATAGAGAAGTCTATGCCCTCAGAGTTAGCAACCCTCCCCCCTTCAACATGGAGGACCGCACACTTATCCGTTCCCAGCTCCATTCCAATAGAATTGCTAAATTCACAAGTGATGTTTAGCAATTCCATAAGATGGGAGCGACTGGAGGCGAATAATTTGAGGTCATCCATATAGAAAAGGTGGGTCACTTTTGTACCTCCTTTCCTAAGCTGAAATCCCCTCCCGGAGCCCTCCAGTAAGGTACTGAGAGGGTTCAGAGAGAGGCAGAACCAGATTGGACTCAGACAATCGCCCTGGAAGATACCCCTTCTTATCCTTATGTGGTGCTCCGCAGCCATCATCCGCTCGCCCAGATGACATAGGATCGTACTCCACTGCCCCATACACTGCTCGAGGAAGTCTCTAACTGTACAGTCAATCTTGTACAGCTCGAGGACCCTCTTTAGCCATGTATGGGGCACCGAGTCGAACGCCTTTCTGTAGTCTATCCAGGCGGCAGAGAAGTTCCGACGGTTGCGTTTCACCACTTTGCCTATGACCGCGTCAATGAGGAGTGGTTCCTTGGTTCCACGACCACCGCCCCGACATCCATTTTGAGCGCGTGACATCACCTGGTTTAGCTCCAGGTGCCGAGTGATTCTCGCGCTCAAAATGGATGTCAGTGTCTTATATATGGTGGGTAGACACGTGATGGGGCGGTATTTGCTCGGGTCTGTGGTATCCTGATCTTTAGGAACCAAGTGAGTGATCCCAGTAGTGAAGAGGCTCGGGAGCGACTTCTGGTCGAGAGCCTCTTGAAACTGTCGGGCGAGCACAGCGTGACACACTATGAACCCCTTCAGCCAGTAATGATGCAACCCGTCGAGCCCCGGACATTTCCAGTTCGGGGCCCTACGGACCGCCTCAGCCACGTCTTCCGGCGTTATGGTGATGGGGTCCATAGGCGTAACACTCGCACCCTGGCTCGCCACAACTTCCATCCAAGGGCCCTCGCTGTGGTTTACGGGCTCTGACCACAGGCCACGCCAGAATGCGATAATGTCAGCCTGATCCGGTCCTTGGCCCGCTCCACATACCTTTGGTCGCTCCAATGATTTATAGAGCCTCTTCTGATCACTCTGGAAGAGACGATTCTGGTTGAACGCCTTGACCTCTCGGTAAATCGTCGAATCCGCTTCCCCCAAGCAGCGATATTTTGCTTCAGGTCGTCTATGCGCTCCGTTAGTTTCTGCGTGATATCCGGCTGGGACAAACTGATATTTGTCCCAGCAAACGCCATCCTAACGGTGCGCATAATCCTCGGTCTATTATTACCCGACCTGAAGCTTGTCAGTCTGCCGATAAGGGCCCTAGCCTTTGCAATACGGTCCTCGATTCTTTTTCTCCAGGCTGGGATGGCGCTACTTTGTGTAGTAGCGCGTCCAGCCATGGGAAGTTTGGCGCCAATAATACGGCAAACTGCCACTGCGGCGCCAAAGAGAATTGAGTCCGTCTCGCAAAGGTCCTGGCTGGCTTCCAAATAGGTCACCAGCATTGGGTTAAGAGCCCTCACGACAGCCCGATTTCGCTTGCTTAGGGGTATGCGGGGAAGTCGCGGTCGATTTTCGAGAGGGGTGCTGCGCGTTTCCAAAATCGCCTATTCCAATATACTCCTCATTTTCTCTAGTTCGTGGGAGACTATTTCATCGTCGTTCGAATTATTATTATTATTATTATTATTATTATAAAGTGCTTAGAAGAAATAAGCCCCGAATTCAAAATTGTAATGTGGGAATTATTTTAAAATTATTTTTAGTTCTTTTATGTCAGCTTTTATCTACTTTTAAACAATACTTAGTTTTTTGATTTAGCATATAACTTTTATGCTGATTTATTATAATTACCAATAGAGTATATTTTCTCATGACCGTGCTTGGTCGCAATCTATGATTTAGCAATAGACTAATGGTGAGCTGTATTGATGCCGACGACACTGTCGCCATGGCCTCATTTATAATGGATGACTATTGAAGGCAATAAAATAAAGTATTGAAAAACAAAAAAGAAGAAGTTTAAAACAGGGGCTGTTAAAGAAATAAAAAAGAAAGATTCGTGAAAAGTTGAATATGGTTTAGAGTTGAGATGCACCTAGAAATGTACGCAGCGCTCCGTCTGATTTTCTATTTTGGTCTGACAAAACTCATTAAAAAGTTCAGATAATCCCGTAAATGTTAAAGTAGACTGAGGACAATGTCAAAAATTTTTGCAGAATCTATTAGATGGTGTCATAAGGTATACATAATAGTTAGAAGAGGTTAGCCAATAATAATTCTTCGTATAATTTTCCGTATAGCATTCCGTCGGTACCACTATTTCTGCTGTCGTATAGTTGTATTCATCATAATTGTAATTTTTTTCAAATAGCCTATTTTAAGTAGTCCTAATGTACGTTATATATCTACTCTAACATCGTATTTTCAGGATCGCTTGTGGAGTAAAACACGCTCGAAAGGACATGCAAATGGCGACGTATGCCCGGGAGTCGATGTTAATCGCAACTTTGATCACTATTGGGGTACCAAAGAAGAAAATACGGACCCGTGCTCTATTACTTACGAGGGACCATCTTCCTTCTCCGAACCAGAAACTCGCGTAATAAGAGACGTGATTATGACAAATTTAAACAGAGTCTTACTATACATTTCGCTGCATAGTTATGGAAGCTTAATAACTTATCCCTGGCGAGAGAATGGTACTTTATCTTAACAATCTACTTCCTTACAAATAATAATTCTCTTTTATTTCAGACGTAGATCCATATAAGTTGTTAGTAATATATTACGCACCTTAAATACTAATGTTAGTTCCTTAAATATGTGTAATCACTTTTAACAAATCGTTCCAATGATCTAGCATATGCCCGTCACATCTTTCGGTGAGCACGTTCATAATACTGTTGCGGCTGCCACGCATTCTGCTCAACAACGAGTACACTCTTTTACGCATTATTGCGAAGAAGTCATCTGTTCGTGTTTCTGCAAACGTCCCTGATGCACTACAAAAGCGAGGTAGCCCTAACAGGGCCCTGATAATGTTAATATAACATAAGACACGAAGGTCACTGTAAGTGTGCTTTATATACGTCGTCCATAAGCTGCATGCGTAAAAAGATTGACAGTAGACTTTAAAGAATGTGATCTTGACTTCTTTGCTGCAGCGCGGAAACCTACTAATCAACATATTTCCACGGACCAACAGTACCCTTCGCTCCCTCTTGATGTCCATATCATCTTTACAATTTTCAGTAATTAGTAGCCTAGATATTTAAACTCTTTTTCTACCTAGGACAGTACCATTAAGCAAAATAGGAGGCACATTCTTTGGGCACTTTTTTCCAGCTCTAAATACCATTAACTGGCTTTTCTTAGCATTGTATACTTAACCATGTCCAACAGTATAACCCTTACAAACGCGTAAAAATTTTACGTACAAAGTATTAAAAAAGTAACAGATAAATATAGACCGTAAAGATAAGGTTTTATTATATTCAAAAATACACTTAGCACCGTCAGTCCAAGTCGACTGTCGGTGCCAAGTGGCCTGTCGGTGTATCGAAGTGCTGAAGTGTTTGTAGTAGGGCTACGATAGCTATCCGAGTACAGAACCGGAGTACAAAACCTATCCAACTGCAGAGAGGTGTAAGACAGGGTGACGTAATATTCCCGAAACTCTTCGCCTCAGTGTTGGAAGACGTTTTCAAGCTAATGGACTGAATAGAATTCGTATATTCATTTTGCGACAGTTCAGTCCTTATGGCAGAATCGACGGAGGACCTAAGCACTATGCTCAATGACCTCAATAGTCTCTCTCAATGGATAGGTCTTGAAGATGAACATGAACAAAACGAAAGTCATATGTAAATGCTCGAAGTTGTTGACGAATATGTTTATCTGGGACTAGTCCGTCTAGGTAAGTCCAACTTCGACTGAGAGGTTAATCGACGGATTTAACTCGGCTGGGCAGCGTTCCCGCGACATACCTCAAAATGTCAAAACTAGATTATACAACCAGTGCGTGTAACCAGTGATGAGTAATGTAGCTGAGCACTGCCAGCCGGATTAGGAAGCTCAAAGTCGCTCAGCGAGCTATGGAGAGGGCTATGCTCGGGGTGTCTATGCGTGATAAACTTAGAAATGAGGATATCCGCACTAGAACCGGAGTAACCGACATAACCCAACGAAATACTAAATTGAAGTGGCAATGGGCCAGCCACACAGCTCGAAGAACCGATAACCGATGAGGAAAAAAGTTTCCCTAATGGCAGCCTTGTATCTGTAGGCAAAGTGTAGGGCGTTTCCCCACCATGATGATAGATGGAGTGACGACCTGGTAAAACATGTAGAAAGTCGATGGACGCAGGTTACCCAGGATCGTGCTTTACGGCATTTCTACTGGGAGGCCTATGTTCAGCAGTGGACTTGTGAAGGGCTGTAATGATGATGATGAAAAAACACAGCGTCAAAGCTCTTCGGACAAACGCGTATGCGAAGGATGCCCGTACGAGGCCTCGCTTCAGGGAGTTCCCCGCGGTATGGCGACAGCATATAAGTCACGTTCTACATTTTAAAACATAGAAGAAAATGCTAGAGTATAATTTAAACTTGGATAGCCGAAATGATGAAATGATAGAAAAATCAATTGTATAATGAACTCTACAACAAATTTGCTAGTTTGCAAACCTATTTTCATGTCATTTCTATCATATAAAAAGTATGTTAAAAACATTCGATTTCCGCGTATCAATATTAGTGAAAACATTTTGAATCCTTGCAACAAAAAAGGTATTATTAGAAACCAAGAAATCGATTCTAGTGATCTCTAATTAATAAAATGACACTTTATATTCATTTATTGCAATTTCATTTGTTTAATATTAATCACTCAAAGATAATTCACAAGTAGAATTTTTTTATTGAACCAAGTATAGAGGCACCACTTAACTAAATGCTTATGAAAAATTTTACCTATAAATTTACTTAAAAAATCATAAAGTACGTACTAAAATATTCTATTCTTCTTCAGGTACTCTTCCATCAAACGGTCTCCTCCTGAATGTTGCCGGATTAAGAATGGCGCAACCTATGGACAGTATGGGTATCACAATAGAACCTTACGATGTTGGTAACGCCGCATATCTCCAATCCTTCACTACTGGAACTTCTACTGATTGGACCCGGGCTGTTGGCGTTCTTTTCCCTTTTAACATTGTACTGCCTGGTAACGGATATGGTTTCCTATTCCCGTCAGAAAATATCGAAGCCATATCTGCCGAAGTTTGGGAAGCTATTATCGCGGGAACCGAATACCTTTTGTCTATTTACTAATTGCATTGTAACAAAGTATATATTATATACATAATTTAATTATATTAAACAGCCTATCATTTATTATTGCATAAGCAAGTATAGATCATGTGTAACCTGTGTAGAGCGCATGAACTGCGTGGATACCAATTAACTTCTAATGACTAAAATAGCAGTGACAGTACTAATTTAAAAAAAAAATCATAAAATTATGTATCAGAGGTAATTCTAGAACACAATTTAATTTAAAATAAAAATAGATAGCTAAGTCAAGTGGAAATAAAACAAACACATTGGGTGCGTTTGGCAGAAAAAAGCGCTAGCAAGCGATTACAAGCGCCAAAATAGTTTTCGGCCAGGACACGATTGCTACTTCAGTAGCGCTGACATAATCCGCCATTTTGCTTATTTAATTTGTTTGTTTTGAAGTAGAGTTTATAAGTTGTTTTGTGCAATATTAGTTTTAAGTAATATAATGACATGAATAGACATATTATACATGTTATTAAAAATTCATGATTGGTAAGTTTTTAATATGAATACTTTACAAACATATATTTAAATTAGGTTAGGTTCCCCGGTTAAAACTAACATCGTGTCCTGGAGGAAAATAGCTACTTACGATTTGACAGCGCTTACCGCTTACGATCGCCATTTTGCTTACAAGCGCTTGCTAGCGCTTTTTTCTGCCAAACGCACCCAATGTGACCAAAACAATTTGTGACGATACCTATCTTACAAGCTTTCGCGCGTGTGATAACATTTTAGTTGAATCATCTAAAATCATCAATAAATAAGTATTAGACAAACTCCAAAATTTTTGACAAATATAAAGATGATTACGCTTCGTTTTTAACAGATAGTATTAATAGTATTAATCTCTATACATTTAGATCGAATACCCAGAAGTTTCTACAATCAATAGTAAAGTACTCATTTTCCTAATTTGCTTCAACACGACCAGTTTTGCGTGAGTTTATAAATGAAATTGGAAAAATGTTAGTATGATCTTTAATTATATATAGATAGTTATATATCTATATCGTATAAGATTATTTTTGTCCTTATCATAGATTTATTATATGTAAAATTACAAATGATAAAACAAAAAGTTCTCATGATTGTATGATTGTCCCATACAAAATATACAAAAATCAACCATTCTGTCCTATTAAAGCTGAAAGTTTATTCCTTGGATACTTGGATTCCTAGGAGTAAATCAAAAATTATTATTCAAAAGTAGGTAAAAGTTTTAGAATTAAACTCTTTCATGACAAGAACCGATTAATGAATTTTATTAAATTTCTCGGCATGGCAGCACTAATGAACACAGCGAAAACTGTGTAATGTAGTAACCCACACGACATTTTTACTACATAACAACCACCTAATTATACTCGTAGCCCTACCGGAAAAAACGTCTGTCCTGGAAAGAACCAGCACGAAACTAAAGGTGGGGGGTCCCACGGCCTGCTTTCTCACAGGCCAGACCGTGCCAGACCAGACCGGCAGGCCGTGGGAACCGATGCATCCGATGAGGCCTTCAGTGGCCTGTTGTCCCCCGTCCGATCCGTCGGGAGTCGGTAAAATCAAAGGCGCGCGCAAATCCGGCGCGACGGTGCCTGTCGCGGCCTGTACGGGCGCGTCTGCGTCGGTTGTAATCGTTCATCAGTGTTGCCATATATACAGATTTCCCCGTATTTATACAGATTTTCGGTGTGTGATACAGATTAGCACTGGGTACAGATTTTTATACAGAGTTTTCTAACTCTATTGATTGGATTACCATAATATTCAACTTAAAATAGAATGAAGCAAAATAAGTGACTAGATACCGCGTTACACACATTCATGATTCTATTCTTTATGGTTAATTTATTTTTTCACAACGTAATTAGTAAGTATGGCAGAATTACAAGTGTATTACAAAATATGTATACAAGGTGTAAGTGTAAACACCGTTGTCACTAAAACCATAGGTAGTTAGTTGGCTTTAATATATAAATATTTATCCGAATTCTAAAAAAAAACCTATTTTCTTTCATAAAATTTAAGAGGTTTCTGTCCGAAACCATCCGTAAATTCATGAATACCCTATGCGCCCGGGTGACGTAATCACTGTAAAGATCACCGCCCGCGCTAGCTACCTACACTATATTCCAATAAAAACACAATAGGTACACATAACCTGTGATGTAACTTTTCCTTCATACTTTCACCCTGGCTTAGGACAGGCAAAATTGAGGAATTAAGAAAAAATTGAATTTTACTAAAAAAAATGTTATTTTTCATTGAATTTACGATCTATAAGTGAAACCAAACCACTGTTTTCAAGGATAACGGTGTTTACACTAACGTCCTGTGTATAAAATATGTATGACTGAAAATAATAAAGTAATTATGTGTTCATTTCGCAAATGCTTGAGTTTTAATATGTTGTTTGCTTAAATTAATGTTTTCGATTTTGCTATATAAAATATTTAGTGTACAGTGTATATTTTATGCTATGGTTTATTTTGGTATTTTATATTATGGTTGCAGCACTGCAACCATAATAGCTGACGCTCAACCGGGGAAGGACCACGCTCTCACAGAATACTAGCGTAAAATACCAGCTTAATACTTCTGTGTTTCGTATGGTGAAAGTAGAAATCCGGAGACCCTTTTTACTGGAAATGAGGCATCCCCTCTTGGTCCTCAGGCGTGACAACGTATCTGCGTTTTAATTCTTAAGCGAGGATAAATGTAGATGTCTATGGGCCACAGCATCCACTTACCATCGGTGGACTGTGTGCTCGTTTGTCACCCTTATCTATAAAAAAATATTTTTATTTAATAACGATAATCAAACCTTATCTGCTTATCACGTTAGTATTTATTCCTTGTTTTTAAAAAAAAGCAATGATGATGATGATGATCAATTATTCTATTTTGGTTTATTAAATTATACAGATTTTATACAGATTTTAAGTTTAAATAGCATACAGATTTAATACAGATTTTAGCAGTGTCTAATACAGATAAAAGGTTCAAGACATCTGGCAACACTGTCGTTCATTTCACCTACGGCGGCGCGGCGCCTACGCGTACACGCACATGATGGAGTGGACGAACGAGCTCATATTCGAGTTTTTAACTCTTTATGAAAATGAACCAGCGCTTTGGAATAGTTCGTCGCCTCAATATAAAAATAAGAACGATGTCCATGATGCTTGGTTACGCATAAAATATCAATTAAAAGATGGAACTATCTCTATCGCGTAGTTAAAGAAGAAAAAAGAAAATTTAATGTCTACCCATAGAAAAGTGAAAACTAAAGTCAAGGATTCTATGAAAACGGGTAGTGGAACCGATAATATTTATAAGCCGGAATGGCCATTCTACGACATAATGGCAAAATTTTTGGATGTTGTATATAAACCAAGGAAAACTAAAACTACGATTACAGTGAGTAATTTTTTGTATAACTTATTTACATTATATACATTACATTATATACTTTCATTTAATTTACATTAATAATTATTTATATTATATCGAGTACAAATCTACCATTTACGTACCTATTTTATCTCACTCATCCAAATCTGAAGTATAAACTTATGAAACAATAATTTTAATAGTTATTCTGCCACGGAACTGCGCCATCATTTACAAAGTATTCAGCAAATTTATCTCTGACGCTCTTGGCAGTAACGGCTGCTCTTCGTGGTAAAGATCTCAGTGGTAGTAGAGAACTTCTTGGTCATTTTGCCAAGAGCCAGGTTGAATAATGCCTTCATGATCAGTGTCAAAACTGCCAACTGTCGTCTGTCATAACTATGTCAGTCACTTAGTCAGGGCTTATCAGAATAGGTTTCCTTAGTACTCTGAAAACAGAAGACAGTATTCCGAAAGCGTTTTCGACTATATATGATAGACGATAGTTGAAAACTCTTTCTTTTGTTCCTTTGTTATGGTTCCCAGCATATGGTTTCATCATGTTAACAGTTAGGGCAAATGCACTATCAGCTACGAAAACGTACGGCATCTTTTCTTCTTTTAATGGTAAAACATCTGGTTGTGGTAAATCCAATTCAGAACGACATATTTTTTTGTAGAACTCCGTGTTTCTGTACACACCTCCATCAGTTATTCTTCCTTGGCAACCACAATCAACAAATTTGAAATTGTAGTTAGCGTCAACCAAAGCTAAAATACGATGCTGAATGTTCCCTTATAGTTTATGTATTCTGAACCACTGTGAATAGGACTTTGTATCACGACATGCTTTCCGTCTAATGCCCCCAGACAATGAGGAAAGTTCCACTTGCGGTAAAATTCTTTTGCGACCTCCAACCATTCATGTGATGACCATGGCAACTGTAAAGAAAAAATGTTAATTGTAGGTTAATGTTAATAGTAAGGTGCACAAAAAAGCCTCATAATAATAATACTTAGTTCTCGATTAATTTCAGATATCAGATGAGAGTGAAAATGATAGTAAGGATGAATGTAATGAATCATACCAAAATTTAGAAAGTAATGAAGAACAGGACATTGCATTCAAAACTCCAAAAATACTTCCCAAGAAAAAAAATTAACTAAATGAAACTGAAAATCGGATGGACGAAGCATACAATTGCTTGCAACAAATAAGCCAAATGCCGCGAAAAGATGTATCTTCTTTGTATTGTGATTTATTAGCAGAAAAATTGAGGGGTCTACAGGAACACACACGAGAATTAGCTATGCTAGATATAGATAAGTTGGTGTTTCATCTGAAACGACGAGAAAAAGAACAATTTCAACAACCAGATTATCACACTGAAACAACTACCATCAGGCCTATGCGATCCCTGAACCAGATCCCCTATCAATCGCCACAGGATTCATCATCTTATGCATCCCAGTCACCGGCCTACTATAGCCACAATTATTTACAATCATTACCACATATTTCATTACAGACACCATACACTCAAATTATTCCTCTTTCAAAACGTTCGCCGAGTACCCAGTCTGCACAGAATTCACCAAGTTCTCCAGCTCCATTCCATCCTCAACCATCGTCTGCATCGCAGTCGCCGGCCTACCAGAGTCCCAATTATTCACAATCATCACCATCACCACATACTTCCTTACAAGCACCAAACACTCAAATTAATTGTAATGCACAACAAACGCCAAGTACTAATCTGGCTTCAGATATAACAACATTAAAAGAGTTTTATGAGTCTCAAAATGAATGTACCTAATTTCTTAAAATAAATATTATTATGAACGTAGCAACTTACTTTTACTTCTTTCCATAATTCTTGTACTATGGCTCTGCAGACGTCGTCAACGCTTCTTGAGACTGTTTGTTTTGAAACCTTAAATAAGTATGAGAGGCTTTTGTAACTATCTCCAGTAGCTAGAAATCTCAATAGCAAATCGTTCTTGAATTGGAATGCACTGTCTCATGTTCGTATCAATCTTTGAGATACGAGGGCCAATCTTATTAAGAAGGAACGTGAAATCATCAGAAGACATTCTGCAGAAATTTCCAAATGTTCCCGTACAAAATCACTCATCATATCTGTTGCATTATATCTGTAAGTAATTAAGAAAATGTAATGTTTATATTGTTCTAAAATAAAAATAATCGAGTATACAATAGCTAGTCAAAATTAGGTACCAACCTTGATCGGCTCTTGTTGAATGACGACACTCACCTGCGTCGTCGTTTCTTCTGCTTTGTTTTTGCTTGATTTAACAAAATTTCACCACTGAATAAAACCACAGTGGCTGCATACGAAACCGTGCGCTCCGTATCGCCTAACATGTTGGAATGTCAGTCAACAGGCCGCACAAGGCCGGCACATGCTGTGAGAACGCTCAGTAGAGGCCACGACAGGCCTATACAGGCGGTGGAACGCCTGGCGCGGCCTGTCGCCTGGCAGACCGTGGGACCCCACCTTAATATTACAATAACTCTTTTTATACAAAATTGGTTCAATAACATTTCGGAACTTTGTGCAGGTCAAATTTTGTATATTTTCTGAGATTTTGTTGTAAAAGCGTAAACACCGCCCCAAAAATGAACCTAACGTAGAAACCTAAGCGTAAACTACAGCGATAACTTGAAGTTTACCCAATTGAAAAAAAATAACGAGACAATTGTCCACAGTTGTTATAGCTAAGTTTTGAATATTTAATTTATGCAAGGGCTCAACATCAGTAAGAATACCATCAATACAAGTTTCTCTGGCCCCAGCAACATGTGTTGGCTCCAAGAACGAATTAAAAATTGTGATTTGAGCAAAGATCTAAACTAATACTCATGGGAGAATTTTCAAGGAGATTGATAATAAGGTCTCCACATACTAGGACGGATTTACAATACAATACATTACAATATTCTTTATTGTGTACCAATAAAAGATAAATATAATAAAAAATAAACAAATAATGAGGGAAAACTCTTCTATTCAACCCAGAAAATAATTAAATAAAAATAATAAAAAGAAAAGTAGACTGCACTAAGATAAAATACAAACTTATATACTAAAAAGACAACATTCATCAAATAAATTAATGACCATAACTAAGAGGAGTAAGAGAGAGAGGAGAGTTAAAGAGACAAATATAGTACGTGAGGGTAATATGGTAATCCGATTAATATGATCACTTTTTTATTACTTAAAAACTACAGTCTTGTTTGCATATATGGCTGTGTTACGATAGCTTTTCATCAGTCAATCAAATAACAAAGGTTCAAAAGGTCGCTGTTTTATCGAAGTCATTTTGATAGTTGACATTATAGTAACTTTATTCGTAAAATGACTCAGATGTAGGTATAGAATCGAACTATTACATTGACACGGTATCACGCACACAAGTGTACGCACGGCTGGCTGCGGGAATCGTAGTCAAATAAAATTATTTTGATAATTTGAAAGATCGAATTTGGTTTTGATTTCTTACACCTCAAAAATCTACTTAGATACATAGAGTTATTAGATTTAGATACGACATACGAATACCTACTCTAGAGACTGCTTGGCACTGGGAGCGCTCTACTGGCAGTGAGATGTTAGCTGTGGACTTAAGCATCCTTCATTGTGTGCGTGATACCGTGTCAATGTAATAGTTCGATTCTATACCTATATCAATTTTGTAAACGCGTCCTTAAAAAATCTTAACGTAAATATTGCGCCAAAAAGAGCGACACGTCTCTACAGCACCAGGCGTCGGCCGGCAGTGACTGCACAGGCGTTTACGCAAACATCCGTACGTATTATTTCAGAAATAAGAATATGATTTAAAAAAAAAACTATTAGTTGGACTAAAAAATTAAAACACTATTACGTTAATATGTTGTATGTATAAAAATCTGACAAAAAATCAGAATGATTGCATGTAATAATATAAAATAATAGTATGGTTTTTACTCGTTAAAAGAAATTTTTAGAGGTATGTTTGTGATTTTTTTTCTGTCGTATTAAATAAGTGGTATCAAGTTTTCAACACACTATCTAACTAGCATATATCCCGGACAATATCATATATTTTTCTGGATTTATTTACTGCAGTGGATCATATACTTTGAGGCATTATAAAACTTGCATTTAGCATCATGCCTCGTTTTTTTCGTCACCATCTTATATCAACACAAATTGGATCTTGATTTTTTTTATCTCCAGCAGTTGACTCTTGTTGGTCCCTGCAACATTTGTTCGAGCACCACTTTCCTTCCAACCTTTGGTGAAAACTCTTGAAAATTGGTATGGCAGTCACATTTTCGGTTATTTTGATTTTTTTATGATCTTGAAAAATATAGTCAGTCATTTTGGGAGTATTCTTAAGTAGTTTTTAGGAGTACACTGCTTTTAGAGTAACGTCATTTTATTCTGTATTCTTCTCAGCAAAACCTTTCATTTGATATCCATATCAATTTATATTATGGGAGTGCATAGAAAGTAACTTGTCCAGTCCGCCATATTGGATTTGGAATGATATCGCTTAGCTAACCATGCATTGTCATCCAAAGTAAAAAAAAAATTATGCAAAATATCAGCCCAACCAGATGAGAAAAAAAGATTTAAAATTCAGTTAATGACGGCACGTTTATATAATACCGGTTGGATTACGAGACTAGCGTCATATCGATGGTGGCGAGATGGAATTGAGGGTATATCGAGAAAACCCTCCCCTCCCCGCCCCCACTTGTTTGTGCAGTATTAAGTTCACTGTATGCATCATGCGAAGGAGATTCTGTTTGAGTCATTTTACGAATAAAGTCATCACTGAAGTGCTGAAATATTGTCGTCGTTCAGTCCGTTATGGTGGTTCTTATAGTGCAGGCTAGGATGTTGATAATGTTGCTGAGAGGCTGCCTTGTGTTACATTGAGATGGGTTGTGTTGATGTTGGTATGCATACTTTGGTGTTATCGTGTAATTACGTCCCTAACGTTACACTCGTGTGTGATTGTGGCGAGGACGTATTACGGTGGGGTCGACTTGTAATTGCTATACTGAATGTATAATACCTTACGCTGCTTTATTACTGTTAATGATTGATTGCGTAAGCAAGATAGCAATTTGAAAATCCGCTCTCATACTTTTGCTATTTTTCAACAATTGACGCTGTCCTGATGTGTTTTCGAGTTCAGTTCGGTTCTATTTCCTATACACAATTGGCCTTATTCTCTAGTTTCCATTTCTATAAATAAAAGATTTAAAAAATATTTATTTTTCAATCCTTTGCCCAACATGCCTTGCATATTTTGATGTACCAGGTGTATACAATTTTTATGATTGTTTTTATGTGAAATTATACATTTTACTATTTGTGGGCTTCATTATGGATAATTTAAATTATTATTAAGATATGATACTATCTCATTTTCTAGTTTAAAATACTTGAAACTGATTCCAAATTCATATAAAATCATTATACTGCTCAACAGAAGCAGATGTCTGGCAATGATTTCAAAAGGAAGGATGGGCCCATCTAAATATTTTACTTATAACTTTTTTATACAAAAAAAGTAGCGTATGTGTCATAATACAAACGTCATATCAAAACACGACGTAACCAGGGTCGGATTTCGTAGCATAATTATCCTCATTGTACCATTATTTCATAGTTTGTAGTATATAGTATCGTAATAATACTAAGTGAAAATACCTAAAGGTCGACTTGTATTATTATTGGGTCCTTTTACATTTTAATATTAACCCCTTGGATATCGAGAATTCCTGCATTGTTCATGAATGATTACAGCATTTAAAAGTATATATATATATATATATATATATATATATATATATATATATATATATATATATATATATATATATATATATAATCAGCTCCCTTTTTAGTCAATCGATGCTCGATCGATGCATTTATGTTGCATCCTTGATACAACTATAACGAGGGGCTACAACGATAAAAACTCTGTGCTCCAGAAGCAATTGGTTTGAAAACAGAATTTCAAAATATTTTATGAATCAGATTTACAGATTCAATTAAGCAGATATGGTTTCTTTTGTACTCTTTTTGTTTTACCCTTATCGAATATTTTACTTTAGACAAAAATTAAACAGAAATAAAAATAAAACCGTCAAAAAAACGACGCTTGACGCTAAAATCTCGGCACATGGGAATAAAGAAACATGAAACGTCTAACGTGATATAATTTTTTTAAATGGTATCATTTTATTTTCCATGTACAATATTTTTGAGAGTCTGAATCCAACCCTGGCCTAATCTTGGTAACGAACTTAACTAGCTGTAAAATAAAACTCTAAAAATGCGTTTATATAATAATTCAATTGTAATAAAATTAATATAAGGTTATTTACTGATGATACGATATTCCATGTTTTTTTTTAATCTTTGTATCGTAAAATTTGCATTCTTTTACCACCCAGTTAGACATATTTATGACAGGCAAATCTGTCCTGCGCGCGCACCACTGTCGACCGATTCGCGATGGCCCTAAACTGTAATTTTAGGGCCAGCGCTCTGGTCCGTTTTAGTTGTTAGTAGTCCCCAGTCCTTACGCTAGTAATATATAAGTCAATGATGTCTGGATAGCAAATCCTTGGCTGAGTTAAAACATAAACATAAAATTAATATAAATATAAGAAATCATCATTGTGTCGTGTTGTGTTATTCTCACTTATATTGGTAGTATAAGAAAATTCATTAACCCATTTCATCCCGTGAGTGCCTTGCCGTGTAGTGGCGGTTAAGAATATCCACTACATCATATCTTCCCGTGGGTGTCGTAAAAGGCGACAGAGGGAAACAGGCAGGAGACGGGCAGCAGCATCTTCCTGATAACAGCAACTGTACGACAAAAAAAAACTGCGGTTGCCAACCCGCTCGCCAAGCGTGGCAACTATGGGGGGTACCCCCCCCCCATGAACAATTACAAATAGACGGCCCCCAGTTCCCGGCGGCCCCGCTATTTCTGGCTACGGTGGCGACCATGGTAACGGCGGGGCAGGGGGTGCTAAGAATCTCCGGTGGAGGTTCGGTTGCCACCGACGACGACTCGACCTGGCAACATTTAACGCACGAACACTGAGGACTGACGAGAAGATCCTGGAGCTGGAAGAAGAGACAAGTTGCGCTGGAGTATTATAGGATTATCCGAGGTCCGAAGAGAGGGGGAGGACACGGTGATTATCGAATCCGGCAACTTGTTCTATCACCGGGAGGGCGACCATCTGTCCCAAGAAGGTGCCGGATTTATCGTCCACAAGTCACTCGTCAACAACGTTGTAAAGATTGGAAGTGTGTCGACGAGGGTCGCGTACCTGATACTCAGAATCACCAAACGGTATTCGCTCAAGGTCATACAGTTTTACGCACCAACCTCGGCACATCCCGATGAGGAGGTGGAGGAAATGTATGAGGATATTTCCAAAGCCATGCATTCCTCCAAAACCCACTACACGGTGTTGATGGGAGACTTCAACGCAAAACTAGGCACAAGAGAAAGCGGTGAGCTGAAGTTAGGGAAATTTAGAGTAGGGCAACGGAACCGAAGGGGCTAGCAGCTGGCCGACTTTATGGAGAAAGAGGGACTCTTTATGATGAACTCTTTCTTCCAGAAGCGGCCCCACTGGAAGTGGACCTGGTCGAGCCCCGACGGTTCGACAAAAAATGAGATTGACTTCATTATGGCGACCAGGCGCCAACTGTTCAGTGATGTCTCAGTGATGGGAAGGGTGAAAACTGGCAGCGATCACCGAATGGTTAGAGGCACACTGAACCTAAACGTTAATTTGGAGAGGTCTCGTCTAATGAAGTCAACGCTCCGTCCAACTCGTGCTCTAATTCAGAATCCCGAAAACTTTCAGCTCGAGTTACACAACCGCTTTCAGTGCCTACATGATTGCAATGCAGTGGACGATATGAATGACAAGCTCGTGGAAACTGTCCATGCGGTCGGAGCTAAGTTCTGCAAGACCCGCCGCAGAAGAACACAAAAACTCTCCGATCACACTCTTAATCTCATGGCTGTTAGACGGAAGATGAAGTTGCAATCGTCAACAGATTTGACAGCATACAGGCAACTGAACAGACAGATCTCCAAATGCATGCGGCGAGACTTACGCAACTTTAATACTGCTCGTATTAAAGAAGCGATCGAGCGGAACCAGGGCTTCAAAGTCTTTGCCAGAGATCTGTCTGCCCGTAAGAGCCAACTGTCAAAGCTGAAGACTGAGTGTGGCAGCATCATTTCCGGGACACCTGAGATTTTCAGTGAGATTGAGAGGTTCTATGGGCAGCTGTACACATCATTGTTGGAGCCACACGCAAGTGTGAGTAACGATCCAAGAGCAAGTCTTATCCGACACTATTCCGATGATATCCCGGACGTCAGTCTAAGCGAGATTAGAATGGCTCTCCAGCACCTTAAAAACGGCAGGGCCCCAGGCGAGGATGGAATTACAGCGGAGCTTCTGAAAGCGGTAGCTTTTTTGATGTGGTAGAGCCATGCTGCAGTTATATTAGTAGTATAGTTGTAGCACGAATGGGTCGGCTCGACCGGGGAAGGACCACCCTCTCACAGAATACCAGCGTAAAATAGTACCTTAATTCTGCTGTGTTTCGTATGGTGAGTGTAGATAACCGGAGACCCTTTTTACGGGAAACGAGGCATTCCATCTTGGTCCTCACGGGTGACAACGTATCTGAATTTTGATTCTTGATCAAGGATAGATGTAGATGTCTATGGGCCACAGCAAATACTTACCATCAGGTGGACTGTGTGCTCGTTTGTCACCCCATACTATAAAAGAAGCGGGTGGAACACCGGTACTTGAAGTCCTTCAGAAACTCTTCAATTCCGTCCTCCATGGTGGCACTACTCCAGAGGCGTGGAGCAGAAGTGCGGTGGTATTGTTCTTTAAAAAAGGCAACACCGCTCTCTTGAAGAACTACAGACCGATTTCCCTTCTGAGCCGCGTCTACGTGCTGTTTTCGAGAGTCATTACGAATCGTCTCGCACGTAGACTCGACGACTTCCAGCCTCCCGAACAAGCCGGTTTCCGAAAAGGCTTCAGTACCATAGACCACATACATACCCTGTGGCAGATTGTACAGAAGACTGAAGAGTACAATTTGCCACTTTGCCTGGCGTATGTGGACTATGTGAAAGCCTTTGATTCCGTCGAAATTTGGGCGGTGCTGCAGTCCCTTCAGCGGTGCCAAGTTGACTGTCGGTATATCGAAGTGCTGAAGTGTTTGTACAGTAGGGCTACGATGGCTATCCGAGTACAGAACCAGAGCTCGAAACCTATCCAACTGCAGAGAGGTGTAAGACAGGGTGACGTTATATCCCCGAAACTCCTCACCGCTGCTTTGGAAGACGTTTTCAAGCTACTGCTACTGGACTGGAAAGGATACGGTATTAACATCAATGGCGAGTACATCACTCACCTTCGATTTGCCGACGATATAGTCCTTATGGCAGAATCGCTGGAGGACTTAAGCACTATGCTCAATGACCTCAATAGTGCCTCCAAACGGATAGGTCTTAAGATGAACATGGACAAAACAAAGATCATGTTTAATGTCCATGTCACACCTATGCCGGTAGTTGTTGGGAGCACTATGCTCGCAGTTGTTGACGAGTACGTTTACCTGGGACAAATAGTCCGACTAGGTAAGTCCAACTTCGACGGTCAATCGACGGATTCAACTCGGCTGGGCAGCGTTCGGGAAATTACGACATATATTCTCGTCAATCTCTAAAAACTAGATTGTACAACCAGTGCGTGTTGCCAGTGATGACTTACGGATCTGAGACGTGGTCCTTCACTGCTGGCCGTATGAGGACGCTCAAGGTCGCTACGCGAGCTATGGAGAGGGCTATGGAGAGGGCTATGCTCGGAGTTTCTCTGCGTGATAGACTCAGAAATGAGGATATCCGCAGTAAAACCAGAGTGACCGACATAGCCCAACGGATTAGTAAGCTGAAGTGGCAATGGGCCGGCCATATAGCTCGAAGAACCGATAACCGATGGGGAAGAAAGGTTCTCGAGTGGCAGCCTCGTACCGGTAGGCGTAGTGTAGGACGACCCCCCACTAGATGGAGTGACGACCTGGTAAGATATGCAGGAAGTCGATGGATGCAGGTGGCTCAGGACCGTGCTTTGTGGCATTACTTGGGGGAGGCCTATGTTCAGCAGTGGACTTGTGAAGGGCTGTAATGATGATGACGATGATCCCGTGAGTAATTTAAAAGGCGTTTGAACTGTCTTGTTGGTCTAAATCTGTTTCCAGACTGATTTGAATCCCAAATCCGCCCAAATCCTTTTTAATTAGGTTTTTCTGTCAAAACGCTCTCAGTAGCCGCACGGAGATATATATTTTAATATAGGTTACCTTTTTTATTAGTCATATTATAGAAAAAAAGATAAATAATAATTACCACGCTTGGCAAGCAATTAGCGATCGAATTACGAGACTCTTTACATTGTTCATCGTTGGTTGTGGTTTAACGTGGTAAAGCCACGCTAAGGCGTATTATAGCCCACGGAAAGGTCTCGTCCACTGGGGCATTTATCTTAAAATATGAAACCAAATGTAGATTTATTGTCACCCGTGAGGATTAAAGCGCAATGCCTCATTACCAGTAAAAAGGAATGACGTAATTTACCATACGACACACCGCAGCATTAAGCTGTTATTCCACGCTAATATCCTGTGCGATTAGGGTTGCGTAAAACGTAACGTAGCGTAGAAATTCGAATATATCAGCCAACTAAGCCAGACTTTTCGATAAAATTCGAACACTTCAACTAATTAAGGTTTTCATGTCTTAGTTTAAACAAAGTAAATTAAGTCTTTTTATGAATCAGTCTTCTTTATTATGCAATTTAAAACAAAATTGCGCCATACCATAGCTCACTCGAGCTTGTGCGGTGCGGGTTGAGGTGGGAATCGGGGAAAAGACGGCGGCGGTTTCCGACCTTGTGAGCTATAAAATCAAGAAAGCATGACAAAAGCCGGACAGGCCGGCTACTGTCTAATTTAGTCGGACAAGCCTGCAAAAAGCCTAAATATGTCCAGCTTTATCTGGACCCCTGGCAAGCTTGTATACGACCATGTCCTAGTCGACCAACCATAACATAACTGCTGAGTTCCTAATCCAAATCAATAAAAGTATGAAGAATTATTTGTGAATTTTGTGTATACTCGTATATGTGACAGAGTAATGCTATTACATTCGCATGTAATACCGATTGTAGTAACCACATTCAATGATAATATTATTTCAAAAAAAAAACTTTTTTACATGTTATCGTACCATCGCTGGATGGTAGATCAACTTGTAATAAATATAATAAAATAATTACATGCCATTTTAAAGAACTGAATAAATAAGAGCGGATTAACACCATAGTTTAGTTTCGAAAATGGCGCGAACGGTGGTAGCTTTTCTTCTAATCGCGGCCTCTTTTGTGTCCGGTGGCCGGCATGAAAAATATGAAGGGTATGATTATTTCTTTTCTGACTCTTATATTCTTATATTTCATCCGATGTCACATAACTATTACCTTCAAAATTAATACAGAAAAAAGTTTTGTGTTCAACTTACTATGCAACAGCTACTGGAACATATTACAGCATAAGCATTTAGGCTATGTTGGAATGGTTTTAGAAAATAATTTAAATCTTTGAAATGTAATATTCTTTTACACGTAGAAGAGCCACAATAATACAACTGTTTATAATTATTAAATATCACAATAATACAACTGTTTCTGTGTATTTCTAGTTACTCTGTGATGTGACTTGAACCCTTTTTAACCGATTTAAAAAAAGGAAAAATAATTTCATGGTCCTTTTTTTCTTTTTAACTTGTTTTCTGTCAACCACGTTGTTTACCTGTCTTTCGCATCAACCAATACAATTAAACGGTCAAATATATATGATACGTATATTGAAAGTATACAACAACAGTACGCACAAGTCGGGACTGATCGCGTATCAATTTATAATCGTATATTTTTAATCGTATCAATTTGTTATGAGCATTTCTATTTTTAGAAACTATACGTGGTTATTACGATTTTATCGCGTATACTTTCCAATAAGGTACGCTTAAACTTTGAGCGGAAAACATACTGCACTCAAAGATTTAAATAGTTAGATGCGCCCTTACCATAGTATGACCACTCTGAAATGTGTCCATTCTCATATGACTGAGCTCACTCATTCGTAATCAGTGCTCATTTGTGCAACAGAGAAAGTAGTATACACAATTTCTGTAAGATAATAAGAGATGACACCATTGCATTAGTGTGCGCGCGTCAGCGTCTTGCAAACGAACACATCCATAAATAATGCCACAGTTTTAAAAGTGAAGGCGCATCTAACTATTTAAATCTTTGACTGCACATGTTAAAAACATACATCGAGCATAAACGCGATAGAGTGTATGTTGTTAATGTGTGTAGATAGGTATTTGTATGTTATACAAAATAACACTAATAATATAAATAAACTTATAATTACTTCCTGTTCGCCTGACAATTCCGTGGTAAAAATAAAAGAAAATGTACTATGTATATTATATAACATATATTGACAAATATTGACCTTCGAAGTTACTTCTGTAGCCTACCTATCGTCTTAGCAAATCGCAGTCACCCATGTTCACCTCAGCAGCTTCGGCCCAGCTTCAGGCGCTACGGCTCGCAAGGTTATCTATCTGCAATTTGCTACGGCGGGCGGGGGCTGCACTCCCTCCGCCACTGTTTACCAATATATTGTTTATCGTAATTTTTATTACATAATAATTACGATAACCAATATATTGATAAACATTATATCGACAAAATTATTCGCGGATAGACATTTACAGCACTAGTATAATTCGCCTATGTTGTACTGTTATTCAATAATAAAATCCCATGTCTTGATGTTGGTAGAGTGGCGCCCTTTTATACATTTACTTCTACGATATATTCATATATACGATATATGCGTAATAAATAGAATATACGATAATATTCTCTTTGTTACGCATATGCAATGAAAAGTGTATTTTGTATAAATAGTGGCTCTGCGTTTCCTATCTACCGCTTTATGCCCAGCATGTGCATTCGTGTGTTAACGGGCTCACACAAGTTGAGAAGACACGCAATCAACCGCACCGCTTATATCTCGCATCATCGCTCCCGCCCTTGTGTAATTTGGATATTGAATTTTACAAGCATAGTAAAAAGTATAGACATTTGCAATAACGCTATATTTCGTGATTATCTGTGAAGTTGATAAGTGTGAAGACAGCCGGCAGCCATCGAGACACGAGGCAGATCAGTGGAAGTTCAGGTGGGTGCACATGCATTCCTTCACGTCCTTCCTATATCCCGAATTTAGGGGATTTGCAGTATCACGAATAAATTAAATTCCATTCACCGCTCGCACCGCGCTCATATACAGTCCACTATTCTATTTAAATTAATAGCCGCACCGCATAACATTATTTAATACATTTGAACCAGCAGTTTGGTGGTTGAAGGCCAAACGCAAAATCCACCATATATTTTTTGGTCACTTCGGTCGGGATTAAATTAACCTTTAGGCCCGGAGAAGTAAATTCATTTTTTTATATATTACAAAAAAATATATACGTATATATTATTAAATCATAATAAATTGTAGTTCTAATTATACTAACTACAATATTTATTTGTCCCGCATCGCTTATTACACGTATTATAATACCTTTGTAACGCATATCACACCGCTTCATTATTCCATTAATGATATTTTTCTTGTTGATTAACCGCCATCTTTCTAGTATCGCGAGATTGCTTCGTTCCCCAGTTAACTAATTCTACCGTCACTTATCGCAATAATTTTAGTCCGCATTTGTTTGTTGAAAATGACGACGAGAAGCAAAGAATCTAAACTGGTTTCGGATGAAGAAGTTAGTTTAAAAATTATTATCGCTAAACGTAATTATATTTACGAACGATTACAAAAAATTTACGAGACCTCAAAGGGCGTATTTAATTCCTTGGACGAGCAGAATTTATTTCTTAGCATCGCTTCGAATATAGAACAATTACGTAGTGAGTTTCAAGAAGTTCTAGATAACTATAATACTAAACATTTAAAATTAAACCCTAATGCAGACGTTGATTACGAGGCTTGGAACTCATTTGAAGATTTATATAGTCGTATTAAGTGCCAAATTATGAAAATATCCACATCGCCTTCCACTGTTACGTTAGAAAATAGATTTCTAAATTAAAAACTTCACTTCCGCCAATTGAATTAATGTCATTTAACGGAGACATACGCCAGTGGTCCATGTTTTATCAACAATTTAAGACATTAATTCACGACAATTTACAATTAACTGATGCCGAACGTGTTTATTATTTGGTTAACAAATTGAGTGACAGGGCGTTATCAGTTTGTGCCGGGTTAGCCCCCACCGCAGAAAATTATTTCATTATTTGGAATGCGCTTATAAGAAGATATAATGACCAACGCACACTCGCATCTACGTATATTAACCAACTATTGGATTTAACACAGGTGAACGCAAACACAACAGGAGGTTATCATAAATTTATGGACAAATTTGATGCTTCAATTAATGCTCTAAAGCAATTAAAAATTGCGGACATAGCTGATTTTTTGTTTTTAAATATTGCACTTAGAAAATTAGATCATGACACTGTTAAGTCATTTGAAATGTCTTGTCGCACAGTTAACATACCAAACTACGCCTCCTTAGTACAATTTTTATACGAACAGAATAGGGCTATATGCCATACATTTAATAATTTGCATACTTTATCTACATCCAATAATAATCGAAACAAATCACTTTCAAATAAATTTAGTTAAACATTTATTAATACAGATCCTTCGCATTCATGTATCTTTTGTAAATCAAATGATCATGAACACTTGTATGTTTGTCCACGCTTTTTAAAATTAAATACACAACAACGTTACGATATTATTAAACAAAACAATTGTTGTATTAATTGTTTAAGTAAAACACTTACCTCTTCATGTAATATTTCTCGCGATTATAGTACTCTCCCGCGCTATACTACTTTATTGGGGACTGCAAAAATAAAGGTCGTAGATAAATACGACAATGAACATTTTATTCGGTGTTTAGTTGACCCCGGATCCCAAAGCGACTATATTACGAAGGATTGTTGTAAACGCTTATTTCTTTCCGTTTCGAATAAAAATCGTTTTACCGAAGTACACGGGATTGGTGTGTCCCAAAAGATTTTAGGAGTCACTTCACTGCAGTTCACGTCTCGTTTTAATGATAACAAATTTTACCATATTGAACCATTAGTTGTTCCGATCATCACGGGTCAGTTGCCAGATTCGATAGTAGATGTTTCAAAAATTCGCTATTTAGATAAAATACGCTTAGCAGATGATCAGTTTTATCAACCTGGGTCTATAGATATTTTATTGGGGGTTAATACCTACATAAAACTTTTGTCACCTGAAAACTTAATTCATTCGCAATGGCCTAGTGCCATAGAAACGTCACTCGGATATATTTTTATGGGTGATGCTGAAGTCGCTATATCACATCATTCCCGGCGTTCATTTGTTTCCTGTTCTTACGATACAAATTTAAATCAAAATTTTCTTAATGATATAATGGAAAAATTTTGGAAAATTGAAGAACTTCCGCAAAAAATATATTTGAGCCGTGATGAGCAGGAATGTGAAGACATTTATACTTCTACTACTTACCGCCAAAACGACGGACGGTATGTGGTCGCCCTGCCATTTAAGAAAAGGCCCGACATATTGGGCGACTCTTTAATGAATGCAAAAAAACGCCTCTTACTTTTCAAAAAACGCTTTAACAAATATCCCGATCTTCGCGATCAATACAATGTTGTTATACGGGAATACATTAATAAGGGTATTTTATCCGCTGTTTCTGATAATGATTGTATACAGCCTTCTTTTTATTTGCCGCATCACCCCGTCGTACGGAATGATAAAAGTACAACGAAGTTGCGCATCGTTTTAGACGCTAGTGCTAAGTCGGATAACGATATTTCTTTGAATGACATTTTGCACACCGGGCAAAATTTACAAACAGACATTTTTAATATCTTATTAAACGTTAGAGTTTATCGCATCGCTTTCTTTGCAGATGTTACGCAAATGTACTTGTGTATTGAAGTCCAAAAATCCCATCGCGCTTTTCAACGCATTTTATATCGGTTTTCTACAGAAGAAACTATACGAACATATGAATTTAATCGCGTCACATTCGGATTACGCTCTTCCCCTTTCCTCGCACTTCGCACTTTACGCCAGTTAGCCGCTGACGAAAGGGAGTCCTATCCCCTTACTGCTTCTGTAGTGGAAAGGGATATTTATATGGATGACCTCGTTTCCTCCGCGCCTTGCGTCAACAACGCAGTCAACACCGCCACTCAACTTATCCAAATGTTTCGCCGAGGTAGATTCGATTTGGTTAAGTGGACAAGTAACTGCAAGGAGCTTTTACAACATATACCAGCATCACATCATCAACAAGACATCATTAAAAATTTTAGGCCTTCGTTGGTATCCCGCTACCGATAAGTTTTCCTTTCTTGTTTCGCCGCCACCGGTCACTTGTACCAAACGCGCTATCCTCTCCGCAACCGCTCGCTTGTACGATGTTTTAGGACTTGTCGGTCCAGTAATACTTTACGCCAAAATATTAATTAAAGCCTTGTGGGTTCTTAAACTTAACTGGGATGAGACTCCACCCACTAATATTGTCAATACATGGCAGCGATATATATCAGAGTTACCTTTCTCACATTTACAGATTACACGTCATATCGGCGTAAATGAAAAATCCCATGTGACGCTACTAGCCTTCGCCGACGCTAGTGAAAAAGCTTACGGGTGTGTCATCTATTCGCATGTTGTTAACGGAAATAATCCTCCAATTATAACGCTCCTATGTTCTAAATCTCGGGTGTCCCCATTAAAGGTTATAACTTTAGCCAGGCTTGAGTTGTGTGCCTTGGTTTTGCTCGCTAAGTTAGTACGCACCGTTTACGATTCGTTGTTATTGAGGCATCCGATCGACAACATTTATGCGTTTTCAGATTCGGAAGTCGCGCTCTGTTGGGCGTGTTCTTCACCGCATAAGTTCAACACCTTTGTTGCTAACCGTATTTTGCAAATACAGTCCTATTTATTACCGGATAACTTTTACCACATCGCCGGCTCGGAAAATCCTGCAGATCATATTTCGCGTGGACTGTTACCCTCACAAATTTTAAATTGTGACCTTTGGTTACATGGGCCTTCGTGGGTTTCCTTGCCGTGTAAAGAATGGCCTGTACAAAGGTTCGCATCAACTCATATCAGTTTACCAGAAGAAAAGACTGTGTCGCTTGGAGTCAGTGACATGGAAGAAAACCCATTTATCTCGTTAAGCTTAAAATTTTCTAATTGGAATAAGTATTTACGATCCGTTGTTTACGTTTTAAGGTTTTTAAACAAATTACCGCGCATAAATAAATAATTTATAACCGCATCCGACATAGAGATTTCTGATATCACAGTTATTAAAATTGTGCAAGGCATCGCTTTCGCCGAAGATATAAAAAATATTAAAAAAGGACAACTATGTTCATCAACATTACGAAGGTTATCGCCATTTATCACGGACGACGTACTTCGAGTAGGTGGTCGGTTAGGTTATTCGTCTTTATCGGATTCCCAAAAGCATCCAATATTGCTACCAAAAAAGGGGCATATTGTTGATCTTATAAGTGATTATTATCACTATAAACATTTCCACGCTGGTCCTCAGTATTTACTTGCTGCATTACGGGAGAAATATTGGATATTATCAGCTCGCCGTGTAGTGAGATACCGCATTCATAGGTGTAACATTTGTTTTCGACATAAACCCAAACCTATTTACCCCATGATGTCTGCCTTGCCTGCTTGCCGCCTAGAGTAGTGTAATGCGTTTACACACACAGGTGTGGATTTTTCGGGCCCACTTTATATCACATTGACGCGTAAACGTGGTATACGAAGCCAGAAGGCTTATTTAGGTTTATTTATATGCCTCGTTACTAAGGCAGTGCATTTAGAATTAGCGTCTGATCTAAGTTCGGCGGATTTTTAGACGCTTTTAAGAGATTTATCTCTCGTAGAGGTCCGTGTCGATTTATATACAGCGATAACGGTACTAATTTTGTCGCCTCGCGTTCATATTTACATGATTTACATGGATTTTTAAAATCAGAAGAATATTATAAGGCATTCAGTCAGGTGCTCATTGATAATCGCATTGTTTGGAAACTCAACCCTCCAAGCGCTCCACATTTCGGGGGTTTGTGGGAGTCCAATATTAAGGTTGTAAAAACCCATTTGTTTCGCGTAATAGGTAAGCAAATCCTCACGTATGAATAAATGCTTACTACTCTTTGTCAGATCGAGTGTATCTTAAATTCTCGCCCGCTTTATGTATTAAGCAGTGATCCATCGGAACCTACCGCACTTACACCCGCACATTTTCTAAATTTAAAACCACTTGAATGCTTACCAACTGCAGATTTAAGCAAGGAACGTATTAATCTGTTATCACGCTTTTCTTTAATAGATTCTTTAATTCAGTCCTTTTGGATACGCTTCGACCGCTTCAGTGGCCTCTAGGCGTTGTCACCGAATTGTTTCCCGGTAAAGATGGTGTGGTACGCGTTGCGCAAGTTAAACTTAAGAATTCCACTTTAAAACGCCCTCTTATCAAACTGTGTCCTTTACCAACACAGTGATTAATATAGTTAATTTTACATTATCGTTTATATATTTAGTTTAATTCTTAGGTCATAACGTCGCTTCATTTCGCTACTATATAAGTATTTATCTATATATATATATATATATATATATATATATATATATATATATATATAGGGAGTTTCGGGGATAAATATATATATATATATATATATATATATACATATATATATATATTTTTATCCCCGAAACTCCCTGGACACTAAATTTTATGAAAATCGTTGGAGCCGTTTCCGAGATCCCGATTATATATATATATATATATATATATATATATATATATATATATATATATATATATATATATATATATATATATATATATATATATATATATACATATATATATATATATATAAATATACAAGAATTGCTCGTTTAATAGTATATAGAATAGTGGACTGTATATGAGCGCGGTGCGAGCGGTGAATGGAATTTAATTTATTCGTGATACTGCAAATCCCCTAAATTCGGGATATAGGAAGGACGTGCAGGAATGCATGTGCACCCACCTGGACTTCCACTGATCTGCCTCGTGTCTCGATGGCTGCCGGCTGTCTTCACACTTATCAACTTCACAGATAATCACGAAATATAGCGTTATTGCAAATGTTTATACTTTTTACTATATGCTTGTATAATTCAATATCCAAATTACACAAGGGCGGGAGCAATGATGCGAGATATAAGCGGTGCGGTTGATTGCGTGTCTTCTCAACTTGTGTGAGCCCGTTAATACACGAATGCACATGCTGGGCATAAAGCGGTAGATAGGAAACCGGAAATGGGCTTTGCAGTAATTTTATTGGATAATAATTAATGAATCCCTTATAAGCGTTAAGCGATAGTGCAAAGTGGCGCGAACACCCCCCCGGCCTTGAGGTATCCTCAACTAGCAAGTAAAGTATAAAAATATAGACATATATATATATATATATATATATATATATATATATATATATGTCTATATTTATATATATATATATATTTATATATATATATATATATATATATATATATATATATATATATATATTATATATATATATATATATATATATATATATATATATATATATATATATTTATATATATATATATATATATATATATATATATATATATATATATATATAATCGGGATCTCGGAAACGGCTCCAACGATTTTCATAAAATTTAGTGTCCAGGGAGTTTCGGGGATAAAAAATCGATCTAGCTGGGATTTATTTTTAGAAAATATCTTTTTGTCCGTGTTTTTAGGCAATGAAAAACTGCTACAATACCGTTAGAATAAGAAGGTAAATTTTGACAGATTGTTAACGATTATATATAGCTTAATTGGTATAATGGGCGGTCACAGAATCGTAAAACCCCGGTTCGACCCCAGACCGACCGACCGACTTTTTTTAATTTTTTTTTCAAGTTCCTTTCTTTTTTGGGAAAATCTATTTTTTCGAACCCTTTTTTTAGTATTTTTTAAAAATACGAAAATTTCAATTAAACTAATTGCACTCAAGATTTTTTATTCAAATAACCAATTCAGTTTTTTCTATTATGTCGCTAAGATCAAAAAATATAAAACATTACAATAGTGTTGTTACTATATGGGAAACTAATGTACTAACCATTATACCTGCCAGGCAGTAAAATCCTTGCTTTTTACAAACTTAGTCAATAAAATCTGTCTCACAATTTTCTTACATTATCACTGCACAAGATATTTTCAAAATGGACGCCATTCAAGACTCAATAACACAACTTCAGAAGATGTTTACTCAGCGCATGGATATCTATCAAAGTGAGCTTCAAGCTGCAGCACCTTCAGCCTCCATTGCCAATTTGACGTCCGAGTTCTCCTCATTCAGATTATTTATCATGACAGCCCTACGCAATCTTCAAGACCAGGTAGGCCTGTTGATGCACCAGGTGGATAATATGGAGATGCGGAGCCGGCGGAAGATTCTATTACTTCATGGACTTCCGGAGGAAAAGAACGAGGACACTGTACAGGTATTAGTGAAGACTTTTGTTGACCGTTTCAAGTTGTCTGGTTTCTCGGAAAAAGACATATCTCGCTGCCATCGCATGGGCCATACTTCCTCTTCTGACAAACCAAGACCCATCTTGTTTAAGTTGTGTGAGTTAGAGGTGAAGAACAAAATCTGGCAAGCTAAGACGTGTTTGAAGGGCACTGGTATCACTCTGTCGGAGTTTTTAACTAAAACTCGACATGAAGCCTTTATGGCAGCTCGACGGAGATATGGAATATCGAATTGCTGGACACGTGAAGGTTTTGTTTTTGTACTGGGTAGCGGTGGCGTTCGACATCGCATTAGCTCTGTGATCGAACTCGATAAAATCGTTGAGCCTCCTGTGTCGAAGTCGAAGACAACGACCGCGGTCAGGGAACCAACTGGAGCTTCCAAAAGTCGACGTACTGGCACCGCAGGCAAGAGATAGTGTCTTCGCTTAGTGTTTATTTACCACAATTTATTTGTATTTTTGTGTAGTCTCCATTTGCATAGTGTTGCATCTCTTCAATTTTTGTGTGTTAACTGAAACATCGTAGTTCGTAGTTATCTCTAATATTATAATAATTTACCTTCATAATTTTGTTTATTATGTGACACAATGACATTAGTGATTAAATAAATCATAGTGACAGCTATTAATATCTGTCATGCTGTCATTTGAT